>BMAV01023658.1:68029-97635 GCA_019973955.1 Trichonephila inaurata madagascariensis
GGATCAAATGGTGCCGGGCCGCCAAAAGAACATTAAACTATTACCATAGTATTTTAAGTGCTGCATTTCTCTCGGATTTGCGCAACTTTCCACAGAAATCACTTTATATTCCACGTTATAAATGCCTTTTATTCATTTTTGGTGCAACTATATTTTATTCTGAAGGCGTATTTAAATGTAACTAAATTAAAATTGTTAAATGAAAACGATCTTAAAATATAAACAATCAACGTGTCCCACCCTCAGCGGGCCGCGGTAAAATTATCAAACGTTGACCGGTCCGAGGCGATAAAAAGGTTGAGGAGCACTGCTGTATCCAATGCACTTCGCACATCTGCACAGAAATGTGCAGGCGCTCCGTCATGTTGGAACCACATACGAGGCTTTATGTTGGCTGGAACACTTTGCAGTAGAACTTTACATCCTTACATACAGTTAGCACCATACAGTTAAATCCTTGTGTACTACACTTTGAATGCAAATTGGATAATTTGCATAATCAGGTATTTTGTGGGAGAAATTGCTCATGTCTGTTATGAATAACTTTTTTATTTAATTTTGTCATCCGTCTCTCGTTTATTTTACGTTTAGTGGGTAGTAGTTGCTGCCTAGTCTACGACCGAAGATCGTGAATAACTGAACTGTGTCCAGGGGAGGAGGTGAGTTCAAATTTCACCTCCTGAACACAGTTGAGTTTGCTAACCACCCCCAACGATTCCAATTTTGAGCTCAAAATTTAAGTTAAAGTCTAAACTTTAGAAAGCATTTAATGTGATACAAAAACCAAAATTTTGAACCATGGTCAAGTGACGAGGACGACACCTGAGCCTGCAGCCCCCTCTCCTAACTACCACACCACACCAACGGGAGGCCGTTTCAGCTCTCGACAGATTTAACGTGCTTCGCTGCCCTACACGGCGGGTCTTTAATGGTACAGGGCTCAAACTCATGACATGCCTGCCATGTTTCGATACCTTATCCACTAGGCTACCCCGCAGCCCTAAACTTTAATGGAACCGATCTCCTTCGGAAGACGTTTGGGACCCATAATTTCCTATTTACTATTGTTTATCTTGATGTGTACTATCACATCTTAAAGTTTTGCCCAAGAGTTTAGATACACCCTGTATACGTATTTATATTAATTGTAACTATTTAATAAAAAGTAACTAAAATAAAAAAAAAATTTTTTTTTTTTGATGATCTAAGTAGAAATTGACCAAAAAAAAATTTTTTTTTATCACTTATTGTCTGAGACAACCGCATTTCAATAAAATTGTAAAAATAAAGTTATTTATTATTTTTTTCAAATTTGTAAGATTTTTTATTAAGTCTTCATGTGACACTGTTACAACTCCACCGTGTAGCGGGTTTGCCACCTCTAAACTAGGGAGTGGGCAGAGGAAGGAAGATACCTGTAATATTTAGCAAGTTGATTAAAAGGCTTGGCTGTGTAAGAATGTATTGGCTCTATCTCGTAGTTTGTCTTAAACAAAAAAACAAGTTCATTATCACATATAAATCCAAGAATTAAACTTAGAATTTAAGCTATATTGTGCAGCAGCATACAGCATTAAAAGTAATCTACTTTTATTGCAGTTTGTAAATAAAAACTAACACGTTCTATCCAAAAGTTAAGAACATAATTTTTTTGTATGAAAGGTGGAAAAAAGTAAGAAATCAGTAGTTGTAATTACTCACAAAAGAAACAAATACAAATATGAGAATAGTACATTTTTTACATAAACAAGTTTATGGAGATATATAAACCATTTGCTTCTCGGCAACTAAGACATTTATACTCATAATTTTGTTTTTAATATCAAATTAGTGCTTGCGTTTTATTATCAAGTATTTTTCTACAAATTCAAAATATTTCCTCTTTTTTACTAATGAAAACATTTTATTATTGTTGGAAAAATATAATTATAAATTGTTTATGTGTATTTAAACACTCAGATAAATAAATAATTTATTAATTGCCTCATTGACAAGTAACATAAGGGATAAAGTAAGGAGAGACAAACCTTATAATTTAAATTATGATCAAGCAACGAGGATGATAGCCGAGCTGGAACCCCCACTTCTAATTTCCACACCACAGCAAAATAAGGATTTTGATTTAATATGTATCAGCTCTGCTACATGATGGAACCCTTAATCGTGACCACTTGACAATAAAAACATGATGAGACTGCAATGCAACACTAACAAGTGACAATTGCCACCATTTTTAGCCTTAGGATTTTCACATTTTGTGGTATTATGTGATACACCTCTCCTGCCATTCATCACATTTATTTGTCACAGTAAATCAATTTTAATTTTCAGCATACATATGAAGAATTAGATCAAAGGAAAATATAACTTTAATTTTTGAAAAATGCTTGTAAATAAAATTTAGATTTATTCTTAAGATTCTTTAAGTATTATAAATTCTAATGTATCAAAACAGAATGGATTAAGAGTATCATGTATTTTGCCAATATATTTTAAGAGAAAAACAATTGTAAATTCCTAAAACAGTGTAGTTTCTAAAAAAGCATAGAAGAGTTTTGACAATATGTCTATTGGCATACAGATGTTGTGAATACCTATATATATATAGAAGAACTTTTAAACTTACACATATTTTACGTAATTTTCTTCTTGATTGAAGCCTTATGCATGTGATGTCAGATATTTTCATTTAAAAAAAATAAGAGCCCCCCCTTCAGAGTACTACACTATTTTAGAATTATTTAATGATCTAAGAAATTCTAAATTTTACATTGACATTTTATTTACATTAAGCTCAACATTATTTCTAAGCTTATTACTTCTATGATTCTTACTTCTTTTATTTACATTATTTAAGCTCATTCTTCTTTATAAGAATTACTTAATTTATTTCTTATTTATAACTTGATTATTTTGACACCAGCATAAATTAAGTTTGTGTAACAGTTTCCTGCATTTAATAAAATGTATATATTTTTAATATTTTAATGAATTTACTGAAATTCAAAATACAAATAAGTTTTACTTGCATAAAATTAATTAAATTTTGTTTAGTTTATTGTACCTTTGATAAAAATGAAATAATTCTTTTTTTTTTTATTCAATGCTTTATATTTTCGTCACTGTTTTATATAATGATAAATGTTTTATGCTATTTCATAAAAAATTTTAATGATATTGAAGATGAAATCGAGAGGAATGCAGTTTAAATTGTTATTTTTTTTTTTAGAAAAAAAAAAGAAAAGAAAAGCAAAATAAATAAATTTTTCAGGATTTCTTGAATTGAAATCATAAGTAATTATTGCACCCTATTCCAAGAAAACATGTCTCCCTAAGAAAGGGGAATCTTCATATTTAGGGACTTTCTAAACCTCAAACATCCTCATTGAACAGCGGGAGACCAACTACTATCTTGCTTCTATTGTTTGATGAGGTAGCATCAATCAATGACAAAAAAAAAGGGGAGGGGGAGTCAGCACAGCTAAAAGTGCCATCCTGAAGAACATTTTAGACAAAAAATTCGCTGTCTCCAAAAGGTTAAATAAATGAAAAGCTAAGAAATTAAATAAAAACTAGAAATTTACTTTAGTAAATTCCCCTTAAAATCAAATTCCGTATGTTCATATTTATGTATATAATATCATCTTAGAAATAAACAGACAAGATATGAAGAAAAATTAAAGTTTTATTGTTCCCTATCAAATGTAACAGTTTAATATTAGCATATTTAAACAACTATCATGACAACACTGGAAGAATATCACATTCCATACTTCACAATTCATTTTAAAAAGGCTTACAATTCAGTATTGGAATAATTGGAATCTTTTCATGATCAGTTACATTAACAGATGGAATGTTATTCAACAAATACCTCTGGTTTCACAAAAAAACATGTTTACCACTGAAAAAAAATATATCTTCTCCAGTAAGCCTACAAAAACATGTATGCATTCTTCCTTGCCACTGAATTGTAACTATACGAGTCTATATACTTATATATATATATATAAAGTATAAATATTTTAATTATCTATGAATATATGCACCTATGAATATGTAGAATTTATTTTTCTACATCAGCTTTCATATAAACTAAAACTACATCTGCAATGAGCAAAATGGCGGCTATCAGCAATATAATAAATAAGATTGCAGTTTTAATAAATATTCATATATAATATGAATTAATATAGTTAAATGGTACATAGTTAATTTAATAATGTGCCTCAAAAATAAGTGCATAGAATGACTTAGAAGAGTAAGAAAAAATACATATTCGTAACTTTTCAGTGTGATTATATAGATTGCATTCATGAAAGGTGCAATGCAATATAAAAGTGTTCATGTCGATAAAAGACATGGAACAAAAATATGTAAGCCACATGTAATGGAATATCTCATCCATTTGGTCTTTTTAAAATGTTTTCTTTTTTTTCTTTCTAAAAGCAATGACTGCACACTGACAAAAAACACATTACTCTTAAAAAATGCATAATAAAGAATATTCTGGATTTGAATTTCAAAAATAAAAACGACAAAGATTATACCATAAAAATAGAATGCGAAAAAGGTGTTAAAAAATAATTAGGCTTCTGTGTTAGATAATGAAAAAGAAATTTTAAAATTTCATTATTTTGTATTTAAATTAAAATAACACAAAACCAAATAAACTGCAAAAGAGAAAAGCTTGATATAATTATCTCCAAACTTTTCCATCTATTCTGTAGGTAATATAGTAAGCAAATAATTTATAATATTAAGGTAATACACTAAAATATACATTACAAAACCCTATAAGACGAAATCATACTATGCTAAAAAAGCATAAACAGAAAAAGAAAAAAATCTATGAACTACAAATGACTCAGGTTTCATACATAATTACAATATGCAATTTCTCATATCACAATTAGCATAACAATATCAAATGAAAATCTTTTGATATTGCTACTAATTTTTTTTAAAATTAAATAAGCATTTTTAATTGAAAAATTAATTCTAGGGGATAATCACTTAATTTTTAATCCAACTTTAATGTGATGATTGACTTATTTGGAATATTGTACAACAATATTATGATCCCCTTCAAAAGTTTTCAAAATTATCAATAACATGCTTCGAACTCATAATTAACAAATTCCAAAAGATAATTTGCCTCCTTTTTTATCACATGTTGGATAATAATGCGAAATTGCTCAATGTTAAGAAACCTAAGAACATTTTTAAAACATTAATCTAGCATTCCATATAAATATTTAGAGCCCCTAAATAAATCCCTCTCTTTCTCAAAAACTACACAAAAACAAAAGACTGGAATGATACGTAAAAACTAAGATATTTAAAAAAATGCAAAGAGATAAATAAAAGCAAAAGCTATATAGACAAATATGCATAAGATTCTTAAAAAAAGCAATAATTTAATGACAAGGCAAACCTGATAATATTATTTGCATGTAATATAAGTTATGATATTAATATAAATAAATATTTTAATTAAGATTTATTGTAAATCAAAAAATAATTTGGTAAGTTTTCCTTTTCTTTTTTTTTAAATATAAATTATATACAGTTATTTTAAAAATTACATGTTTGTTTTGTTATAGAACATTTCTTTAGCTCAGAAATTTTATTATTTAAATTTTTGAAAAAATACTACACATCAAAAATTACACATTACATTTCACATTAAAATGTCTCAACATCTAACAAAATATAGAAAAATTACAGAAAGAGAATAAGTTTCAAACAAAAATCAAATAATGATACAAAAATTAGCAAAAACAAATATCTCATTTAATCTACTAACTACCAGAAATAACTCTTAACTAAGAGAAATTTCAAATAGAAGCAAATAAAGAATGAAAAAAAAAATGTATCGATTTGAACTTTTAATCCATGTAAATGAATTATTCCTAATGAAGCATATGTAAATTAAGGAAAAAGTTTTAAAACAAAAAAATATTAACATTAGATTACTGTAACAAAAAAAAGTAAGCAAAAATTAAACATAACAAGGCATTTTAAAAATCACAGGGGAAAAAAACTAGCCAGAAAAAATAACTAAATAGAGGTTAAATATTCAGATATCTTAACAGTGACAGAGTCTGAATACTTAAGCTCATGTTGAATATTTATTGATATTTTAGGTATGTTGCCAACCTTTTATCTACTCTAGTCCAATAATGCTGATAAATAAAGAGAGACAGTGCAATATTAATAAATGTGGGAATATTTTTAACTTCAAATTCTCATCTAATGCCCAAGTCTTTGTCATGCACTTTAAATTTGAAATACTTCGAAATTTATTTCTCTTAATGCATGCTACAATTAAAACTAAGCTAAACTAAATTTGAAAAGTATGCTAATACACAAGCAGCATTGAGTAAAAATCTCAATTTTTACGAGCAGCACTTAAATGCAGTTGATAGGATTTATTTTTCGACAACATGTGTTGTAGGTTGGCAAATAATATGGCACGCAACTTATTATAAAAGGAATGAAATGATTTAAGCTCAGCCAGAAAAGAAATTTTAAAGTACAATATATCTATTGAATTCATGTATACCAACATTTTAAAAATTAGCAGCATTTTATGAATTCACTAAAGCATGAACATGAAGTGATGTATCATTATTTTTTCTATAATTCTTTTATCCATACTAATTAAAATATATTCTCTTTTATTTCACAACACATGAACTTGCATCTTTTACTTTAAGTAGGGAAATTTTCAGGCACATTTTTCATTGGAAGAGTATTGCATTTCCATAAAAATATGCATTTAACCCACTAAAGTAAGCATATCTTCTGAGCAGGGTAAAAATGCAACAAAGAATATTGAGTAGACTCTTGGTTATTTCAAAAAGATTTTACACAGAACAGTAAACGCTTATTTTTTAAAAAAAATAACATCTTCTGAACATAAAAGTATCTAATGGATACTTTATCAATCAATTTTAATGTCAAAATAGTTCTTATTCAAAGTGTGATTTGTTGATTTTAAAACAATCTACTGTAATTTTTTGAAAAGTAAATTAATGCCAATTAATAAAATTATAAATAATGTTATTGTTTCATGTTCGAAAAATACACACACAAGTTCTGTTATATTATAACATCAAGACTGACATAAAAACTTTAAAAAATAAACACCAATTGGTGTCCTCAAATTTAGAAAACTTACTAAGCACTTTTAAAAAAGTTTTAAAGTAAATACTACAGCAATTACCTATTTTTAGAAGATGTTGAAGTTTCTTACACAATGAGCGGAGAGAACAAATTTGTATTTATGTCAATTAAAAATTTAATGAAATTTATGAAATTATCTACAAATTCAATCTTTTGTAGTCAAAGGAAATGAATATAAATATTTATCAACTTTTGTATGCAAAAAAAATTAAAACAGTATCAAAGCATTGCAATCAATTTGTCATCACTTCTTTAAAAATATGAAATTTAAAGATACTTCATTAAAAAATTATGAAAAGTTATTAAAATAATAACAATAAAAAAATGAATAAATAAATAAAAAATCAGACATTTTTTTAAAAATAAATCTTTCATTAAAAATACAGTACTGGCTTTAAATATAATTTAATCATTTTTAAAATAAAAAGAAAAAAAATCAAACTAAATAAAAAATATCTTATAATATTATAATAAATTAAAATAAAATTTTTAAAATTAGAATCATATTTGGACAGAAATAATTAGCCATAAATAAATAAATGATAAATAGGTACTTATGTGCAACCAGAATTATAAAGAAACTATATGCATATATGTTTCAAGATTGTAATAATCTTAGAATAGTTTTTCAAAAATTCAAAATTTTTATCTAATTTTGTGCAATCAAAAAATAATCATAAAATTAAAGGGTCGGAATAAATTAAAGTTTTTTTATGTCATTGAGTACTGACATATTCCAAAATAATAATCAGACTGCCATTCATCCTTTTAAGAAAAGTTTTCAAAATGAGCAATTTCTATTGCATAATTCTGCAGGCGCAAAGAAGCATTACAAAGCAATAACCAAGAGTCTACTACTTTTAGCAGTCACAGTTAACTATTTTAACTCTGAGTCAAATAAAATCATTTATCATCTCGAAGGACATGAGCTGATTCCTGATTGTTCCCCAGTTGAGGCACAGGTTGTACCACTGTGGGATGATTGAAGGCTCGACATAGATCCCCTAGAGAAATAAATTTTATAATATCACTGCATGTATTTAATATGATACAAGAAACAGGAAAAAATAAATACTGACTGATACTTTTGCCAGCGAGACAATACCAAGCATAAAAATATTTTAAAGTATACACAAGCTTTTTTTTTCTTATTTTCTTATAATAATTTAAGACATTCAGCAAGTTGGCATTAATAACAGTAAAACTATAAGAGGTTTGCAAATTTTTTCTTAAATTCTGAACATTTCTTAAGAAATACAAAGAATACCATAATTGTTATTTTCAATAACAAAAAGTGCTCTTTTCTTTGCAACTATCAAAGAGGTAATAAATATTAGTAATATTTATGTCCAAAAAGTTAGTAAAAGTCATCCTCGCAATTACATGATTTATTCAACAAAGTTAAAAATTTGAATGAATTCAACAGAATAAATTAAAACTTTCTTGTACAAAATGGATGCTTTATTAGCACATATTATATATACTCCAATAATTTGAAGAGAAAAAAACTTTCTGTACTACTCATGATAAACTTTATACAATCTTGAAAAATCACAAAAAATACTATAAAAAAACATATTAAAAAAAATATAAAAACAAGCCTTCATTCAGTTTTGAAAACGAGTAAATCTCGGATAATATTTAGCTTAACCTTTAAAGAGCTTAACATGTTACTGATTTGCTACAGGAAATTGAAAAACAATGATAATGCAAAGTAAAAGGCTAAAGAAATTTTTAATTTTGATAACAAGAAACAGATAATAAAATCTTCCACAAAAAAATTCAAAAAGGGAGAAAGATATTTTTAAAAAATCAGAAACTTGCCCAAACAGATTATTTTTTTTTCAACAAGAATCTAAAAGGAAAATTTTTGGAAGAATTAGAAAAAGTTTCATAAAAAATTTTTGAATGATTATAAAGGGTGTTGTGAGATATATCTTGTGTTGTGAGATATATCTTGTGTGATCTTGTGTTGTGAGATATATATTATAGAATTCTAGTAGAATAACCAGATCAAATTTTTCAAATCAAAAAGATGAATGACAGATTGTAGCTGTACACCAAGGGTGGTGAACTTTCACGGATCAACAAGCCATTTTTTCTGAAGAAATGTTTGATGAGGTGTAGAAGTGTCGTCAAATAATTTTGACTTGTGGTTATTGGGAAAATATTAAAATTAAATACTAATACAAAACTATTTACTATGAAAAAATACATTTTGCACTGTATAGCAGTAAATGTTTTAGTTCAAATTATATAAAGTAACATTAGTGTGACTTCTGTTATTGTAGAATAAATGACAACTTTAGGGTTCTAAGATGTTACTTTTAGCAGAATTCATGCTGAACTAGAGTCTTATGCCAAAGCAGTTTCTAAGGGAGTCTTTTGTTATTCATCTCTAAAAATAATGACTCACCGGCATAAGTAGATGAAAATATGGTTAAAATAGCATGAGCTAGCTTTTGCAAACAATCAAATGAGACTGGAATTGAATTCCATGTTTCAAAAATTTTGTTACTGGCATTTTTACTTATACTTCTTGTTAATCTTTTTGTTTCTCTCAATCAATTCCAACTTTTTTCTTGTTTCAATAAATTTCTGAATCCATATTAAACTAGATTGAAAAATCAATCAGTTGCGATTCAAATTTTTCAATTTCCAACCAATCGAATTGAGACGAGTTCAGTTTATCAAATGAAGTCATATCAAGGTACAAAATAAACTTAAGCGTTTCAGAGAATTCATGAAACTGAGAAAATCTTCGTGGAAATCCCTTGATTGACAAATTGATTACATAAATATAACACATAACATTGTAAATATAACAGAAATTTTAAAATACAGTTGTATCAACAAAATTGTGACTATGCTATGTATAGACAAACTTTGCATCATTAGCAATTGAAATCCATGGCGTAACTAAGGCAAGGCAATAACAAATGAGTGTGCTCTCCAACGCCCTGTGACCAATCACTCACATTTGTTCATAATACTTCACAGTGAACTTTGCTATTTTGAACTAAAATGCAAACTGTTTTGATCGGTAGAGTACCCAAAATATTACGTCGCATGCCACTGGTTTGCCATCCCTGCTCTACACAATTCATCTGAAAATTGATGCAAATATGTTTACCTTAATTCAAAATAGAATCACAAATATGCCAAAAGATTGGAAATTTTTGTATAAACTTCAAAATCTTTTTTTTAAAAATTACATAACAAAACAACAAAAAAAAACCCACACAGAACATGCCTTTTTAATTTATCATGTTTGAATAACATTGGCAGCATAAACATATGCATACTATTTATTCTGTTGAAACATAATGACATTTATATGAGTAGCAATTTTGAAAAAATGCATATTTGTATGTTTATTGTTCCTTTAAAAAAATGAAACAAATACAATTAATTATGAACAATTTTATTTTTTCCCAAAGAATGATAATTTCTTTCCTTATAAATTAGTAATATAAAAAATATGTTATTACTGTACATTTGATAACAATCATAAATTTTGTAAATTTAAAATATTTTGTTTGGTCACATGGTGCTCACTTCTTGGACCAACCTCTTTCAGAACTTCTACATTCATATTACAAACAGTTTTTACGGCTTTTTAGATGTATCCAACACAATCAAGAGCAATAAAGAGTATATTTTATATATATATATACTAATCTTTCTAAAATTACAAAAACAAATTACAATTTCTTCAGAAATCAAATAAATATTAGATGGTGCATAAATCCTTTGCAATTTCGTAAATATTAAATTTTGTATCAACAAAAAATAGATATTACTAAAAAAAGTAGTTAGATAAATATAAAATCCCTTTCACAAAAAAATTATAGTTGAAATCAAAATTTGAATAACACTAACTGAAAATGGATACTGGATTCTTATCCATCACTACACTGTTTTCTATCCACCTATTTAAATAACAAAAAATAAAGCAGTAATTTTTATTCATATTGGACCTTTTTTATAATGACCTGCTCTTCATTATTTTAAGATTTTCAACTCCTGCAGACACAAGGAACTAGAAAGTGGTAGCTTTTTTAAAGAAAATGTATTAGCACATATATGAAGCAGTCATTTCTTTTCAAAGTTTCATTCACAATAAAAGAAATTGGGCCATAATATTTGCTAAAACAGTTTAAAAAGCTGCTTTATTTTTCTAGACATAAAATAAACCCTATTTAGATTATTTTGAATAATACAGCTAAGTACAAAGTAAGACATTGGAAATTTCACTACATTCTTATACATAACCAGATAAATAGAATAAGATGTAATTTATCCATCCTAAAAAGGTAGCCACATATCATAAAGTTTGATTGCAAACGGTAAGCACCAATTATAAATATATTTTGAATATAATATTTGAAAGCTAAACAATAAATATACAACATTGGACCATCTTTAATAAAAATTAATTATAATTAAATTAACATTGCAGATCAACCAACTTACACACATGCAACAACTTACTTGTAGTCCTGAGATTTTAGCACCTCATAGTAATACATAACTTTGGATTTATGTGAAGTAAGAGGAAAATCAAAAGAATGATGATGCACAGTATCTACATGTTTCCATTGCAAAATATATGTGCCTTCTACTCGAGTTACATGAGAACCCTGCAGGGGAAAAAAATGTAAATATAAATAACTTATACACACACAACAACCTGAATGAAACAGCCTTTATTTAAAAAAGTTATACATACAATGTTTTCATTGATAAAAAGGTAGATTACTATTTATCTATCAAGTTTAAAATATCTTAATATGATATTACATCATATAATTGAAATCAAATACTTATATAAATAGAAAAAAAGCTAAATTAGATTATTGTAAATTTATATATGTGTGCATATTAAAATTACATTGAACACAATTGTTTTAGTAACAGTAAAAAAGTGGAAGATTTAGTGATGTGAATGCTCATGATATAAAAGAACATTTACATTCACACAATACTGAAATGATAGCTAATATATTACTGAATAGAATAGAGAAGGTAACAGGTAAGAAGGAAAGCAAAAAAATTTTTTTAAAAAAACCCCATCTGACCTGTTTAAACAACCCAGAAAATTAAAGACTGCCTATTCATGATTCATAAGGCTACTTATATAATTCACACCATTTGTCTCTATTCTAAAATACATGGTTCTATTTGTACAGCATAACAGCTCAAATTTACATTGCACAAATTTATTATAGAATAAAAGCAGGAGTACAACATTAACAGCAGAGATATCTAGAGAAGACACTATCAAATAAATAACATTACAATATAAAATAAATCATACAATAAAAAAATGTTTAATTTTTTGACATATTACTGGAGAAAATGATTTAGAGTCTAATAGACTCAAATATGTACCTTAATAGCAGAAAATAAACTATTTTAAACCCCTGGTATAGAGATTAAGACATACAGCTGTCTAATGGTATACAGAAACACTACCACTGGATTATTAAAGAATGTGCTTAACTGATTTACTCAAGCTTTTACAACTAAGCTGAAAATAACTCAGCTTTCAAGTGTATCATTGAGAAGGTGCTATGCTTAAGTGATCATTCCCATTTGCTGCGATTTTTTTAAAGATAAAAAATATAATAAGTTATGCCTCTGTTCATAAGATTTTTTAAAAAAAACTCTTATTTCCTATTTTAATAACGATAATTTCTAATAATTCATATTATTTCTTGGGAAGCAAAATGATTTGATATGCAAGAGTGAAAGCTTCCTTTTGATCCTCTTTGAAATTTTTATGTGTAGCAATTTAATATTTGATAAACCTATATTAAACCCCTTAAGCTATCGTAATTCCTGATGAAAACTGTGGGTTAAGCTTCTGTGGATATTTATTCAGATGCAAGTTTTTGATTGTAATATAGAAAGAAATTTTCACTGGAAAATTTCATTGGTGTGTGTGAAGTGCATTTTTGATGTCAAAATACATTTCTTTTAAAACCTTTAAACAGCCTCTAGAAGGAATCCTTTTGATAAATATTTTTCAAACCTTCCCCTTTTACTTATGCTTTGTTTTCATGACATCAACTAACTAAACACATTGAAAACTTACAGTGTATACATATATAAATTCCAATGAAAATTTTTTATTTTATATAAATCTCCTTAACTAAGAAAATTCAACAAAAAACAATCTTTACTTAATGAATACTTAACATGCACAAAAGAATTAATTTTAAAAACCTCATAGTATTTTGTAACTACCATTAGTACATTTGCTCAAGACAAGAATTCCTACTTATGTAACAAAACAAAAAATATGTTTTGACTTATATATAATCTTAACAGATAAATTCTAAAAACTAATAAATTCTTGAGATAAAGTAGCACACAAAAACAAACCTGGACACTTTCACCATCTTTGCATGTCAATGCTGTTTCCACAAGGAAATAATCTTTTCCAAGAACCCAATCCTTTGGTATCACACTATGGACAGGTGTTTCTAAATTGAGCATACCCAATGGCAGTGAGGGATGACCGCAACCTTGTAATTCTTCCTCATTTTGCTCTTTCTCAAGGGGTGGAAGAGGTTGCTGAGTTCGAAAGACACAAAATGATACATCATCTTTCATCACATCAAAGTCCCAACAGATAACACTTCCTTTATCTGTTATGGAAAGCACCACCTACACAAAAGATATATTTTTTAATGGGACATGGTATGATTTACGCAAAAAATTTTAATTCAAGAATTTTTAAAATTCTTTGGTTGCCTTCTGTGTATGTATTCTATGTAAAACAGATTTTGTGCTCAAAATTTCATAAAAAGCTAGCCATTTAATTTTTTAAGGAAAAAAAAATTTGTGAAGTGATTTTAAAATGCTACTCCTCCTACAAAAATTTACGTACACACATAAAATTTGATTTACAAATACGTCAAACTATGTATAAAAAAAGTTGGTATGGGTTTTACGATAACATAATTGGTATTCATACAATACTTTTTTTTAATGTTTATAGAAAATTCCTTAAAAAATGTAAAATTCTGAGTTCAATTACCTTTTAAAAAACAAGTATTGCTTTGATTCAAAAATGCACACCAACTTTTGTTACATGTACTATTAGCAATTAGTAAAAAAGAAAAATTCAAAGCATTAGGCACAATAGAAAAAATGCCTCAGCATTTTAAATGAAGATTAGTTATTTTATTTTTCTGAGATAAGTCAGTTTAAAGTCTTGATTTGCCACAGGGATGTGAATAGAAACGAACGTAAAAGCTATCATAATTCTGCATTTTTTAAGTTTGGAACTTTCAAATTTTGTGAGATTATAGAAAAGTATATAAAAAATAATTTACGCTAAAAAAATTAGATTTGACTTTCTGACCGATTTTTGTCATTTGAATCGTACCGTGTCCCCTTAAAATTAACATAGCCATAATAAATTAATAACAGAAAATATTTTACTCTACTTGCACACAATGCACAGTTTTAGCATTCACTAATTAATTTAAATTAAAACTTATAACAATAATACCTAGAAGATTCAAAATGTAAGGTAACAAGAGCTCCAACAGGTGTGCAAATTATAAGTATGAATAAAAATCCCCTTGAAGATAAAAAAAAGACGATCACAGCATTCAAATAGTGCTGGTAGATGGAGCTCGTTCTCTAGTAATGTGATTAATTCTCAGAAGATGGTAGCACTGACAGAAACAATGAGAAAATGAAATTGAAATTAAAAGTGTGATGCAGATTTTGCATTTAAAGAAAATTCTGCAGCTGAAAGTCATCAGCTATTAGTAAAAGTGTACAAGTGTTATGTCACAAAAACAGGTGTTTTGGTACACAGAATTTGACTAATGAAGAACAGATATGTAAATTGAAGAAACAGATGGCCAAAACCAAGCCCTTCCAAAACAGATGATAATGTTTGCCTCGTCATAGATTTGATTCAAGATGATTGTCCCACTGTTCTGAGTGGTCAGCATTTCAACCGATGTTGAGGTACAACAAGCTATCTTGACAAGGGTGCAAAACCTTGATACTAATTTTTACAATGCTGGTTTTGATGATTTGATGTACCTATGGAATAAATGCCTCAGTAAGGATGGTAACTATGTACAGAAATAATATGTATCTGTGCCTGCCTATATTGTACATATTTCCTTTATTTAATGAATAAAAATATTTATTCTAATTTGCTTATTACTTTACATTCTGATATATAATCAGAATATATTTTAAAAAAACATTAAAGAATACAATGATGAAAAAATATAAATAATTTATAAAATGGTCCCTTTAACATAACTTTATAATAAACACTTTTAAAACAGTACTCATTCTGTATTAATAAAACATTACTTAGTTGTATTTTAATAAATAGTAAAATTTATTTAATAAAATAATAACTTTTTACAAATGATCTCACATTCCATACACAAAACTGAAATAATTTAGATACCAAGATAAAAATTAAAATTTCAAAAAACCAACTTTTAGAAAACCTACTTCATGGAATTGTCCTTTAAGTAAACTAATAACATGATACATGGAATCGTCGAATAAATGATGTCCTTCTGCCTTTTCTTTTTCATAATCTTCTACTGACATGTAGAAAGACTTGGGCACTAGACCACCTTCACAAATTTTGGTCTAAAATGGTTTTAAAGTTAAAATACAAATATATTAGCTTCTCTTAACAGAAAAAGTCAAAAAGTATTTTTTTTTAAATTTGTAGTAAAACAAATAAGCTGCATTCCATTCAAAATGCCTTTGTAATGGGAAGACAGACTTTTGAATTAAAATTAAAGATGTTTCAAAAGCAAACTGTTCAAAAAATTTTAATCTAATTTTTGTCAAAAGTTTATAAGTAAAAGTTAAATATTTATTGTACAATCATTAAATTAAAAATGTTAAAAGTAAAATTATATAAAATAAAGTGATATTAATTACTGATTAGATTCTGAAAATAGAGGATGCTTTATTAAAAAAATATTCTACTATGCAAAAAAGCATTAATCAGATTGAAAATCACAATTTATTAAGAGCTCTAAATTTACAAAAAGGAATAAATTTAAATCTCAGAAAAAAATTAATTTATGCTTTTAATACACATTTGTACAGAGACTGTACAGCAAATAGATAAACTGCAATTGAGAAACTATGTGATTTTTCCTTAATGATATCAGTATATTAAACTAACTTATGATTCACATTAACAAATCATTACATAGCATTTCTAAAATCATTTCAATAGCAAAATAGTTTATGAAAACTAATCTTATTTTCCATAACAAATTCAATACATGTAGTAAATTCCTTTACTTCAAGTCAAAAGTTTTTATAGCTCAATTAAATATAAAAAACACATTAAAACCACCATTAAAATAGATTTCCCTACTGCAAACATGAATAAGTTAGTCATTGATGATTCAACAAATACAGAGAATTTTGCAAAATATGATTTAAAGAATTATAATTCATACAATAAAAAATATTAGAAGTGCATAAAAATTCTAACTAGAAAGTTTTTATGATTAAAATATTGCATAAAAGAATTTCAGTTTTCTACGTAAAAATTATAAAAAAATCTGTCATCAGGACTAAAAATCTGTTTTAAAAAAATCTTTATAAATTTTGATATATTTAATTTACTTTTATTATGCAAGGAGAATTGATTTACCTCACTATCACCCCCAAGAAAATCTGGCAGATATTTTTTTTCAATAAAATCAACTAAGCCTCCAGGTCCTTGATAGTTATTTCCAGCATAAAATATAAACTTTGAACGTGTGGTGTCATTAATAAATGTGCTAACAAGTGTCCATAAAATAGGAAAAACACGAGGTGCACGAACAATCAAAACTCGTCCCATAGTTTCTGGATAATTTGCCTCAACAATTTCTATGATGTGTAAAAGTGCCTTGACACCAGGTCGCCATAAATGACGCATGTTAAGGCCTTCTAAATCAAGTAAACAAGTCCATGAACTGAAAAAAAGCATATAAATGAAATAGAGAAATTTAACATCACAGGATTTATAACTGATAGGAAGTTAATGTAAAATACTGAGAATTTAATTTTATAAAATTGATGAAGTTATAAATTGTATTACTTGTTTATTCCCATAAATCTTACAAAAAACTAACATCCAGTATTTTTAGATAATACAGATAAAAAGCTTTTACAAAATCAAAGTTCAAACCTATTGGAGCATTATCATGTACAAAAAATTTTAATGTTTTATAGACTGGTAAATTAAAGAATTACAATTATAACAGATCTAAGTATCTATTTTATTATAAATGATTACTAGCCAATGAAATCACAACAATTCCTTTAAAACATCAGAAGAAATACACTTAAAATTAGAGTTTTTAAGAGTTCTGCTTTGAAAATTAACATAAATTAATATATTTTATTGATTCAAATAAAATTTAAAAACAAATTATTCATTCATACATTTTTTCTTCTTAAACATTTCTAGCATTAATTCAAATACATAATCACCTGACAGGTTTCCCAGTAGTTCGAGTAGCTTCTTCAACTCTTTTCAGTCCTTCTTCACATACATGAAGAGTCTAACACAAATAATAATGCTTAGAATACTTTTCAAACAAAAACCACATTTAAAGGAATACATAGCTTTTAAACCAAAAATAGTGATTTCACTCCCCTTTTAATATTAATTAAAATATTGTGATTTTGACATGCTAGTATTACTTGAAACAATTAAAAGCAGAGCATTAAATCCTAAAAAAGACATATCCACAAGGAACACACTGCATTAACATTCAATTAAGTTTTTAAACTATAAATAAAAAAGTATACCAGTGATGCAACTTAATTCACATCATTTTTTAAATTTATACAAAGGTGAGTTGGAAATTAAGTTTCCTCTTTTGATTGTGGTCAGGGTTGTGTGTAGAAGTCAAACCATAGAATGAGACATTAAAGATAAGGCATAACTTTATTTTTCCACATTACAAAGTACATTGTGACATTTGTCATACCGCTTGATAAGCTTCAAAAACCCATTCAAGAAAAATTCAGGGCTTTGCATACGGAAGAAGTGTTTAAAAGCTTGTTTGACTTCAGCAAAGCGCCTTCAGGAAAGATTCTTCTTCAAAGCCAGAAACAGATGAAAGTCATTTGGTGCAAGATCAGGATTAGTGGATAGTGTAGGCACTCCCAACCAAGAGTTACAATATGGTTTTACATTGCCGTCACCGAGTGTAGTCTTGCATTGTCGTCCAACAGAACACCAGATGTCAGAAACCCAGGCTGCTTTTTCTGAATCACCTCTTTCAATTTCAATCAGGGTGTCACAATACCGCATAGGCACTGTGACACTCTGGTTCCAACCTCCAAAAAGTAAACACTTCTTCCGTATGAAAAACCCTCAGTTTTCCTGAAGGGTTTTTTGAAGCTTATAAAGCGGTATGACAAACGCGTCAATGTACTTGGTAATGTGGAAAAATAAAGTTATGTTTTATCTTTAATGTCTCTTTCTATGTTTTGAATTTCCTACACAACTCTGACTACAGTCCACAGGGGAAACTTACTTTCCAACTCACCCTCATATAACTAATTATTATTACCAGTAGATTAAAAATATAACATTTAAGGATTATGCAGTTCTTGAAACTACTTAAAAAACTAAAAAATATGTCAGAACAGTTAATGTAAATTCAACAAAAAATGTTTTTAAAAGATGATCAGTTATTTATAGATATCAAATCTTAGAATTTTTAATATACAGTGGTGGCAACAAGTCCTGAAATTTTTTTTTTTTTTTTGCCTAATTTTGTGTTTGACTCCAACTTCACAAGACCACATGGTTTTAAGAAAATATCAAAGCTTCAATCAACTCAAGTTTGTTTACAGCTTTTTGCTTCAAAAGGTCATAACCAATTTTATGTCATTGATTCTTTATAGAATTACATCTAGAGACTAACCTGTTCAGCTCATTTAATTCACAATATAGTCTTCGAATCATTTCTGGACTACATTTCCACTGTGATATGGTACATTATTGTCCTAAACAATCAGTGACTGATCAAAGAGATCTCGTGCTGTTGGTACGACTTTATTTTGTACTATTTTGCAGTATTCCCTGGTTTTCGCTGTTCTTCTCATGTGAAATCTTCCAAATACAAGAAAACATGCAGCCCCATATCCTTTTCATTGGATGCTTCACACACATTATGGGTTTCAGACACTAAGAGCTAAATTCTTCATAAGTGTGTCTAACATAGGCCATATTTTTATCTGAAACTCAAAACTGATTTTCATCATCAATGATTACCTTTTCTAAGTCTTTCACAATCTATAATGTAAGATCCCTTGCCCATGTCCATGAGTCAGTAATGGCTAGCTTTGAAGCCTCGAATCCAATTTCCAACAGTCATCCTCTCATAATTTGTGAGCACACATTGACATTCAATGTCAAAATCCATTACTTAAAAATTTGTGGTAAATTAAGCCATTTATTTAAAGTAAAATGGTGTACAATACTCTATTTTCCTGTAAAGTTGTTTTTCTAGGGTCATCCAGATTGCTTCCTGTTGGCAATAGAATTTGCACCAGAATATTTTTTCAATGTTTTCATGACAGTAGAAAGACCACATGGTATTTCAGTAGCAATTTGACACATGGAATAATCTTCCTTCAAAAGTATTATTTTGAGTCTCATTACAATGCAAAAAGGAAAACTTACCATAATTCCAATGTTATCCACCCATGAAGTTCAAATTGCAACAGGCAACTACTTTCAATGTACTTAAACATGTTGCACATTTTGTTTTCAACCCTTCATCACTACTGCTCTCTAATTGGTTGGAATAATGGAGCATATTGATTGAAAAAAACAAAAAATTATTACTACAGTTGTTTAGAGCAAGTCTCACTGTTTTTTCAAAACATTGATAAAACTATTTACTTTACATAAATTTTACAAACAGATTTGAAATCAACATAAAAAACACATTAGAACCAATAACAATAGATTATGTAGTACAATGATTTCATAAAGAAAAATTAAGTCAAACATGAAAACTAAGCAAAAATTTGAGTGTGTTCAGGACTTTTTACCACAGCTATAATTACAAAATGACTATTACTATAATCAGGTCAATTCAAAAAGAATGAGACCCTATTCCAACATTAAAAACATTCTAAATGCCTTTTTTTTTTTAAAAAAAAAGTGTTTTCATAAAAATAAAAAAAAAAACTGCAATTTAAAAAATTTATTTTCAATTTTTTTTTTTTTTTTTCTTATTTAACAACTTTAATTTTTTTATACTTTATATAACTATTGCAGAAGCATACAAATTGTTAAAATTATCCATATCTCATTAACAGTGTACATTTAAATTATAATATTTAAAACAATTTTATAACTAAAGCAAGGTTTAGCAGAGGGCAGTCAAATTAATCTGACATTCATAAAATTTTTTTAATAACCAGATCATAAACATATGAATTGATATTAGTAACAATATTCATTAAAAAAATACTTAGCAATTCTCTTTAATTATGTCTAAGATACACTCATCTTGAGAAATACAGCAAAAGAAATAAAAAATGCAATGCAACAATAAAGAATTAATACCATACTAAATTAATATTTAATCATATTTCCTTTGACAACTTATCAAAATTTTTATGTACCTGGGCATACTTTCTATGCATTCTTTTATCTGGAAATTGTTATAAAAAGCAAAATAAACTTAAGGTATTAGTTGTTTAGTTGTTAGTTTCTTTTATAGTTTTAACACTTTGTGATTTGCCATACATTTTTAATTGGATACAAATCCAAGCAATCTCTCTCAACTGGGCAGGATAAAACTGGAAAATTATAGTCTACTAAGAAGATAATACTTCTTGTACAATGACAAAGTGCTGATTCATGTATAAAAACAAGTTTGTAATATTTTTGGTATTGGTTTCTCCCCATGGTTCCAACCACAATGTGAACGCCTCAAACTCCCTTGGAACTGATTGTAGGTCAATTAACTACCTTCACACAAGATTACCTATTATATGCTGTTAAATACTCACCAGTTTCATTAACCCTTCTTCTCCAACTGATTTGATAAAACCTTTAACATCCATCTGCCCAAGACGTAAAATATACATAGGTCTTCCATCTAAAAACAGATTATTATTAAGACATGAAATATAATAATTAAATACTTAAGGCAGTAAATTACTTGAATATACACATTAACCCTTTATTGGATTATAAGGTTGCTAAGAGTAAATACTAGCATGTAACTGTACAATATAAAGAACATTTCTAATGCAATTCTCTCTTCACAATGCTTTTCTCAACTCCAATTAGTACTCTAAACAGTCCATATTCATTTTTGTAAACACAAATCTAAACTTGCATGTTTTAAAAAAATATTTGAACTTAAAACATAACAAATAATTATTTTTTAAAATCCTGTAAAACAAATAGTGATGTGAACTATATGGAATTTGAAAATTCAATGGTGGAATGAACCATATAAAACTTCAAATAACAATGGTGGCATTAACTGTATATAAACATTTTAAATCATAAAATTAATAAATTTGTAAATGTAATTTGGTAAGAATATTTCTGACATTTCTAATAACAAAACTAATTAGCTGTTCAAAAAGTTCTAGTGTACAGTTTAGCTTAGTGAAAGATGAAAATTCAATTTGGTGATTCTACCAACTATTTAAATTAGAATTTTTTTTTCCCTTCAAAATCATTTTGGATATAATCGAATTTGAAAGGATTCAAAAAGGCATCATAATGACATTCATTTATTGATAATGGATTTTGGGGGAGGAGAAGAAGGGGAGAGATAGTATATTACATGGAAGTAAGTAAATTCAGAATTCATAAAGGTAGCACTGATAATATAAAAACATGTTAGCAAAGTACAGAACAGAAAAAGTATTTTCTTTTCAACATAAAAGCTCTCAGCTTATTTGAAAGTCAGAAATGTTCTACAATATAACATGACTTAATTTTTGAAAGCCAACCAATCAGATCCAACAGAAGAGACAATATTGTGACAACTCACTATAAAATGATAACACGGTACTTTGGGAAAAAAGGTTGCAGTTAAATTATTATTCCTGTTAAACAGATCATTAAAAGAATTACGGATTGTGCATACTCTTGGAGGGTTCAGGACCAAAACGAATTTTTAAAATAGCCCTACCAGAAGAATTAGAATACATCATATAATGCAATGCAAATTATATTAATTAAGGTAACAACTAATAAAACAATGTGTTTTCCCCCTCCCCTTTATAGTAAGTATATTTGTAAGGAAGAAGAAAAATTTTCTCACCTTTATCAAAATGATGCCAACCACCAGGGAAGTACTGTTTTATTACTGGAGGAGGATCATAAGTTGACAATATTCTATCAACTTGATACTTCTTCCTCCACACAAGAGAATGACATAACATTTCACGAGCTTTTTCCAAATTATAATCTTGGGCTTGCAAAAAGCGCATTAATGTCTGATCACTAGGAACCTGAAAAAAAAAACATAATTTCAGAATAAAAAGAAAACCAAAATGTATATTATGATTTATGAACCACATGCTGCTTGGCACAATTTATTTCTTGAAGTAATTCGATATCAAGTGAACCAGCTTTAAAATAATTTTTAAACTCGCATATTCCAATTTTTTAAAAATTTCTTACATTTGATTAAAAGCAAAATGGGAGCTGAAATTTACAATATTAATGATTTATCTGCTGTTATTTTAAAGTTGCAAAGGCTTCAAATTTTTTTTTAAAAAATGTAATTTTGATCTAATTTAAATGCATGTAAATTTAAACGATTCAAACTAGAAAGTATACCTAGAAAAAAAAAGTCAACAATAAATTTGTTTTTGAAATGTTTCAAAATTAAAATTAATAAATTCATTGAAATTGCAAGTTTTATGAATTGTTTTATATCCCATTTTTAAAAAATAAATATCTTTATAAAGATAAGTGAAAAAAAATTCGACAACACAAATTTTTGATATAATCATAATAATATCCATAAAGTTTTCATAAATTAAGAAAATTTATAATAAATTAATTTTCTCAAAAAAAATAACCTTTACAAATTACTTTCAAATATGGTTTCAAAAATTAAAAGAAGCATACAATAATTGGGATAAATACTAATTCATACTGGAAATGAGCAAAATAAAAACATTTAATTTGAAAACGATTCAATTCTAAAAAAATATGTCGTAAAATTCATACGGCAAAAATAGAATTTATTAATATGAGGTATAGTTAAAAATAGTCACAACATTAATTTTAAAATGTTTCATAAAAAATGCATATTTAACAAATTATAAAAATATTCTATATTTCAATTAATGAGTTAATTTCCAAAAGACAATAAATATATCATAAAAAAGAAAATTGAAAACTTAATTCAAAGATGAATAAGACTTTACTTTTCCTTGATGAGCATCAGCCATCCACTTTTTCAACTGTACAAGACATGATTCTTGAAATGGTGTCAGTTCACCAAGACATCTTTTAATATATTCTGACTCAATTTTGAAATTAGCTTCTAAAAAATAATGAATGCATACTTAGTTTTGTTTAAGTTTCTAAAAATAAATACTAACATAAAAATTTAAGTGTTTTTAATTAAAATATGAAAGAAAGAATTCAATCACTTTTGCGTGTTGATTCATTTATATAAAAATGTATAAGCATAAAACTTGAAATGGATTTCAGTATTGAAATTGAATAGTATTAAATCTACTTAAAAAACTTTAAAAATGTATCAATTTAATAATGGCAACAAAAAAAAGTCAAGATCAATTTTATGTAAGAAAATTATAATATTTTATCAAAAAATAATTTTTCCTATCATAAAATGCTTAAAAAAAACTCAACATTTTTTAATTAATTTAAATTTTTCAAATTGCTTTTTAATCTTAAAATACATTAACTTACAGTTAAACTTTTAAACCTGAAACAAATTTCAATACAGAAAGGTTTAAATGCACTTTCAATTGATGATATTACTTTTAAATATGCCTCACATTATTATAAAAAATTCCTTAAAATTTAAAATTAAATTTAAACATGTTTTTAAAACAGGCTAGACAAAATAATGTCAACATAACATTATAAAAACATTTCTTAAAACATCAATAAAAGCAAATATAAAAAAATCATAAGCAATGTAACTAAAAATTGCAAAAAAAGTTCCACATGGGAACAATTAAAAGCATAACTTAACATCAATTTTTCTGAACTTGGAAATAATTTTAATGTTAAAAAAATCGAATCCACATGTTATGATAACAAATTACTTGGAGATTATCATTTTTTTACATTAAATCATTTACGAGCATACTTAAAAATAAAATTAGGAATAATTTAATGAAATAACCAAAATACATTTAACTAACAGAAACACTACATACAATTTTTTTTTACTCCCACTAAATAATTTAAACAAATTAAAGGATACATATTATGATATTTTTATTATAAACTACATATTACTTAAAGTGGCATAAAATACTACAATAGAAATGCATGAGAGTAAAATGACATATAATCTTTTATGTATACTCAAACTTAATGGCGCAACAGCCCCTGAGAGCCAGGGCCTACTGTGCCCATCCCAGTATACGTGACCATAGGGCGCTGAGGTGCAAGAGCAGATGTCCTGATCAGGTGGTCAGTCTGAAGCGAGACCCCAGTGTTTAAGCTCCCAAGTAAGCTTAGTACTTATTTATCGACCCACTGCAGTAGGGATGAAAGGTTGAGTCGACCTTGCCCAGCCCAGGGATAGAACCTGGACCTGTGGCAAGGAGGCACAAAACGCTACCACTCGACCACCGAGCCCTAATCTTTTTTTATGTACATGCATATAGTTTTTTTCTTAATTGAAAAAAGTAATGCATAACATCCAACAAATTCATTCAAATTCAGAAATGTTGAATATATTAAATATGAAATAAAGAACATTTAAAATGATACTTCCAAATAAAAGAACAAAATACAAACCTGCAGTTTGATGTGCTTCTGGTGAAAGATGAGTAGTGGCATCTGAATGGTTCTGAGTCAGACTGTTGCTTCTTGATGAACTGACAGCACAAGCTCCTTCAAGTTCTGTAACTTCAAGAACAGGCACACCTTCTTTGTCTTTAAAGGGCGGAATATAAGTTACACCTTCCTTTTCTAACTCATTGATGTAATATTCAATTATTTCTTTACCCTAAAAGTTTTACAAAGAAATTATAATTTTATAGTTAATGTGAAAGAGAAATGTAATTAAGTAAATATATATTCTAAAAAATTATAGATTATAAGGGGAAAAAAATGTTACAATTTAAAAGGATCCTGAAACAAAATCTGTTAGTACTGAAATGTTTAGAGATAAACAATGAATACCTAGATACTATTTTATATATCTTTTAAGTAATTAAACTGTATCTTAAAAAAAGCAAAACATTTTAATGAACTATATTAAATATTTCTCATAAAACAATTTATTTGTAAAGAAAAGTGGCAAAATAAAAATTTCCAATCTAAGTCAAAATTTCTTTCAAGTCATAAGTTCAGGGAAAGTATTTATTTCAGGAAAGGCTAATTAAAAATTATTTTGAAAGAATAAAATGATCTATAGCAGGGGTGGCAAACCTTAGTGGATCAACATGCCATTTTTTTCTAAAGAAGTGTTTAATGAAGTATAGACGTGCTGTCAAATAATTTTGAATTGTGATTATTGGGAAAATAATAAAACTAAATACTAACAACTCAAAACTCTTTATTTACTATGAAAAAATACCTTTTGCACTGCACAGTTTTAAATGTTTTAGTTATACATGTAATTAAAATTAAAGTAGCATTAGTGTGACTTTTGTTGTTGCAGATTGGATTACAAAAATCTTATTAGGATTGTAAGATGTTACGTTTAGTATAATGCATGCTGAATTGGAGTTATCTGCCAAATGGTTTATAAGCAATTAATTATCTTTGCTGTGGTTCACTTTTTTGACAAGGGGATTTGTTTCAAAATGCCATTTTACAGATGATGTTCTGCATACCACTGTTTAACCACACACACCACTTTGCCACTTTTAATAATAAAAAATGCCATATTTCTAGATTCGCAAATTTGAAATTCTCTATTACACTTGCTATCTAGCACTTTTTGTTCTTTTGCAGAACTAGCCTTGTGAAATAAGAATTAAAAATCGTAATTATAACACAAATAAACTTTAAAATACAGTTGTGTCAATGAAATTGACTATGCTATGTGTAGATAAATTTTGCATCATAAGCAACTGTAGTCCATGATGTAACCAAGGCAAGAAAATAACAAAAAGGGTGTTCCCCGCCACTCTGTGACCAATCACTCGCGTTTGCTTGTAATACTTCATAGTGAATGTTATTTTGAAATAAAATGGAAGCCATTTTGATCACTGGTGTGCCCAATATATTGTGTTGTGTGCCATTGGTTCACCATCCTTGATCTATTGTATATGATTTCAATTTAACATAAAATACAAATATTTACAATTAATTGCAAAAAGGTTACACAGTTAAATTTCAAATAAATTTCAGGAATAGAATTTTAATTTCATAGAAAAATATTTTGTTTTAAAAATTAATTGCACAATCATTATATTACCTTCTTGATATTTAAAGAATATTGCTTCATTGCTAATTTCTCCACTGCACTTTCAAAACCAAAAAAAGATTTTACATCTAAGCTAGCAGTTTGCTCAAAACAAGTCCAATCTGAATTTTCAGGATGAACCTACATGGAAAAAAAAATTACTCGAAATATTACTCAATAACCATGCATAATATCAATACAAATTATGCAAAAAGATATGAAATTAAAAATTGTAGGCTATTAAAAGATGTTCAAACTTACAGAATAAAGACAATTTTCATTTATTACAACTCTGTTGGCAAAACTTTCATTATATGCTTCAATTTTTAAAGTTCTAGCTCGCCTATCAAGAGTATTTTTCTGAATAAAATAAACAACATCCACACCAATAATCTGAAAACAAATCAGATTTATAAATACAAAAATGATCATTTAAATTCAAATGTAAGAAATAAATGTATAATATCACTATCCCTTTACATAAAATTGCAATTGAAAATCAATCTGAAAAAGTCAAGCTACATTACAAATTCAATTAATATATTACACAAGCAATCATTACAAGTTCAATTAACACACACAAATAGTTGCTACAAATCAAATTACTATAACAAACAAGTAATCATTAATATAGTTCAATATTGCATATTTATATTAAGCATTAAAAATTATTTGTTACAATAACACAGTAAAATTATTTATTAAACTTTGTTGTTAGAAACTGTTTATAATATCATAATATGATGTGTATATCAAGCACAGTTCATGCAATTGTAATAGCATCCCACTTCAATAACAAAGAAATTTTTTTAACCGCATTTTATGTTTAGGAATGAAAAAAGATTAATATAAAAACACACTTTTTTTAAGATATATGGAGCCTCAACATTCAATCTACAACGTCTTTCAATAATATGCACAGCTCCATCTTCACTGTTGTATTCATATGTCGTATCACTACCAAGGAAGACTGGAATCATTTTACATGTTGGAAAACGTTTTTCATATGCCTAAAATAGAAATGAGAAAATAAATTCATGCACAGATAGTTACATTTTGATAGAATTAACTAGGATTCAGATATATTTTAAGATTTAAATATATTCTATATTTTTAAGATATACCAATATGATTACAAATGGAGTTGTCATCTAGAAATTGCTGAAATAGGTCCTTTATTTCAAAATAGCCACAATTTTTATAGGAAAAATAGCAACAATTCAAATTTAAAAGCAGAAAAACTGTATATAGAACAAGTAATATAAAAAAAATTAAGTCAATTTCTACTTAGATCAACAAAGAAAATTTTATTTTAGCTACTTTTTATTAAATAGTTATATGTATATAATATTTATATTAATTGTGACAGAATCCCAACATGAAGTGGTCATTAATTTTTATTAATTATCATTAAAGTATCATATTGTCATCCAAAACAATTGTGTGTATATAAATTTCAATTCAACTGAATACTTTAACACATGAGAAAAACCTTTTTAAGTTTTGACATAAATCACCAAAAATGATGCCAACGTGGTTGCACATTTGTAATTCTTTAAATAATTAGTTTTAATCAATTTTTATTAATTATGATTAAATTATTGTATAGTCATCCAAAATAATCCTGTATATAAAATTTCAGCTCAATTGAGCGCTTTAAAATGTATTTTATTAAAGATTGAAAATTCCCCCAAGATAAGTACATAAATAAATATATAGAGATTGTGAGCTAATAGTAGGAATTGAAAAATAGCACAGTTTGTATTACAACTGAAAAAAGAAGCTTCATTATAAATAAAAAAGTTCAACATTACAATATTTTGCAATAGATGATGGTTCATTCTAGGAAAGCTACACTGGGGCTCCTGCACTTTAAATTCACAAATCTTGCTCATCTGCCTTTGAAGACACATATTTTGCCATACTTACTTTCTAAATTCAATGCATTTTTTATAACGTTTCTCCAAAGTATCAAACTATCATGAAAACCAAGTTGTTTCTTCTTAAACTATCCAGGAAGAAGGTCATCATTAATAACACTGAAATCTATTTTACGCCATAGATCCGAGATAAAAAATATTTTTTATGCAGTTTTCCTAGTAAAAAGTGGCTTGCTGAAAGACTCTGTTATTTAATTTTATCTACATGTCTGTGCAATAGGTGCCAAATAAAAATAAGTAGTCTAGAAGGTACTTCTTTGGAATACCTCTTTCTGCAATCTTAATATATCTATTCTCAAGGAGATAGACAAAGTGCAATTTATCTTCTCAGTCTTTTCTGAGGAAAGGCAGTTGATCTGTTTATACTTCTTCCATGACAACATATTAAGTTCTCTTACAAGATCAAAGGCATGTCAATGCTCTCCGCTGGTACTTCTTTAGGCAATTTTATAGAAAGCATTAGAGTACAGAAACACATGAGAATACATTATACTCCTATTTTACAGCTTAAAGTTTAGACCAAAGAGGCATTGACTTAAAATATAATTAACATAACCTACAGCTTTTTCTTTTTTCGTTAGCAGTATAGTATTCTGAATATATATAACATATACAAATACAAATAAATATTTGATCTTCAATACATGTAGTATTATTAACAGCTATTATTCCACCAGTACCTTTCACAGCATGAATTTCATACAAACATATGAAGTAAGATTCAAAAACTTGAATAGTACTTGGTATTTGAATAGCAATAAAACAAACACATGCTAATCTGGATTCTGTTATACTAAATGTCATTGAAATGGAATAACCATTTATAAAAGAAATT
>BMAV01023658.1:102635-116629 GCA_019973955.1 Trichonephila inaurata madagascariensis
ACTCTTGTCCACAGCAGATACATTCAAGATACCATTAGCATCAATATTGAAAGTGACTTCAATTTGTGGGACACCTCTTGGCGCAGGAGGTATACCAGTCAACTCGAACTTTCCTAACAAGTTGTTACCTTTCGTCATAGCACGTTCACCTTCATAGACCTGGATAAGTACTCCTGGTTGATTATCAGAGTAAGTAGTGAAGGTTTGAGTTTGAAGAGTAGGAATGGTGGTATTACGCTTGATCAGGACAGTCATTACACCTCCAGCTGTTTCAATACCTAGAGACAAGGGAGTGACATCAAGAAGCAGGAGGTCTTGGACAGCTTCAGATTCGTCTCCATTTAAGATAGCAGCCTGTACAGCAGCTCCGTAAGCAACAGCTTCATCAGGATTGATACTTTTGTTCAATTCTTTTCCATTGAAGAAATCCTGAAACAATTTCTGGATCTTAGGGATACGAGTGGATCCTCCAACCAAGACAATATCATGGACTTGAGCTTTATCCATCTTAGCATCTCGAAGAGCTTTTTCTACTGGTTCCAAGGTGCTTCGGAAAAGATCGGCATTCAATTCTTCAAATCTAGCACGGATGATTGTAGAGTAGAAATCAACACCCTCAGAGAGAGAATCTATTTCAATACTAGCTTGAGTGCTTGATGACAAGGTTCTTTTTGCACATTCACATGCCGTTCTCAATCGTCGAAGGGCTCGCTTGTTAGTTGTCAAATCCTTTTTGTGTTTGCGCTCAAAGGTTCTTCAGATATCTTTTTGATGTAGTTGTGTCTGAAAGGTTTTGTGAAGATAAGTTGAACACACATTCCTTTATCAATGATATTTTGCAGATGGTGAAATTACACAAAAGCAAAAGACATTCACAAATTATAAGACAAAAAAGTACATATGTATTATACTGTTGACCAATTTCGCCCAACAAAAAAACATCTTCAATTCAAAAAAAGTCACAACATTTGGCTACCACTTTTGATTTGAGAAAATTGGTTGATGGTATAAAACATAATTATTGGCGAAAGCAACAACATAAAAACAAGCAAGTGAAAAACAGAATGAACATAATCACCCTCAATCCAAAAGCCCTAGGCATTTAGATTGCATAGGCTTAGAAACTTCAGGAGTGTTCAAAAATTTTATGATTTCTCTTAATCTTAGAATGCCAATTAGTCAGATCTGGACACAATATTACTTCAGCTTAACAGAAAAATTTCACACGGCACTAAATAAACTATTTACCTGTTAAACAGATAACTAACAAGAATTAAATAATGCAAAATGTCTTGGAATATACAGGAAATAAATGAATTTAAAAAATCCCTTAAGATAATTGAAATAAATCATTATTACATGTATTTATTTCACAGCATTTATATAACTACATGCTAGAACATAAAAATAAGAGAACAAAATTTTTTTAATGCAATAAATCCCTTACAATAAGCTATATCAAATATTTATCAGATGTTGAACTCATACAATAAGAATATTTTTAATGTTTTCAATGTTGATTTACGATGTATAATAAACAGGCAAGAGTTGAAATAAGCAATTTTTGATCATAAAAAAAGAACATGGGAAAAAAGCAAAAATTGTATTAATGTGTTGGGCGATTTTTTTACTTAGAAAATGTCGAAAGAAATAGAGTACAAAGAATATTTACTGTAAAATCCACCATATCACATACACTTTTAACACCAAAAATAAGATTGAAATAGTTATGTCCTAGGACAGCACACAGGCTGGCAGGGTTGCCATATTGTAAACTTTATTGCCAACATTTTTGGCACCAAGAATTAGTCGCCAAGAAGTGTGCCCTCCTAGGATTCCCCTGATTGAAATTTACAGGTGCACGGTTATACACCAAGTATAAAAATGACAGCCTTAAAAATAAAATAAAGATATGAGCATTAAAAAAATTAGACTTCTGCATAAATCAAAATAAAATTTTTTTTTTAAAAAGGATATGACTTACCTTAAAGAGTTTTAATTCTAAAAGTATACTATTTTTTCAAAAGAGTAAGATAATATGTTGAATAAATGACTTCAAAACATAATAAAACTACGTATGTACATTTCAGATTTCTTTGTAAAAAAAGAGGGTGCACGTTATACGGAAAATATACATCAAAATTAAAAAAAACAGCTTGAAAGTATAGGTGCACATTAAACGGTGGTGCACGTTATATGCCAGATTTTACAGTATATCATTCCGTAATAATTAAGACAAAAAACAAAAGAGCACATGAAGTACTTGTTGGGAAAAAAAGTAGGACAAAGTATCTTTTAAAATCTTTCTATAAGACACATCGTGTTCACAAAAAGTATCTGTTACCAAATTTTTAATACAATAGGAAAAAATGACACTTGCATATCATTGCAACCTGTTAGCGACATTATATGAAACTAAGCAAATGACTGTTAATCCAACCCATAGAACACATTCCAAATTAGGGTTGCCAACCTGGCGAATTATCTTGAACATTGTCGATTGTTGCGATAATATGCAAGTACTGAAAAATAAACATGTAAGCACAAAATACTAAGAATAGACATAATTGATAGCTCCCTTTATTTTATTTATTTATATTCTGCTATCAAGAAAAGCTATAAAAAAATTAGCATAACAACTTCAAAAATGTTCAAAATTTCAAACTTTCATAATGACAAAATTTTCAAATTACATTAAAACAACAACACTCAAGTAAAAAATTTTGTTCATAAAAGCCCTTTGCAGATTTTTAGATACAAAATTTTCCAAGAAAATTAATGCTAAAAGCCACAATGAAACACTTTAAAAAAATTGAAAAGGCTTCATAACTCACTATTCAGATAATTCAACTAACCAAATTACACATTCAAAATAGACAAATCTATTTATAATGACTTTTGAATTAGAACTCCTTTTTTATACAGATAAAATACCAATTTACTGTTTTTATTTACATTTTATTACATATTCACTTTTTTTATTACAATTTATCAATACAGTCATTGCAATACAAATTTATATATATAAAAAAAAATATTATTAAATATAAATCCCAAAGAATAAATATAAAACATAAGGAGTATAAATTGCATTACTTACAGCCATGACAAGCTCGAAAGGATACTTATAAATCCTGATTGGAGATTGATATTTTTGAACCATGATTTCAGTTTAAATGTGTATCAGCATTCAAAAGAATATATTCTAAAAGAAGAATATGAAAATATTGCTAATCAACTGTAAATAAATAATCCTATTTTGTACATTATGTCCACGTATTGGTTGGCCAGGCTACTAATACATGAACACTAGAAATTTGCATGATTCACAAATATTGGATCTCAAAACAATCGGAATCTGCAAAAAAATAGAACATAAGTAATAAATTACTGGCGCATTTCATTTATATTTTAATACACATGAATTCAAAAGCTATAATTTCACTATTTGAAAATTTATTAACAGCCGTCAACTTATTTAAATTGAGACAGCACGCATGTAATTTTAGAACAGCTGGAGCTATTAATAAAATTAAAAGCTCTTTCCGTAACATAATCAACCGTTGTGCGAATGCATTCTAAAAATAAATCGAACACAAATGAATATAAATCGATACAATTAATACGCTTCTAAATATAGCTTTCAAGTTTATTAATGTTCATAACTAAAAAAAATCGATACATTATTAATCAAAAACTCACTCTATAATACAATATTTATTTTAAAAAATCATGTAATATAACTTTAATAAACTATTCAATGAAAATATAACTTAATTTTCATTTATGAGAAATATAAAAATGTTCTAAACATACGGAGTGCTAACCAAAGCATATAAGTGTACTAAAATGCAAGTGCGACACAATCTTACGTGTCAAAATAAATGAAATCTTTTTTTTTACACTGATGGAGGATAAAAGTTCAAGGAAACACAAGAATTATTTACAAAAATGTTTTTACTTACTTTTCCGTGTTTTCATTTGCCTATCTGTCACGAAAATTATAACAAACTCATCTGTGTATTTCCTATCCCTTCCATCCAGCTTTGCACTTTTCTTCTGCCACCTACAGAAGCCTAAATAAAATTTCTAAATACTTAAAATTTGTATGAAAAGTATTACTGTTTTTGATATTTGTCTTGTATCATTTTAATTTAAATTTTGAATAAAAAATCAGGAAAGAAATAAGAAAAATATGAAAAAGGAAACAGAGAAATGAAAAAGCAAGATAAAAAGCCAAACCATTGTTTCAATGTGTTTTTTCTTTAAGTAATAACAAATAGTTAAAATATATAGAATTTAAAAATATAAAATTTAATTCAATATTTTCATGTGCAAAGCGAATGAATAATTTATAATTTTTTTTTAAAATCATTTGACTTTTACACACTTTTATTATACAACTCAACTTCAAATGTCAATTTAGTTTCTGTCCGATTGAAAACATGTAGCATTTTTCCTGTTACTTCTGTTTCGCATTACGAAGAAGTAAGTGTCATTTTTGCTGCCTCTATTTTACGACCGAAAAAAAAAATTATGCGTAAAAGTTAATACTCAATAATTTTAATTATCATATTCTTCTTTTTCTAATAACTGGGAATTTACGTTTTAATAACAGAACGTTTACAACATATAAATCTTAAAAGAGTGGTAAGATAGCGGCACTGTATCATCTGTTTACCTTTCGGACTAGACAAATGAACTTCTTATCAGCTGTGCACAGTGTTCTATTGTTCCTTTTGAATTACAGCTGTAGCTGTTGATATTTTTATATTTTTTTTTTCTTTCCTACTTACTATTTTAGCTGATAGCTATGTCGATAAAAATTGCGCCGCATCTTATAAATAGATTTAAAATGTTAGGATTGAACGTTATAAATAGATTAACATAATAGGAAAGAAGATAACGAAATTTAGAATCATTTCTTATTCATAGTGCTCTTTAGTTGTTTTTTCCTCATGTTTATTAATGATTTATTGCAATTTTAGCATGTTTTTGTGTCAAAAAATTATTTAAGTAAATTCAAAGTTTCTTTAGGAAAAACCTTCACTTTTTAAGTCAAAAATTTATTGCTAAATGCCATATTCTTTAAATATATGATTTTAAATGTATTGTTATAAAAATGATTTACTTCAGATTTACTGCTGCAGTTAAATTAAATGTGTTAAGTTGTATTTAATTATGCATTTCTAAATTTAGATTAATCAATGTGGTGCTCTTGTGTAAATCTGAAACATTTTCTACTATTGATAATTTAATGATTTCTAATAATGTAATGACCAAAATAAAAGAAATTGTGAATGAGATAAAGGATATTAGACTTGTAAAACCCATTGTATGAAATATTATTTATGGTTTATTTATCTAAATTGTAATAATTGTTTGTTGAAAAATATTTACTAAATGGCTATTAACAGACATTTTATCAATAAGCAAATATTCCTGTTATTTCCAAAGACTTAGATTCTGAATCAATGAAAGTGTATTATTTTTGCAATAACTGCTGTATTTTAAACTGTTAAAAAGTTTTTAATGAAAAAAATTTCAAAAGTGGATATGAAAAGGGATGAAATATTTTAAAAAGAAATATTTAATTGTATTAATTCCCAGAAAAATTGCAATTAATAATATTGATAATAAGTAGCAAAAAGAATTAACTTTAAAAAGGACATTTTTGTTAACATATAAATAGTTTTTTCATGTTAAAAACTTATGACAGAAAGATTCCATTCACACTTGACATATCATTTCCCATTCAGCAAAATTCTGCTCTTTCAAAAGGTACAATATTTTTTATTATTATTTCTAAATATGGAATGGAAAATCCCGAGTATACACAATTTTCATTTACTATCCTTTAGTGTAAAAATATGTTCTGTTATAATTTGTCATTTTTTGATTCCATATCCAGAAATACATATAGAAAACTCCCAAATTTAAATGCATGTATATTGATAATTCTAACTGGTTACTATTATTTATTTATTTTTTCATTTATTAAGGGGGAGGGGGATTTTTATTCTTGCATGTCTCAAGACATTGAGAAAAATGCATCTGGATTAGATTTATATATCTAATCAACTTATTCTTGCTAAATTATGTAGGAAACTGTTATTTTTTCATATTTAAAAGTAATTTATTTTCATTTAATATGTATGAAATGTCACTTACTTGGAATACAATAGTCGAATATGTATAGTTTGATCAAGAATTTTCAAGATTGGTACTAGCCTACAGTTGTTATCTGTGTAATCGCATGCATGCATAATAAAGCATGACTATCTACTGGAACAGTGTCAAAAATTCTGGCTGTTCATTCAATAAGTAAAAATTCTTGTCTTTAAGTTTTGTGTTTATTGAAAATTAAAAATAAATTATACCCTCTCCCCTGAAATATTGGATAACACTTTTCATTATTACAGTTATTTGTATTATTGGTTATACATGCATAGGCTAATGTGTAGAATAGGGAACCCCTGGGATTTGGCAATGTTTATCTAGATGCCAGAATTAATTTGGCTTTGCATTACTTTGACCTAGCTTCATTACTCTCGGAACACCTATTGCTCTGTTTAGGTAGTTTGGCAACAGATTCTCTCTCTGGTCGCCAAAAAGTTAGCTTCACCAAGGGGTCCCCTATTTTACATTTTAAGCTTATACATATAAACCATGCATATTTTAAGTATGTGGCAAGGGCCTTTCTGAAAGTATTTATAGCCAATAGTCTCTGGTTTTGGAACTTCTGCCTTATTAATTGTTTTGCATTATTGCAAATTTTAATCCAATATCGAATTAGGACACTGGAACTTCATGGATAACTGAAATAGATACTTGTGTATTATCGCAATCATATTGGCGACATTATATGATATGAAGCAGGTGGTTGCCAATTCAGCACATACAACGCATGCAAAATCAGAGTTGCCAACTTGGCAAATCTTGAATGTTGGCATTGTTGCGATAATATGCAAGTACCCTGAAATGATAACCTGCTGGTGAATGTTCCAACTTAAATGCTGAGACTCCAGATGCATTTTCTTCTTGGAAGTGTCTTTTAATATACCAAATGATGTGTTAAAACATTCAATATGTTTTTGTGTGTGATGTTTATTGTAGAAGAAATAATACTTATTCTATAATGCTGTATCAAAAGATCATGAAGATGACATCAATGCAAAGAGGAATTGAAGGAACAAATTTCTTCCTGTTTTTTTCTGAAGGAGATGTTTGAAGAACTGATGAGTGAAAATACATGCAAATTCATAGTGAAGGAAACTGTAAAATATGCAGGATTTTATCTTAGTTGAAGAAGTGAAAGTCTCTGGCAGATTTCTTCTCTTTACTGGCTACTATACTCTCCCTGTTGAGAAACTACTGGTCTGAAGACAACAATGTTAGTATACTAATTAAAGAAAGCTATCTCAAGGAAAAATATCAGAAGTTGTGAAAAACCAAAATGACTTAGCCAATGAAAACAAACATGGTCACAGATTCAAAATAAAACCTTTCTTGAAAATGATAAATGGATCTTTTCAAAAATTTGGAGTATTTGAGGAAAATTTGTATGTCGACAGTAATAGTCAAATACTATAAACAAAATTGTTTGAAACAGTATCTGATGCAATCCTATTTGGCTTTAAGTTGTGGAGCAAGCAGATACTGAAAAGAATAACATTGTTGGGATCAAAAATAGTCCCAAGCATGCTGGATTGCATTAAAAAGCCAAAAAATCATTGTGTGAAAATTCCATAACCTGTAAAAATCTTTTGATTCATATTTCAGAAATCTAAGTTTTCGTGCAACTAGGACTGTCAGAAAGAATTAAGTTGGCAAATGCTGGCTCAAGAGCAATGATGTAGGGACTAAATAGAGCAGCTCAAGGTGAGTGACAGTCAGTTTGTCGGGAATGGTGATATCTTATTTGTTGGAAAACAAAGTGTTACAATTATTAATTTTTACAAAATTTGCCTTTGCTACCTGGTACAGTAGACAAGCATCTAGCACAAGTGAAACAACCTGCCATTTTGAAGTCATATAATGTGAACATGGGAGGAGTCACCACCATTACTGGTTGTAGGGAAAATATGCTACAAGCTAGTTCTGAGTTAGCCCTGTATTAAAATTCTTTTGGGGACCCCTTTTTAGATACAAAAGACCTGTTAGTGGGACTAGTTACACATGTGGGGACCCCATATAATTGATATGGCAGTAGCTATGTGTGTCCCTGGCTACAGGAATCAGAGGAGCAAAATGGTATTGGGTCCTATTTACTTGCATACTGTAAATGATCCGTGTAATCCATTTCAGCAACTAAAAATTATCTGAACTTCTTAAAATCCATAGTTACATATGATAAACAAGTGTTTCTAATATAATCCTGAGACAAAATGAGGAAGTTCAGTTGGAAGTAAAAAGTTTGCCACAAACTTAAATGTTTTAAAACATTTGATGCCCTTTTTTTTTTTTTAATTTGTTGAGAATATTGAGGTGAAAACAGTTGAAATTGTTGTATAATGCATCCAGTCCTAACTCACTTATCAATCTATCCATTAAAACACCCTATAACTCTCTCTGGCACTTATCAGTTATAGGGACCATGGGTTGGTTGTCGCCATCTCTAACATTGGTGATACCTGAGGAAACATTCACTACAAATTTAGTGATGGAGTAGATTTTAGTAGATTTCTACTTGTTGCTATGTTTGGCTTTATTGTTCCTATAGCTGATATGTAACTTTTATTCTTATAGAGAGAAGTTTTTTATTCCAAAAATCAAAAGAATGTGATTTTGATGTTATTTCAACCATACAAATAGCTTCAAAATGTGCCTTGGAGGTAATTTCTCAAAGTAAACTTGAACAAACGTTAAATTTATTAAATCCCTGTGTAAATGTATAGAAGCTGATGGGACTTATTGTGAATAAAACATCAAAAAATGTGCTCTCCCAATTTTTTTTTTTTACTGACAGTCTTAAAAATTATTTATATTATTCAATTTTCAAAAGTAAATTAATCTTATTAGTAATATCTTTCTTCAAAGGTCAATGTCCTTGATGTAGCTGGCTTTATCCATGTAGCTGATTTATATGTCTGATCTGTCAATTAGCATGATTTCATTCAATTTATAAATGATTTTTCATTAAGAATCAGTGTTTGTATGTGATATGACTACAAAGCAGGATTTATGGGAAAACTAATTTTATATATACAAATTGTTATAGTGCCCTTCAACATACTTCCCTTCCTTATTTAAGCACCATTGCATTAACCATTATCCAAAGCAGTTCTGCAAGTCATCAACTTCCTCTCTCTTCAGCAATTCTACTATTTTGTCTTGACCTCTATGCACTGAAAATGTTTTTCATTTTAAGGAACATATTGAATTTGTGGGAAGTGATTTTGTAAATATAGTGGAAAGCTGAGTATAGTTATAGCTTTTATTGGTATTTATATTATATGCTTTATGATTTTATGATACTTTGTTAATACATTAAAAAAGATATTGAAATGTTCATTTTAAAATTAATTTTTATTATTTTATATATTTATTTTCAGGTAATAGCCATGGATGAAATCTACCAACAAATAGCTGCTATATTCAGATATGGCGATAATGTTTTGAAAAATATATGTGGCCCTCAGTATTCAGATGAACTGAAGAAGTTTTCTTCTAAACATCCTTTAGTATTCACTGGAGTTGTATCAATTGGCATGTTCTCAGCCTTTCCTTTGTTATGTTTCCTTGGCTTCACCTTTATGACTCTTTTTGTTGCATTGCTCTTTTTTCTTTGCATTGAAGGTAGGTTTTTCCATTTTTATTTGATATTGTTTTGTGAATTTTGAATCCTTCTACTTTAAATTTAAGTTGTACATTCTAGTATGGCCATATTAATTTTTTCCACTATTTCCATGTAAGCTTCTTTCCTATGAAAGTTTCATTATTTATAAGCTATTTGTCATCAAACTTATTAAGCTTCTGAGGTACCGTATCATTTTGAAATCCTACTGAAAGCTACCAACCAAATGAACTGCCAATTTTTTAAAAAATCTTACATGTGTTTATTGCCTATAAACTCATTTGTAGCAAATGTAAAATCAATTTTAATTAAACTGTAAATGAATTGTACATAAAAAATTGAAGTGCATTAAATAACATATAACATTTGTTGTAAAAAAAATTTTTTATCAGACTTGTGAGCTTTAATGAGAAGAATGACACTTTATTTTATCGACAAGTCTTTAATGATGGGAAAGTAAATAGTGTGACCAGGGACACCTTAAGGCATGAGCCAATTGGGCCTCGGCCGCTATAGGGGTCTTGTTTTGTTCTCGACTTAGCCTTAATAAGATTGAAATTTGAATAATTTCAACAGTCAAGTGTTATTTCCGCTTATATTTTCCAAATAACTGTGAATTTTGGACGATTAGCAACTGGCTACATGTGATGACTGTCGTTAACGTACAGAAGTAGGCTTACCACCTTCATTACTCAATCAAAAGGTGGCAGTCGGTCGAGTCTATTTGTGTGATTGTAAGTCATACACACTTATTTGTTTCGGGGTATTGTTTGTACAAGTATTTGACAATGTATGCTATGTTCTATCTACTTTTAAGGGTCATAATTGGAGCCTATATTTGTATAGAGGCCCAGGGCTTTTGAGTAGGGGCCCAGGGCCTCAAGAAGTCTTGAGACATCCCCGAGTGTGGTTGTCACTTGAATAGGTTTGTCCAAGTGCTCACAGGGAAGTTTATTTCTGTACTAATTTTTAATTAAAAATTTTAAAAAGTAATCTCTCATAGATATGTGAAACTGAACATTTCATTAACTTTAACCGAAATTGGTTATTTTTCTTGAGGATCAAACCAAATGTTTTCAGAGCTTTAAGAAGGCGATTTTACAGAAAAATCATTTTGAGAGTTAATCAGTACCAACTCTGCTGTAGCATTGTCTTTAAAATCAAAATGCCCCAAGATAAAAGTAGAGAACTCTTTTTCACCAATCACTATAAAAGGCCAATAGCAGCATTAACTCGATCTACTAAAAATGTCCTCGAGAGCTACTGCTAGTTCGCGATCGACGGTTGTGCGATCATTATAGGCACGAGCGTTGCTACCGCCGTATCAGTGATACAGAGTCCCAAAACAAGGACCTCTTCAAGTTTAAGTATCAAATTGTAAAATACTACCAGAAGTCCCATTAACAGAGCTCCCATTTTTAAAAGGGCGCCCCGAAGGAATTTTAATACAAGGCCCACTCAGGACTTGCTGCACCAGTGGGCATAGGCAATAACATTTATAACTGTTTAATTTAATTTATAATTTTAATTCGTTTTGGTGATTGTGAATATAATTTATATAATAATTTGTAATAGTTGTAAAATGAGATTGGGGAAACATATTTTTTATAAAAAGTTCTTTCACACAAAATTTATTTTAATCGTAAAGATAAATTATCAATGGTGTTCACTGGAACAGTTATCAGCATACTGTGATTCAAATTTAATTGAGATTAATTAAAGAAAGAATATCTAATCGCAGAAATTTTCTTTCCTGCCAGATAACTGTAGGTAAAATATCCCATATTTTTAATTTCATATTGTATAATCTATTTTTATCAGCTCGGTGGCTTAGAGGTAGCGTGCCACTTCGTAAGCCTAAGGTTGCGGGTTCGATCCCGGCTGGGTGGCCGCGGTAGCCTAGTGGTCAAGGTTCGGATCGTGGCTGGCGCGTGTCATGAGCTCGAGCCGAGTACCACTAAAGACCCGCCGTGTAGAGGCGCGATGCACGTTAATCTTTGAGCCGGCAGACTTTCCGATTTTATGAAACCCTTCTACATCAAAATTTCGGTTTGCTTATTTGTAATATCTAAATTTTAGTAAGCATTTTTCTTTCTAAATTATTTTCTTTCGTCTCCGCCCGTAAGTCAAATAAATTCAAGCAGTTATCGCTTAGTCCCACCTCACATTACTATATTTGCAAAATGTTACATTTTTTTTAATGGAAAATATTTAAAGTCTTTCCAAATTTCGTACACCGATAACGAACTACGATAACTTTCTATCAAAAAGTGTAAGGAAGAAATTGTATAAGTAAAACTACAAAAAAGATGATTAAATAAAAAAAAAATTTGAAATCGGTTATTTTGGAGAAAGTTTTTTAACAATTTGCGTGCTGAAGAGTTTTCTTATATATATATGCTAAAAGTGCGGAATGAAATGCGTAGGTATATCACCGCACTCAACCGGTTAAATTTCAGTCCAAGCAAAGATAATGCAACCAGAACAAAACGTTTTGTGCGATAAATTACTCGAAATTCGAGTTGAACATTTAATAATTTTCGGAAAATCCTTAAAGAAATTTTCTGATGCACTCTTTCTTTGCACTCAGTATATTAAAGATAATCATTTTCCTGATGAGAGCAATTTTGTATTTGTATCTTTAATTTCCTGCTATTTATCGTCACACACATTTTCAAGACAGTAAAAATTAAATCTTGAAAACATTTTCCTGCTTTGAAAGTTTTTGAAAAACATTTCTTTTTTCCCTTTTGGGCTATTAATCATTATGGTTGTTTTCAATAAAAGAAATAAAATCTTATCAGTGTTGAATTAACTTAATTTGTTCGGTTTTGACTATATTTGTTTAATGTATATTTCTTTTCGTTTCTATATCTTTTTCCTGCTATAAGGGGTGTTCAAATGAAAGTGATTCGAGGTGTGTATCCATGAGATGCTTAGGGTCAGAAATGAAACAGATACATAGATAGAAACACCAATATTTAATGAGTGAAATCCATACAAAGTTTGTTAAAAGAAATCACCCATGGCGTTTAGGCAGGCGTCTTGTTGCTTAGGAAGGTCAAGAGTTCCGTCCGCGAAGAACGGTGTCGGTTGATCACGGAACCAGTTCAGAATTGCAACCTTGACACCCGGTGAGGGCATTAAGGTATCCGACTACTTTCGGAACCGTGATTTTGCAAAAGCGTGTAAATGGATAATATTTATGATATTTAGTGTCACTTAGATTAGGATACATGTATAAAATTGTTTTAAGGACATTATATGACAAAAAAAAATTATTTAAATACGATATTTTGGCAAAAAATTAACTTAGAATAATCATTTTTCCAAATGTTCTCCTTTTGTAAAAAAATGCTTCTATTGTATTAATATTTTGCCTGTATTCAGCTCATACCTCTGTACAGAGGTTCAACTAGAATTTTTGAAATGCATAACTCGGAAGTCGGTTTATCCATGTTTTACGAAAACAGAAGGGAGAAATTTTAAGAAAATACGCCGATTATTATTTCAAATGGTTGTAACTCTGAAAATAATTTGAATTTTTTCAAAACTCTTAGTTGAGCCTCTGTACAGATATCTGAGCTATATACAGACAAAATATTAATACAATAGAAGCATTTTTTGCAAAAGGAGAACATTTGGAAAAAAGGTTATTCTAAGTTAGTTTTTTGCCAAAATATTGTATATAAATATTTTTTTTTGTCATAATGTCCTTAAAACAATTTTATGCATGCATTCTAATCTAAGTGATATTAAATATCATGAAAACTATACATTTATGCGTTTTTTTAAAATCATGGTTCCCCCGAACGTAGTCGGATACCTTAAGTCGATCGCTATCAACCGATGGACCGCCAAGGCATTTTGGGGGGACCGCCTTCACTAAGATTTAATAATCATTCCATCATACGAAGGTATAGAAATACCGTATTTATTCGAATCTAAGCCGCGCCCCAAAATCTCAACAAGACTGAGAAAATTGAAAAATAGTCTAAAATGGCTCATCGGTATCCAATTTTACGAAATTAAAATAAATTTAAAAGGAAAACTAATAAAAGAAGTGAATAATTAGTTATTTTATCAGTATCGTAAACTTTTAAATACATGCATGAAGCTATAATTGCTGTAAATACCCCATCCAACAAATATTTTTTTCCCTTCGATTCTAAGCCCCACCCGATTTTCAGTAGCATTA
>BMAV01023658.1:119906-130179 GCA_019973955.1 Trichonephila inaurata madagascariensis
ATTTTATCGTTTATTTGAATTCATTTTCTTTAAAAGTAGTTAAGATCGTACAGTACAACACATGCATCGTTTTATCTTTCATGGAAATGAGGAGACTACCACTCTACATTAAATGCTGTATTTTCTTTTCTTCCGTTTTGACATAATAGTTAAAAAATACTGTTACAACGTAACAAAAAAAAAGAACTTTCCACTTAGAGAAAGATTCGCACTTTGAGCACAACACGCCAAATATGGCGGACCTACAGTGTGAATGAACTGTGAAAGCAACCCTTCGTTGGCGAGAACGCAGGGTTTTTGCTGAAAGACGCCAGTTGCTCTCCTGCCCTATACAAGTGATGTGAACACCACCTCCTTCCCTTTCCTTTTTGGTAAAATGTAAGTTATGTATTAATAGGGTTTTTCACACACACACACTTTGAACTTCTTTTGTGTTAATCACATCACTTTAAATATTATCTTAAAGTACAGGGGGATTCATAAAGAAAAGTATACAGTTTCAATGCGCTATAAATCAAGAATAATGTAAAATAAATGTTACCGGTAACAGAATTGTATGGGGTTGTTTTAAATTTTGTTAGGGACAGTCATAAATGTGTTCCATGTGGGAACCATTAGTCACATCGATCCAGTGACCCACTTTCAAACAAACGAGTGTTAAGATATCTGAATCAAGTCCATCGATAGTAGCTTTGATACGCTGCTTCAGCTCCGTTTGATTACCAGGAAGAAGGGAAAGAAATACCTTGTCCTTAACTGAATCCCACAAAAAGAAATCACAACATATTAAGTCGAGACTTTTGTGTGGCTGTCGGGAAGTTGCTTGATGTAGCCCGCGGCTCGTTCTATCTATCAGTAAGGGAGATATTCATCTAGGTTATCTTGAACGTAGGCCGGCCAGTGTGGGGGTGCACCAGCCAATAGGAGAAGGAAGTTGTCAACATCATCCTGCAACCGTGACATCAACCAGTATATCCAAAAAAGTGAATCTCGTGACAGTTTGACTCTAAAGGTGGCTTCTTGAGGTACGATCGGTCGACCACAATTTTCACTTTTGCGCATACAACCCATAGTTTTAAATTTCCCATGCCATTTAATAGGTACTTTTTCCTATAGGGGAGTTCTTTTCCGTATCCGTGATCGAAAATGCTGTTGCACAGCAGTTGCAAATTCCGTTTTGCTAAATTCACGAGCACAAAAAGCATTCTCCATTGCAGACGCCACCATTTTGACTGGTTAGTCACATGACACGCACAATACTGCTTACATGACTTCCACAAGGGATGAGACTCAAATTTGAAGAGTTCATCTACCTTATGGTTGACTGAGGTGATGCATGTCGTTGACTGTTACTATTTTACAGCATAATATTTATGATTCCCCCTGTATATTTGCTAGAAATACAGTCACACTGTGTTTTAACAAAACCCCGGAATCAACAATAACTGTATGACTTCTATATATCGTTGTATAAGTTAAACAAACGATAAATCGTAAGTCGTTTTACGAACATTAATCGTACGAAATTAGTTGTTGTGTAGAGATCAAGTAACATATATATGTCCAATAGTGTGTTACGGCCTTAGGTTTTCTTTCATTTAAAATATATAATTATCACCATCAAAAATCACACACACACACACTGAAATTTACGTTTTTATGTCGTTCTTTATTTAATTCTATAAATTTTCAAATTACTGCTATCTAAGTGACTATCAATACAAGATCTGGTTTCTATGAGCGCCAAACACAAGTCAGTCATTGAGGGCGCATGTTCCTCATGTATGGTTTATAACGTGGCACACTCTTAGCGTAGACCAGAGGTTCCCAAACTTTTTTGTCTCATGGACCCCTTGCTATGTTTTTCGGTTTCCGGTAGACCCCTGCGTATCTAATATTGAATTTTTGCCAATTTATCAACTTAAATGTCTTTTTGACAACTGGTACTACTGCTTACTTTAAAAGAATTAAATTTCTAACTGTAGTGAACATAGCGTGTTTATAAAACTTAAAAAGCACATGTTAATGAATTAGATTAAAATTAAAATAAATTAATACATAAAATAACTGAACAACAAACACGTGTGTTTTTAATGAGAGGGATGAATCTGGTGCTTCATTAACAAATTTTTAATATCAGTCCAGTCAGGTTTAACCCTAAGTCTCCTTTGTTAGTATGTGTCCAGTTCCCCTTCCTTCTTTTTGTTTTTAAGATTGCCAATTCACTGAAACTCCCTCTCACTAGGAAAAGCAATTAAAAACTTTCTCACGATATTCCAAAATTCACGACAAATAACAGGAAGCAGCCGAAAATTGCTGACATTAGTTTGTAAACTTTATTTTAAGATCGTTAGGGCATATTATAATCAGTTCCTATTGTAATATGACATTTTTTTTTTCAGTGAGACAATATGAATGCATTGTCTACTATGGTTATTACTATAAAAAAGCAGTTCACAAATCTAGTTTCAAAATCTTAGTAAAGGGCATTTAAATATTGAACGTCGGTTAAAATGTCCTGACAGATTGTCTACGACAAATTCAGAAAATTCGGGACGTCCAATATTAAGCTTCTATAATTTAATTCTGGAAACAAATGCTGAAATGGTCCTTATTATTAATAAAATTTATGCTATCACCTATATAGTAACCATAAATTAATCTCACTAAATTTAGTAAATAAATCAGTAAAATTGGAAAACTCTGGTTTCCGCTAGATCAATTTTTTTTTAAAGATTGAAAGTCATGATCTGGTTTAATGAGAGCCACTATTAGACCCCCATTTACACCTCATGGACACCTAAATTATGTTTTCGTTGGTGTGGACCTCTTGCAGGTTGTCATAGTCCCCTGGGGGTCTATATAGTCCACTTTGGGAATCACTGGCGTAAACGATTGTGGCTCCTCCGATATCTGCTTTTGTGTATTACCAAAAAAATGACTACTAAGAATTGTTTATTTTTCACTTTTTTTTACAGTTTATTTTAAAAAGTATTTGAATGTACATTTATGTTTGTTAATGCTGAAAATCCGAATTCGCGAAAATAAGATGTAGAAAATTGTAACAATTTTTCAAAGCTCTTTTTGGTTATTGTGAGGTAACTGCCTTTAATTTTAATACAATAAGAACTAATCGACTCCTCCGAAAGCTTTGAATTTAAATCTGGATTATATTTCAGAGAGCGCGGAATAAGATTTTCCTCCTTTATTCGAAGTTAGTTCTTATACAAATGTATCTGTTATCACAAATGAATTGCGAACCCAATCAAATCTTATATATATATAAATATCCATCTGTCCACTAAAGTATAAGTTAAATATACTACGAATACCTTTAGTTGATTTCCATAAAGCGGTCGAACGATTCGGTTCCAAATTTTATTTTTTTTTCTCAGAGTATAATTAATTTTTTTTAAAAAAGCGCATAAATGGATAATTTTTATATTTAGTGTCACTAAGATTAGAATACGTGTATAAAATTGCTTTAAGGACATTTTGACAACAAAAAAAATTATTTAAATAAAATATTTTGGCAAAAAATTAACAGGATAACCTTTTTCAAAATGTTCTCCTTTTGTGAAAAATGCTTCTATTATAATAATATTTTGCCTGTATATAGCTCAGACCTCTGTACAGAGGCTCAACTATGATTTTTAAAAAATTCACATTATTTTCAGAGTTACCACCAATTGAAATAATTATCGGCGTTTTTTTTCTTAAAATTTCTCCCCTCTGTTGTCATAAAACATGGATAAACCCACTTCTAAGTTATATATTTCAAAAATTCTAGTTGAGCCTCTGTACAGAAATCCGAGATATATACAGGCAAAATATTATTATAATAAAAGCATTTTTCACAAAAGGAGAATATTTTGAAAATGGATCATTCTATGTTCATTTTTTGACAAAATATTGTACTTAAATAATTTTTTATTGTAATACTATTCTTAAAACAATTTTACATACATTTTCTAATCTAAGTCACACTAAATATCATAAATATTATCCATTTATACGCTTTTGCAAAATCACGGTTCCGAACGTAGTCGGATACCTTAATATATAAAAAGAAAAGAGCTTAACAGAGAGTTTGATGTTGCTATGCACTCAAAATGATATTACAATGGAAATTGATTACAATGATGCCACTAATGATTTTGCAATGATCAAAGCTCGAAGAAAACCTTTGTACCATTACAGTGACTCGACAAAGAATAAGGCTGTCTATAAAAGTCAAGGATAGTAAAGCGATGATAATTAACAGGTTGAAAAAAGTTCATACAATAATGCATACTGTGCTGTAATTCTAAACGATTTCATTTAATTTACTATACTAATTTACAAAAGGGTGTGTGGGTGGTCCGTGATGCCGTAAGGAAAGAATTGAGAACAAAAGTTCTCAAACCATTCTATTATCCTTTTCTTACGGCTGTCATTTGGCAGGCCGGGACATAGTGGGTTCATAGGTAGTAGAAGACTTGGAAGATCAGAAACAAAGAAGGGGAAAATAGTAAGAGAGTTAAGGGAAAATTCATCCCGAAACAAAACTGGTAAGATAAGATCTGAAGGAAGAGATACTCTGGAAATAGGGGGCGAAACAATTTGAAGTACCTAGGGCGTCGGAAAGGTTAAGAACGATGTCCTTGTTTATTAAACTTGGTTCAAATTTACGAGGTTCGTCGCCAATAGCCCTCGGGCTGCTTTATAATGCGGCGGTAATAAACACTCACTCCAGGCCGTTTAATTTTTATTCCGTCAATGTTACATTGTTTGTTTTTTTTTCCCCAAGGACATTGTTGAATTAGTCAAACAGAAAGCGTTTTAAAATGATTTCTCCTAGGCAATGTTTAAATTTAAAAAAAGAAGAAAAAAACGAATTATATATATAGTTATGCCAGAGACAAACATGTTCTTCATTAATCTTTCTCTCAAGTGAAGGTCAACTGTAAAAGTAATGATGACTTATTTTATATTTTTTTTTCTTAAATACATCGAAAGTATTAAGAACACGCAGTTGCAAGGGAATGTCTTAGATTAATAACTGCAATTAGTTCCAACGGAATACCCTTCTGGCAAGGCAACACCTTCAATTAGATCAGTGACGCATTTTGGTATCCATTCTCAATGTAATGGATCTGCAATTCTCTACAATTATAATTTTATATGATTTGAAACAACAGCTCAGTTTCCAAAACCTGGAAAATTGTTTTAAGCTTTAAAAAGTTATGTATTAGAAATAAAGTGCACTCTGAAAAATACTCAATCTAAAGCATTACAGCTTAAGGATACCAGAACATGCTCGAAAGAGTAAAATGCCAAAGTTAAAACTCTTTGTATATGGGACATATATCTTTAAAAATTTTCAATAGAGCTTTTCTTTTTTTATCTTATAATTAGTAAAGATATTTTAATCATTCTGTAGAAACAGAAAAATAATTTTTGTTGTTGTTGTTCAAAAGAAAGAAAAAAAACTTTTTTCTGTTTAATTTAAGTTGGACATAATTTTTGAGATCTCATGATACATGTGCTTCAGCTTAGATACCATTTTTTAAAAAAGTACCTCTTAAATATGTAAAATATCTGTTGCACATTTATAAAACAATACACAAAATACAGTAAACCTATATTTTTTTTTTGAAAAATATTAATATAGTTTCTATAAAAAAAACTATAAGACTTTGTAATTTCGAAAAGTTTTATTTCTCCTCTCCAACTTATTTATACATATATAAAACTATTTTTTTTAAATCTGTATACTACTTAGACTAAAAAAATAAGTTCACTATATGCACAGGTATCCTTTAAAGAAGTATTAAAAAAAATTGGAACTCCATAGTGAAATAGATTTTTTTTTTTTTTGAAGTGTACCTAAAGACAAAAAATTATGCTTTAGATCAGAGGTATCCAACCCAAATGACCTGGCGGGCCACTTCGAAAAAACATTATAATCTCGCGGGCCGCACATAAAAATATGTACCTTTATATCAGATTTGGAAACAAAAAAACATTTATTCGAGGGAAAATTTAAAACATAATGAATTATTATTATTGTTTTCATTATTTTTCATGTATACAGACATAGATAATATAATAATGTTTATATAATATAATAATGCAATGATCAAATAATGTTTAAAATATTACACTTGCTATTTTCTTGAAAATTACGGTGTTCCTATTGAATTGATCTCTCATTACTCATTGTTGAAATTTGATAGTGCTGTCATTCGCAAATGATTAAAGTATCCGACTACGTTCGGAAACGTGATTTTGAGAAAGCGTATAAATGGATAATATTTACGATATATAGTGTCACTTAGATTAGAAAATGTATATAAAATTGTTTTAAGAATAGTATTACGATAAAAAATTAAATAAGTACAATATTTTGACAAAAAAATGAACATAATATGACCCCTTTTCAAAATATTCTTCTTTTGCGAAATATATATATGCTTCTATTATATAATAATATTTTGCCTGTCTATAGCTCAGACCTCTGTACAGAGGCTCAACTAGAATTTTTGAAATATACAACTTAGAAGTAGGTTTATCCATGTTTTACGACAACAGAGGGGAAAAATTTTAAGAAAAAAACGCCGATATATATTTCAAATGATTGTAACTCTGAAAATAATGTAAATTTTTCAAAAATCCTAGTTGAGCCTCTGTACAGAGGTCTGAGCAATGTACAAGCAAAATATTATTATAATAGAAACATTTATCTCAAAAGGAGAACATTTTGAAAACAGTTTATTCTAATTCTTATCCGAAATATTGTATTTAAATATTTTTTTTTATCAAAATGTTCTTAAAACAATTTTATACCTGTGTTCTAGTCTAAGTGATACTAAATATCATGAAAATTATCCCTTTATGTGCTTTTTTAAAATCACGGTTCCGAACGTAGTCAGATACCTTAAGTATACATTGTCCTTTATCTTAACCGTCCTGAATATTTTTTTTAAACTTTAAAAAACATCCCTGACTGCTTCTTGTTTTTTGGGCACTCCAAACAGAAAAGGAGGAGGAGAAATAAAAGTCGCACATTCAGAAAATCATGTACCATCCATAGTAAAAATGCATAATGCAATTCTGAGTTTATTGAAAAAGTAATTTATTATAGTAAAATCAAATGTAACTGTCTGATAAAATATAAATCTGTTTTAATGTAAAGGACATTTTTCTATTATCAAAAAGGATTTATTTTAATACAAGAACAGGTAACAGGCAAATACATTGTAGGTTTATATATATAAATTCCCCGTAAGAAAATTTCAAAATGAAAATTTTTTTAAAAATCTGATATTTAAAATTTTTTTAAAAAGAGTCGGTGGGCCGCAACTTACGTACTGGCTGGCCGCGTGTTAGACACCCCTGCTTTAGATAAAAAGTGAAAAAACTAAAAGTTGCAATGTTTTCACATATCATACTATTGATTAATATTTTCCTGCCTATTTTTGTATATCTGATAATGATACTTTAAACATTCTCTAGAATTACAAAAGCAATTTTAGATTTAAAAAAAATTTCTTTTGTTATATAGCTGAACATGTGAATGTAATTTTATCAAACATATTTTCGTTTAGGTACCATTTTTTATAGAAATATTTCTTGAATATACAAAATATTTTACACACGCATATAAAACAATGAGTAAATTTTATGAAGTTGGTTCTTAACAAAAATCAAATAGAGTATTTAACAAATTTCGCGATTTAACGAATTTTCCTTTTTCCCGTTGAAAATGAAGACAAAAAACCTCTATTTAACAAATAATAAACCCCGAATGAACAAATTATTTTAGCTGCCGGAAATTTCTTTTTTATTAGTTTGGATAAGTAGGATTTAGATTTCTTTTCAAATGACATATCCTTTTTTTTTCCGAAACAGAAAAAGACTTTTCTTATAAGCAACAAATTTCGGCAGGAAAGAGTGCAGCTCTTTATCAGACTTTACAAGTTCAGATGAATCATGAGTATTATCCATCGCGTGAGTTTGAATAGTACAGGAAATTCAAATTCCTTACTGAATCTCCTATCAGAGCCGTTACGTTTTCTAATGTTTTTCACTGTTTAGAAACTGGGAAAATATACATCGCATAGCAAAATGTAAATGGCGCGGCATTTTCTTCTTTGCATAAAATCAAAAAAGAACTCTTTCGAGTCAGGAATCAAAAACATTGCCAATAATCTACATACGTCAGTATTTTAAAATTTCACATTATATATAAATTAGTGCTTAATAATTCGCTAATGGTGTTTTTAGCTGTTGAATAAAAGGGGATGTAGTTTCTAACTATGGATATCTTTTGTGTAGTTGCTTATTATAGAATTTCCAAAAGATATGTGTAAAAAGTATGTATTTTTTGGACCCTGATATAACGAATAACCCCGAATTAACAAATAAATGTTCAGTCCCGATGAAATCGTTAAATCGGGTTCCAACAGAATATATTAAATGTTCATTTAAGTTAATATCAGTAATTTTAAGCAAGCTCACGGTCGACGTTATTTCCATCGAATTAGAATGCCAATAAAAACATTTCGTTATTGGGTTGATGCACATTCAGTCTATTGAGGCTCAATGTCCCCTCGCTGTCGGCATGGTGTGGAAGTTTGTAAAGTAGGGTACCAACTCACAGACAGTGCAGTTTTATCTATTGAGCGCTCAAGGTCAAGTGACGAGGACGACACCTTGTGAAGCCCGTGCCCGTGGGGACCTCAGTTCTACATTATCTACGCGACCTGTTTCTGTGGGGAAGAACCACTCAAATCATTCATTTTAAAACCTGTTTATTAAGGTATCCGACTACGTTCGGAACCGTGATTTTAAAAAAGCGCATAAATGGATAATTTTCGTGATATTTAGTGTCACTAAGATTAGAATACATGCATAAAATTCTTTTAAGAACATTTTGATAAAAAAAAAAATTATTTAAATACAATATTTCGGATAAGAATTAACTTAGAATAAACTGTTTTCAAAATGTTCTCCTTTTGAGATAAATGCTTCTATTATAATAATATTTTGCTTGTATTCAGCTCAGACTTCTGTACAGAGGCTCAACTAGCATTTTTGAAAAATTCGTATTATTTTAAGAGTTACCACCAATTGAAATAATTATTGGCGTTTTTTTCTTAAAATTGCTCCCCTCCGTTGTCGCAAAATATGGATAAACCCATTTCTAATCTATATATTTCAAAAATTCTAGTGGAGCCTCTGTACAGAGGTCTGAGCTATAGACAGGCAAAATATTATTATAATAGAAGCATTTTTCACAAAAGGAGAACATTTTGAAAAAAGATTATTCTAAGTTAATTTTTTGCCAAAATATTGTATTTAAATAATTTTTTTGTCAAAATGTCCTTAAAACAATTGTATACATGTATTCTAATCTAAGTGACACTAAATATCTTGAAAATTAACCATGTATGCGCTTTTGCAAAATCACGGTTCCGAACGTAGTCGGATACCTTAAGGTCTTAGCTTAAACACAATACACAACAATAATATTTAAGTAAGTTGATCTAGAATGAGAAGACGCAACATGTATTACCAAATAGTCGCGTACTTGACCACTGAATCTAACTTTATAGAGAGAGATTAATTCCTCTATCACTAATATACGCTTTTTCCTTATAGCTTATATAAAATAAGCTTACCACTATATCCTAGGTAATCAGCTACGTTCTTTATCTGTTCTGATGTGGATTTAATCCGACAGCGTTCCTATTGGCCTCGAACCCACATTTGGTTCGTCAGAACCGGCACGGCTAGGCTATTTCACGAATTGGGCTTCTTCTAAATTTATCTCAAATCACTTTACAGCTAACTCTCTACTTAGCGACTTCACTTCCCACTCAGCAATCACTTCTGGACATAGACCTCGCTCTACTTCTAACTTCCCATATATATATATATATGATTCCTAATTTACATAACCACGTTTTCTTCTTGAGTTGGTTGGAAAGAATTGCCATTTCAGCCCCAAAGAAACCCCAAGAGGACATTAATAGAAATCGTGAGGAAAGCCCCCGTCACAACCTGAGCTGGTACTCCCTATTCAAACTTTGACATCACTCCGATGGGAGGACTTTCAACCTCGATAGAACTAATGTGCATCAGATTCTCTACGGCGTGTTTTCAGCAGCAACAGGGCTGGAATTCATGACACGCCAACCATGAGTCCTTAACCATGACAACTAGACTGCCGTCGTCACTCGTGTTACTTCAAAGCGAGACGGGAATGAACAATCGACCAAGTATGATG
>BMAV01023659.1:0-18004 GCA_019973955.1 Trichonephila inaurata madagascariensis
CATATACAAAAAAGAGTAGGCTCACGTTTAAGGAAACTAAAAAAGAATACCAAAGGACTTGGTGGAAAGGGGAAATTAACTGATAAATTTATTGATAAACTGCAGAACTATTATGGGATTGCCATCCGAAGCAATGTTGGATGCCTCGAAAAAATGCAATCTGCTGTAAAAGCTGTCTTCTTTCACTGCTGCTCTAGCAATCAAAATCCCATGCATGGGCAATGTCCAACAGGGAAAGACAGCTGGTGCAAGTATAAACAAGCATTATGTGATGGTAAATTATATGTAGACAAAACAGCAGGCCTTTCAAATCCAGTGATTAAAGTGATAAAGTCTACTTATTTAGCACTCTGTGAAAAGTAGTTGCTAAAAAAATGCCTTCATGGCATGACTCAAAACAATAATGAAATCTTTAATAATGTATTGTGGTCTGTTTTGCCGAAAGAAATTTTTGTTCATAAAAAAACTTTGTTTTTGGGTTCATACATTGCTGTCATCTTATATAATTCTGGTTATTTAGGGCTGTTGCCTGTATTTAATTATTTAGGTTTAGAAATTGATCCAATGACACTTAAAAATTATATGGGAATTGATACAGAGAGAATTCAAAAATCGAAACGCCAGTCATTACCATTAACAAAACTCACCAGAAAAAAGCAAAAAGCCAAAAAAAGTCCAAATTAGCTAAAACTGAAGCTAAAGAGGGCTTACGCTATAAATATGGGGAGTTTTGAAAATGTTTTGTAAGTAGAAAAGTAATTATTTAGAGTTAAAATTATTAAATGTGTTTTACGAGAAACTGTTATTCAATATTTTTTCTTCATGATAAAGCTTACTACACAAAATATTTTTAAGATACTAAATCTAAATTTTCAGAACATGTTTTATGTGTAGTTCTATCTGTGTTATGAATCAAAATCTAATCTCTGTGTATATATTTATGTACTTAATTGCTTTTTTTATGAAAAAAAAGCATTAATTTTTTAAAAAATTGAGTTTTTGCATAAAATTNACTCAATTTTTTAAAAAATTAATGCTTTTTTTTCCCATAAAAAAGCATTAATTTTTTAAAAAATTGAGTTTTTGCATAAAATTTAGCATATTTAAAAAACTTCCAAAAGCATTACAAATTTATTGATTCCTATCACAGATAAAGATGTTATTTATGTACTGTATAAATATTATTTGAAAATATTTATTAGAATTTTGTGTACAAGATTTGTCGTAACTGCAATTTTTCGCCAAAATTTCGCTAAAAACGACAATTATTATAGTATACAAAACTCTCCAGAAAACAACAAAAGGGTAAAATAAATGGCCAAACCAGTTTTACATGAAGCTAAAAAGAGCTTGAGCTATAAATATGGAGAGATTAAAAAGTGTACAATTATAGTAGAAAATTTTTCATTTTGTATTAAAATCTTTAAATGCATTTTCTGAGAAACTATGTTTTTCAATTTTTTTCTTCACGGCACAGTTCACTACAGAATTTCTTTTTAAGATATTGACCTGAAATTTTCAGAAAATGTTTTATTTAGTTTTATCTGTTGTCTGGACTATAATCTAATCTCTGTGTATATATTTATTTATTTTATTGCACTTTTTGTGAGAAAATAACATTAGTGTTTTGTAAAAAATTGAGTTTTTGTGTAAAAAATGACATATTTCAAAAACTTTTAGAAGTATTTACAAATTTTATAGCTATCAACACACAGATAATAATGGCATTTATGTACTGTATAAATATTATAAGAATATATTAATTAGAATTTACAATACAATCCTTACCGCAACTGAAATTTTTCACTAAAATTTCACTCAAAATTCCCAATATTTCCAAAATGAATTTTAACTTTGTAAAAACTGTATTGGAATTCTTACTTTTATGTCCCATTTCAAATAAAAAAATGTTTATTTAATTGAAATTTTATATATTTCAAAAAAAGTTCTCCGAAGGTAGTCACATACCTTAATTTTAGTTGAAGCATTTACTCTGGTTGTAATTTCATGATCTGTAGGAGCTTCGGATCACCTAGGATCTTTTTTTTTTATAGTTTCACTCCACAAGGTCCTAAAAATGCTCTGTCATGAGTCCACGATACAGAGAACTTCTTAAACATAAGGTCATACCTGCTTTACAGGAACAACAATGTTTTCAAACCCCTATCTTTAGGCAAGATGCATCAACTGCTTACATTGGGTGTCAAGTCAAAGAACTGCTTAGTGCTAAATTTGGTGATAATCGTGTAATATCCAGACATTCTCCGGTGCATGGACTTCTCGTTCACCCGAATTAAATCCCTGTTATTTCTGATTGTGATAATTTCTAAAAGTCCGCTTTCATAGTGGATGAATTATGACTTTACCTGATGTGAAAGATATCATTATACGCCATGGGGCCATTAAAAAGTCTATAATGCACTTTCAACTCATTATTGATATCAATGGGGCACATTTTGAGCATATTCAGTAATTGAATAAATTAAAACGATTCTAACATATCCTTTGGGCACCACAAGTCCTTCTGTTGGTCAAATTTTGAACTATATTTTATTTCAGAAACCTTTTTCCCATGGTCCATATAGCATATATTCCAAATTTCATAAAAATCCGATAAGTAGAACAGCTTCTACGGGCCTCTGAATAGTGTAACTTTAATTATAACCACCTGGTATAAACAAAGTTTAGAGATGGGGATAAAAAAAGAAACTTGAAGGAACAGTATGCCCACACACACACAATTCTTTGGAGGGAATAACATCCCATTAGAAGCAAAAGTAGACTTTGATTAGGGAATAAAATTAATTATAGTTATTTCCATTGACTAAATATAACATATATATATACTCAACATAATTAACTTTTAAAAAAAGGGTTTCTGTGTTATAAGGAACAATTCTTTTTATCTCATTTGCCATCTTAAAATTGACCTACATTTAATTTTCCTAAATATCTTAATTACAAGTTCCGAGTTACGTGGATTAAAATTTGTTCTTCTAATATTAAATAGTACATCAATTATTTTCTACTCATTTTTTTTTCAAACCTTAGTACATCGAGCGATTTTTTTTAAAATTTATAAACATAAAAAAATGATAAAATGAAACATTATTACGAAAAAGTTGAGCTGAATATTAAAGATGGTTACGACGCATTTAAATTATTCGGGTATAAATTCAAAATTTCATACAATCACCCAACATTTCAGCAAAACTTAGCGTCAAATTTACAGTCGAGAAAAAAAAGACTGAAAAATGCTCATTTAAAGTTGAGTAAGTGGAAATTCTCCATTAGTGGGGATTGCGAAAGCCAAATAGTTAATAACATCAGGGAGATTGGGATTTAAACACTTACACATCCGCAGCAAAACTATATTCAATGTTTTTTACTAAATAGTTAAGAGTGCGGTTCAGTTTTCTCGCACAGCTTAACATATATATTATGCAAATAGTTTGACATATGTATTTCGTATTTGCCAAATTACGTTTTTATTGAAATAACTTGTTTTCTTAGTAGATGTCTGAAGGGGGTGTTTTCGGTAGAAAGTCAAAATTAGCAAATCAATATATATCTTTTTCATTCTCTACTGTTTGAAAATGTAAATGAAAAGAGAATGAAGCTTAAACAGTTTTCGAGAAGTAATTTTATTCATATTTCTAAGTTTAAATTGTAAAAAAAATTGATTGGCAAAGTTATGATTTTTTGCAAAATTGAAGACTGTTAGATATCCGGTATATAATGATATGCATACGGATATTTAAGTTTTCTAGTATTATTATTCTTTCTCAAGAAAAGTTAACTAGATTCATTGACTGAAGGTGTATAGTGACAACATTTGGTTTCTGATGTCAGACGAAAAATCTCACGTGACCAGTTACTGTGAATGAGAATAACAGAAGTAAATGTCATGTAAGAGACAGAGATGTCTTAGAATTATAGGAATGTGAACATGAGTAAATTGATCTTACTTGTCTTTTTATTATTTATGTACAGTCGCCTCACATAACTCATTTTAAATGTGAAAAAAATATATAGGTTGTGTGCCTAGGAAAAGTTCTGTAAAAAATGCTATGAAGATGACACAGTAGTTTTGCTGATTAATGAAGTACATTATCATACAGAGGAAGATTCATCCTGATCATGTGTTGTCGAATATCACCTAGGTATAAAATGCAGAAATTCCAGTAGACAATTATTCACATTCTTTATAACTGAATGCCTTTTGGCAGATATTATTTCAAAATTAAGAACCAAACAGAACATTCTTTTTATGTGTCACTATGGTCTGCTATAAAAGTTCCGGGCATCATGGTAGAAATCCGTGTTGAGATTCTTCTCTTCGAACTGTTTGTCCTCCTGATGAAATGTTTTATCATAGAAGAAAAATGCACTGAATACAAATTCCGAAGTGCCAATGATATAAACAAAATATATAAATTTTGTTTACCGTAGTATAAACTGATGTTTGTAAAAAAATGCAAAACCATGAAAAAACATCTGAAGAAATTTGCAGCAAATGCCAATTGTAAGATGTGCTAAGTAGTAAAGTTTCACAGACGCACCACATGCGTGGTGTGAGCAGCATCTATATGTTAAAAATCATACATGGTTATTTGTTAGTGGAGAACGTTTAGTGAGACATACGTAGGCCTTCCACAACGAAATAGGGTGAAATTTCAACATCTTACAGAGTTAGAATGGAGGGAATTATTCGCCTTCTTGAAGGACAATTTTCTTGTTGCGCAATAGCAGCTCGTGGACAGCCGCACAGTTCTACAGGGATGCGAGTTTCGAAGCCGAGGACCAATAAGCACCGGACAACTCAAGAAACTGGGAGTGGGCAACGGAAGGTAACTTCAAACCCACAATGATGGATCCCTGGTCCACTTGGTAGTGAGACAATTCTCTAGATAGTCGGCAGCACGTTGATCTACTCCAACAGGGGTTTGAATGCCAGTTTTGTCAATTCTTTGGTTACGTGTGTTGAAGGATTCATTTATATAGGATCCCTCTCACGGCAAACTATCGATAGCTGCATCTGCAATGGCTCATGGACATACAGCCTGTGAGCTGATTGGTCACAAATTGTGCTTTCTGATGAATCTCGCTTTAATTTGTGGAATCATGATGACCACATTCGTGTTAGATGCTATGACGGTGAACGCTGACTTCCAGAGTTCATTATCGAACGTCATAGTTGCCAAACCCCCAGAGGTATGGTCTGGGGTGTGATTTCGTATCATGGATAATCTTACCTGTTTCGAGCTAAGGGTAATCTGAATAACAACAGGAATATCCGTGACGTACTACAGCCCGAAGTCATTCCCTTCCTTCAAGGCATCCCTAAAGCTGTCTTTCAACATGATAATACACGCCCATATGTTGCAAGGAATGTTTGAAACTTCATTTCAGCACAACACTTGCAACTTCCTTGTTGGCTTGCTTATTCGTCGGATATGTCGCATACTGAACATGTGTAGAAATTGGTTAGGCAGTATCTCGCTCTTGATCCACGTCCTACGGCTTCAAAAGACAAACTCTGGATGTGCATACAAACAATACGGAATTCTCTTCCACCAGCAGATATTCAACATTTGTTAGTCTCCGTACCATGTTGTAAAGCGACACTCATTGCAGCGCGTGAGGGCTACACCAAATTATAATTTCGGACACTTAATATTGTTTTTTTCGGCGGGCGCCTTTCAAAATTTATTCATTTTTTTTGTATTAATACAAGTCGTTTGTGCATTATATTTAATTTTAGTCTGATGACTTCTTAATGGTGTTGTATTTCTTTTACAAATAGCAGTTTAGAATCAATGAAGTCGTAAAATCTGAAAAACACTCTAGATATAACACTCTGATTTCACTAAAACAGTGCTTCTCAAACTTTCAACATTTTCAACCCACTTTTCAATGATAATTTTCATCAAGACACCTCACGTTCTACACAATAACAATGTATTCAATTCAATAATGTACTTTTATGTAAAGTTGCAACACGATTTTAACTATAAACCGTACAAATTATCAAAATAAGTATTACATGTTGTGTATGACACGCCCTTGTTCGTCACTAGAAGCTATTAAACTTTTAATAAACTACAACTGACAACTTGATTTTTCATATTGTTTGAGCAGTACGGATGCAGTTATAAGTATATTATATATTTATTTTGTCAGAATCTAGGTATTTTGTTTTGCTTTTTATTAGTAAATTAATATACACATATATTTAAATAATCTGTAGCTTTTGACTTTTCGATATTTCAATTATGTGGGCGTCTCCCACATAAGTTTACCAAACCCCTAGGTGTGTGTGTGGGGGGGTGCTTCATGCTTTGAGAAAACGCTGCAGTAATCCTAATTCTTTAAATCAAGTCTTTAGAACTTCATCAATAATTACATGCAAGTTGTGCCTAAAATTTTTCAATTTTAAAATAAGTTATCGAAATTAATTTTTTAAGATGTTAAGATTCAATACTAAGCAAATAATGTAGCTAATTCCTAAGTAATTAAAATAAAAATATGGTTCGCAGATTGAAAATTCAAAAAGGGTTTCCCTTTTCTTTTTCATATAAAGTACCATATTTTCCTGTATATAATCCGCAAAGCCTTTTTTTCTGAATAAAAAAAAAAAAAAATTGCATAATTCGCAGAGCTGTATAATCCACTGCATTTTTTATGCAGAATAATTCAAAGTAAGTACTGCCATCAATATAGTATCTCATAAAATAAAAACAATAATTATATAATATATGCAACATGAGATTAAAATTAGTCAGATAATTAAACTAATCACAATCACAAGCTCATGGTTAGTCTTGTAAGTGTCACAAATTGCAGTTTGATTAGAGTTTACTTAGTTTTGTTATTTTCTTGTGTGCTGGTCTAGCGCGAGTATATTGCAAAGGCTCGGTTAATAAAACTTACATTAATTAAAGATGATATATATGCATTAATCCTCTCACTGCTTTGCTATTTTATCAAAGTAGGTTCAAAAATTGCGTACTGTATCATTACGTATTTCAAATCTACATATTAAATCTAAATATAAGAGTTTAAATATTCAAAAATGTTTCGTAAAAAAGTTTTTGTTTTAAAATATAGAACTTAGATCATCAAAATATGAACATAAAAACATAAGAGAAAACATAAACAAGAATAGAATGGGTGGCACAGCTAAAAAGTTGGAAAATATAAGTACCCGTGGAAATCGCGGGTAGCGCAAATTTTGTAGCATCGCGAGATGCGCAGTGAGAGATTTAAATATAGATAATAATTTCTTAAAAACTAGTATATATGGTAAAAGAAAAAAAAACCTTTAATTTTAACATTAATAAGGTACCTTATTTAACCTGCATTTTACACACATCATAGTTAAAAATTATCATCAACACAAATTATGCTGGAAATTTGACCGTACACAGTTAAGGAAAAAAAAAAACTTTAAATCCAAAAACAATTTTAGGAAAGTTTATTCAAACTGTTTATTTCCCCTTACGAATTCAAAAGTTAAACACAACATAATGCTATACTGAAGAACGAAATGCTCTGTTAAATTTGAAGCGAGGCAATAGAAAGAAATGAGTAATATAAATAAAAAAAAGTCAATTTCTACTTTGGTCAACAAAGAAAAATTTTATTTTAGTTACTTTTTATTAAATAATAACAATTAATATAAATATGTATATACATAGGACAGAATAACTATATTAGGTGGTAGTTAATTTTTATTAAATAATAACAATATTGATATAAATATGTATACATACATAGAACAGAATCACTATATTAGGTGGCAATTAATTTTTATTAATAATCATTAATTTGTTCTATTATCATCCAAAATAATCGTGTGTATAAAATTTCAGTTCAACTGGATGCTTTAAAACGTGATAAATAAAAATATTTTTTTTGTTTTGGCCCAATTCGCTAAAAATGATACCAACGTGGCTCTGTGTCTGTGATTCTTTGAATAATTGGTTTCAGTCAATTAATGTTAATTAATTATAATCAAATTATCGTTCTGTCACCCAAAACAATAGTGTGTAGAAAATTTCAGGTCAAATGAACAAATTTAAAGTGTGAGAAAAATACCTTTTAAAGTTTTGACACAAGTTACCAAAAAGTGGCTGTATTTGTAATTATTTGAATAGTTAGATTTAATCAATCAATTTTTTATTAACCATAACTAAATTAATGTATTTTCATCCAAAATAACTGTGTATATAAAATTTCAGCTCAAATGAATGTCTTAGAAAGTACGAGTATTTTATTAACGATTGAGAATTTGAACAAAATATATATAGGGAGATTGCGAACTAATAGAAGGAATTGAAAAAATAATTATATAAATTTAGGGCATTCCCCTAACTCCAGAATATGTAAAAAAAAAACCCTATCCATGACTCAGTACAAGTCACTAACAAACGTGTTCGCATGAACCGACCGTCTACTGAAAGAATAGTGACGAACCGTATTATTTCAAAATCTCGTAAAAAAAAAGTTGGTGTACCTGTCAACTGCATTATTTTCTAGAAGGTAGAATGAAAAGAACAGATTTTAATATTAAAGAAAAAAATATATTTATCATAACAAACCATCAATTCTGTTTCATAGGTCATTTATGAGACTAATAATAAGACAATTTTTTTCTTTCTATATTGCATTTATAACATCTTTGTAAATCACAGAAATAATGTAAAATGAATTTTTGCAGTTGCTATAAGATACTGTTCAATCAAATCAAAAGAAAAAATAAAGTATTATGATTGAATTTCCGCAATAAGCCGCTATAAAGAACGTTTCAGCGATCGATGAAAAGTTAAAATACACAATACCATAGAACTCAACTTCCATCAGTACTATCAAATTCTTTTCCCTTTTAACTCTGTCTTTTTAAATGCACTGAACATATTAATAACTTAATTTGAGAGTTAGAAATTGAACCATATTGAATTATATCAATAACTTTTTATAACTTAGTCAAATACATAATAGCCGTAGTGATGATTGAATTGCATATTTATTGACTGCAGGCTGAACCGAATTCCATAAACATCTGTGATTAATCTTAGCCAAAGTGCCTACACGACAATCATTACACTTCGCACACTAACTCTCGCTTAAATTCTCTTGGAGATGATCGCACTTTGATTAGTTACTGAGTAACAGCATCGTATCTAGTTCTAATGACCGGAATTTAATGGAATCATCATTGCATTAACAATAATTTAGCGTGGCTTCTTAACTGCCCATTATGAACTATTACACCCCATAATGATGCTCCCTTCTTTAAATCTGTGTTCTGCTGAGAACTAGATAGGGGAATTACATTACTGATGTTTTGTTTACAAATGATGATTGTTCGAGGAAATCATGGAATTTAGGAAATAGATAAGCCATTTCTACAGATAGCGTCATACAAATGAAGCAAGTATTTAGAAATACAATTAAATTGTTGCTTTAACGAATCAGAGCAATTAATTATAATAAATGCTTCTGTTTTCATGCTTATCCTTCTAACTGTGTGTTATGCTTGATAATTAAATGTGTAGGTAAAAATTGTTTGACCTATGCCACGTTGCTAAGTATTGCATCAAAGCATGAAATACGTAGTGTTTTTCTAAAATGCAAGCATTTAAATTAGTATTACTATTCCGATCACAGATGTTTCTGAACATTTTAAAGGCTTAATTTTTTATACTTAAGCGAATACAAACTAAAGGATAAGTTTGACTTTAACTGAATTTCTGTTAAAATGATGATTGTTGCTTTTCATTTATAATTTATTTTTAAATACATTATTAAATTTGCGTAGCAGATGCAAATTTGGCAAGAGTTAGCATATATTTGTTTTTGTATTTATTAATAATTAATATATATTTTCTTAAGTATGTAGAGACCATTGCAGAAGAATAGTAAGGGTTGTCATTGTTTCTGTCAAGTTGTGAGATCGAGTCACTAAAGAACTTCCGTGTAGAAGGGTTGTTGCAAATTTAATCTCCTGATGCTTAGGATCCTCATGTTGCCATAAAAATTAAAAATGTGGTGCTAGCTTTAGTGCCTTCTTCCCACTTGAATGGAGCTTAAAATTAAGAAGTTCATCGCCAATAGCATCACTCTGGCCTAAAAAATAAGACGTTTATAAATAATCCACAAGCAATTGTCACCTGATGTAAGCATTTTGGTTTTCACAACGAAAAAGCTTCTTACTGAAAGTTCAATATAAAATAAAGATGCTAATTTGGAAGCTGGATAAATGTATTTATTCACGATTTAAAATTAATCTTTGCAAATTATTTTTAAATGTAATTTAATTTTGCAATATGTGAATATACGGTTGATTAATTATACTTAAAACATGAGTTTCACGAAATAAGATTAATTATACTTAAAACATGAGTTTCACGAAATAATTTTGGAAAAGATAGGTAGAAAAAGGAGCCCTTTTTGATCTCTATCTTATTATTTTAGCAATGAAATTTTCACTAAATGGATGTATTCTGACATAAGTTTCAGTCTTTTAAATGTATATGTGCAATTTTAACTATTTAACTCTAGATTGCCCAAATGAAGTCATTTTGACTGCCTTTTAATTTCATTTCGAAAAATTTACATATATAATGAACAATTACTTAGAATTTTTTAAAATGTTTTTTTTTCCAAGTGAAGAAAAATTTTTTTATTGTTAATATTTACTAATAACTTGCTATGTGAAAAAATATTAGAAATTAATTTTAAACAAATTTATTTACATATTAATCATTCTTTCACAATGCATTAATTTTGACTGCTTTGGGGCAATATAGGTATATACTAAGTTTCAGTCTTTCTAGTGTTAAACAAGTGTTCATATTTTATACGGAATTTGAAATTTATGTAGGGCAGAGTGGATTGAAATATAATTTTCTCTCTCTCTTTCTACATTCTTTATAGATAAATTTATAAATATTTTATTCTCATGCGGAAGTAAGGATAATGTAAGTCTGAAAAAATTAAATTCAAGAGTTTTAGCATTAAAGATGAGTTTATTTAATTATTTAATGCGTAATAAATTTAAAGTTAATTAGTAGGTAAACTGAGTAAAAAACTGCGTTTTTCTTGAATTTGAAGGCAATTTCTCTTGTTACTGTTGTTTCTTATTCCAGATAGAGTGTAACCTACCTACACCATCTCTGTAAAATAAAAAAATCACCCAAAAATTCTAAAAAAATAAAATAGAATTCTCGAAAACCTCATCAATTGCAAAAATTCAAGCAATTCAGAATATGACTGAGGGAGGCCTGATTGGTCTTGCACCAATGACGCTCTGGAAAGACTTTTCGGCCCTGCCAAAAAGTAAGAGATTTGATGTGGCCACTAAAAAACTTGATTGGGCCGTCTGCTGATTCCTAGAAATATTGCGCTGGTGACACCAACGAGCTATTTCCCCCTAAATATGAAGAGTGAACAGGTGGCATTCTACAAAATGTGGTTCGTTACAACCTTTGAACGGAGGAGAGTTCAGTAAAAGTTAGACGAGACTTATCCTGCAAGGTGTCAGTGGTGGCAGACTTGGACAAACTATCGACTATTTCGTTGTTATCCAAGCCAATATGAGAGGAGACCTATTGAACGTATATAGCGCGTGTAAAAGAAAGTTGAACCACACGATCCAGAATATTTGGGCTTGCTATATCCCTAACAGTTGTCTAATGAGAAATGTGCTGTATAGATGCATGACTGTCAGTTAAGATCCAAATGTCCATGAAGACAAGTTAAGAAACAGTGTCAATGAATTGAAATCCCTTATATAGTGCAATATATTCAGACCTAAAAACAGAACAGCAGTTATTATTTCTAATCTTAAGGTCAATTGTCCAGTCTGGTGTCTAAAAATGCTCGCCACTTCTAGAAATACCACCGTCACCCATGCCGACATTAGTATAGATTTTTAATGTCGAATGAAGAATGTCATGAATTGTCTTCAGAGCCATTTGTCTCAAAAGTTTTCGTACATTTGAACTTTTGCAAACCCTGTCCAATAGTTTAGTTCCTGTCCAATAGTTTAGTTAGGAAATGTTTTCCACCAGAATCGAACTCAGAATAGGAAAAGGGCTTTAAGAATCAAGGTTCCACAATTCCAGAATAAAACAAACCAATATCATCGGCCAAGGAAAAATACCTATGTTACTTTAATCGCTTGTAACTGTGCCAAGAATGGAGATATGCAGAAGTTCTGCGCTGACCATTATAGGTAAATAGCTAATTAAATGTTTTACTAGGCTGTAACTTCTAAAAAAATGGGTGGTAAATCATTCTCTTACAATACAATGTTATTAGAACAGCTGTTACGAATTATTAAGAGTAATTATCCTTGCAATGATTAGTTGCACTAGTTCAAGTTTGCTTAAGTTAGCTCCAAAGGCATAAAATAAACTAAACGCCGTATAGTTCGATGTACTCAAAATAACCGGTGAGCCTCAAGTGCACCTGTGAGGCTGGTGGAAGGTAATTAGAGGTGGGAGGTCTCTGACAACCTCCAGACTGTTCTTCCTAAAAATTATCGTACTGTCAAATGTATGATGCCCAAAGCTACTTATAACGACAAACGTACATCTAGTCTTTTGTCACGATTGTCACAAAGAAATTCGTTAGCCTCGCTTTGACACCGTCAGAGAGGTGCCAACAACAAACATTTTTCTTGTTTGTACTATAGCCAAAACTTTGAAAACACACGAATACACATATTAATTGTTGGATGAATAATATATTCCATTAATGCTAGTGATGTTTATTTTTTGACTTTTATGTCGCTAATCTATCTGTAGTATAGACGTAACAAATTGTTAATTTAACGGAATTTAATTTATGGGATATTCTCGATATTAATTCTAACTTTCTGTTGTTTAATAGCTTTTATATATCTTTATTACTTTCACTTACTATATGTAAAATGTTTTCTTTTTATGTGTTGTGAATGATGATTGCGAAGCGATATTTATTAGACATAAATATTTTCTTTGATGATTAGTGTAATTAGTGTCATCTATAATACCGTTAAATATGTATAAATATTTAATTTCGAGAGCCAGTTTTATCTAAAACACTTTTTTCTTATTAATATGGATGCAATCACGTACCAGAATGATGATCTGATAAATTAGATTGTTAATCCATACCTCATTAAACCTAAATACTATTTTGTCATATCAATATCTATCATTTTGATATAATTAACATATTAATAATCAGTGGCGCAGCTAGTTTCATTTCGGCTCCCTATCAAAACTACTTCTGGGCCCTTTTTTAAAATGAAAACTCTCTTAGTGGTACTGCAGTTACACATGTTGGGGCCCCTGTAGCTTATGGGCACCGTATCATTGATACGGCCGATATACGGCGGTAGCTACACCCCAGTTAATAATGTTAATTTGTCATCCATGTGTCATCCATTTATTATATTTCATAACTAGAATATGAGCTTGTATTTTTCTACTCAAACAGTTGATGTCTATATATGTCATTTAAAATGATCAGCAGTTACATCTCATGTTCTGCGTTTAATTTGTATTTATATTCAGTTTAAGTATCAATTTAGGTCGATATTTTTTTTCACTTAAATACATTAAAATCTTTATATGTGAGTGAGAAGTCCTGTGTATTTTGCATGAAATTGCAGCTTAAAACTTAGGAGCAGTTTCTTACTTAAATTTATATTTTAATGTCGCATTTGCTCATATTTCAAAGAGTAATTTTCTCTCTTTCATTATCGGCTTTTTTCAGCAATAAGGAGAAAAAATGCATTTTTGATTAAAAAAAATTAATTTTGAAAATCATTGCTTCAACGTGTACAAAACTATAGCCCGAGATAGTACGCAACAGAATATCCACAGTGTAGTAGGTATTATATCTAAAGAAAAAAACATTTTCATATCCCTATATTGTAAATATATATATATATATATATATATTACAAATTAAATTTGAAATTGACGACCCTGCAAGTGACGTGCCAGCTCAAGAAATATTCTGAAGTTTCAGGGAGTGAAGTTGGGAGAGTAAGAAAGAAGTCATTTTTCCCCCGTCGTTGTTTGAAGCATATATTTTTTACCTACTGTTGCAGAAAATTTTACGTTTTCAGCGGTGTGGGAAATCTATGGACGTCCAGAGCGTTCTTTGATCTTCCCCTGTCTTCTCTGAAACGTCGATGCCCCTCAAAATCTTACTTTCATGATAATGTATCACTGCCTTCAATATGCTCTTCAGCATTTTGTAAGTTTCGTAGAACTCTTTTCCAAGCCAACACAACATTTAATATTATTCTCTGCTCAAGAAACGCAATTTATTTCCATCGCCAGCTACTAAATGAATCCACATACAAAATACGACGCCTTGACAAACAACCACATGATTTGGGACAAACTTTTTTAGAAAAGGGGATGAATGCAGTGACACAGAAATGTTATCGTAGTCGCTGTATTGCAAATAATGTCCCGTTACATGCTCAGTTTCGGAAATTTTTAATCCTACCTCGTATATACGTATATATGTAAGTATATATATATATATGTGCATGCGTGTGTGTGTGTGCTAGCGTGTAAAATTAAGGATTTGATTTAATACATTGATACTGATCTCTTTTAGTGATGGTTGCAATCAAGGAAAGTAGGCTTTTGCACTTTAAAACTAGATTGCTCAAGGAAGTCATTTTTACTGCTTTTTAATTTCAATTAGGAAAACAAGTACATATGGAATGCACAACTTCTTAAATTTTTTTTAGAATGTATTCTTTTTTTCCAAGTGAAGTAATTTTTTATGGTTTATATTTACTAATAATGTGTTATATGACTGTGTAAAAATATATATATATAAAAAATTTAAAAAATATAAACAAATTTTTTTACACATTAATCATTCTTTCACAATGTAGCCACTTTGACTGCTTTTGTGCAATATAGGTATATACTAAATTTATGTCTTTCTAGTGTTAAATTTATTTTACACTAGCATAAAAAGGCGCCACGACCACTGAAACATAAACAGCTGCGAATCACAATACAGCCCCAAAAATCATCGCCTCCGATATCTTAACCTTTCTATAATTTTGGTCAACTGGAAACTACTAAAATCAGATGATTTCGAATAAAAGCATTTCAGATTAGTCCTTATACGCAGTAGATCCAAGATTGTATCATCTTGTTTTTAACAAACTCAGGTTTCAATTTTAGGGAGATAAGGTTGTGATTATTTAACGTTAAGCGGTAAACTTGAAAATAATTGTCACGCGAAATGTTGGAAAGATCAAGACCGTTATGTATTAAAATCCCTCGAGGAAAAATGCATGTGAAGTATTACACATATTTATGTTTGTGTATATATTCTGAAGAACTAGCTGTATTTAAATAAAAAAAAAAATCATTAACTATAAAACTCTATATTCTGATAACTTTTATAGTGCAATCATAGTAAAAAACAACTTGTCATTTGCTTCGTACACTCAAGTGTTACTCTTTTGATTATTTCACTAAAATTAATTTTTTCATTGGCATTAACAATGTTATCTTTTTATCTGTTTAAGAACTCGGAAGAGAAAGAAATTACCCGAATTTCAGAATCATTATTTTCAGTACCTTTTAGAATACGTGGGATAAATTAACATAGAACCATTCGTCTTTTCCAAATGACTTTATTTATTGAAATCGTTTCTTCTGCGAAATGATTTAAGTGGAAATCTCATCGGTGGGAAAGATTACGTTAGCCGACGAAAAGAAAGAATTTTCCTTCGTTCTATCTGATGATTTTTTGTAATGGTTAATGGAAGAAATTAAGTCAGGAAAAAAGAATTGTTAGAGTCCCTTTGAAGACATAAATCCTTTGTGGAGTCTTTAAGCCTTTTTAGAACTTTGAAGAAATCTCTCTGGAGATTTGACAGATATATTGGTTTTTTAAAAGTTTCAACCTGCTTTGTGTGTGGACTGAGAATACTTTATATCTTCACTTTATTCTTTTTTTAGAGAAAATGGGAACAATATGAGTTGTCAAAAAGGGTCTTAAACCTTTCTACACTGTATGGGTCGATTCAATCTATTTTTTTCTAAAATTGATGTTATTTGTCTCTTTCACAGTTTTTAATTATGATTTCTTAGACTTAGTCCATTCCTCAAAATTAGTCCTTTCAAACTGTAGCACTTTCGGAGCTTTAGATATTTTTTTTTTCTTTTGAATCACCAAGGGTGAAAAAAAGACATTTTACTTACCTAAATCAAATCGAACGATAGTATAAACATTCATAAATAAGGTACGTAAAACCAATGTAGTATTTTTTATAGACTTCATTTTAATAAATAGCCAATAAATGATGTAATTCATTTTCAATGCAGAAACAATGATATCATTATTAATTTATGTCTATTGTTTCTCTTTTCGACTAGTATGTTGTGTATGTACAATATGCATCGCTTGTATTAGGCCTGAAATAATTGTCACAAGATAGTAGTACCTTTATCTAGTAATGCAAAAAACGTAGAATTAATGAAACCTAGACTTAATTCGGGTCTATAGTGATTCATATGCGTATTGTTTTCGTCATTTCCTTAGGACAATATAACATTGGAAATCTTAGGGATGGTTCTGCTACATGGAGATAGAAAATTTTTAACAAGAACCAAGCGATCAGTTTGAAAAAATAAGTGACGATGACTTGAAAAAAAAAATGCATCAAAACACTTAACTAATGAGGAAATGTTTGACGACCATACATATGTTTCAGAAAAAAAAGTTGTATTTTCGTTATACGTGGCCAAGCAAAAGTAGAAAACATCAACCAACTTTGCATCATAATGAAAAGTTGCAGTTGCAGTAGATACAATGATAGGTTAGCTTATAGATGCAAACGAGGAACAAGTAGGCGGCCGACGTGTGTTTATTTTATCATATGATTTATATGGCTTCAAATAACATTTTCTTTGTTTATAACATGTCTCTCCATCTTAAAATAAACATAAAGCTTTGAAAAAATGTATGTTTCCAAAACAAAAAAAAAAAAAAAAATGGAATGCAAATTATATAGACTTAGAGAAATATTAGGAGAACAAATAATCAGTAACAAGAGACTAGAAAGTACTAGATGCAAAAGCTTAGACTTCATGTCAGAGCTCTTAAAGCAGTAAGGTTTCAAAGACGCGTTTCTAAGAAGTAAAGAAAAACACAAATAAGACGTGAAACATACTAGGTCCTTCTGTGTCAATAACATGTGAATATGTATTGTAAATCATGTTTAATATAAGAAAAAACATTGGGAATATTAACTTCATTACAATGACTAAAACTTTTCGAAAACATTCCATGCATAATAAATTCAATTTAAAATCATATAAAAAATCTAAATGAACCTTATAGACATATTTTTAGAATTCTATAGTAAATTTTTACGAACTGGGTCTATTAGACCTACTCATTTAAGACGTGGCATTTTTCCAAAAACGTTCAGCTATTATTGTTAAAATATTTATCGCAACTAGATAGATAAGTAGTGAATTAACTCGTAAGGAATATTTATGGAAGAAATCGAGAAAATGTTAATTTTTTTTAACTCACACAGATTTATGCTAACTCTCATAGAAAATTCATAAAATACTTCGCAATCATTAACTTGTTTACATATTTCCAGGTAGAACATAACACATAAAATAACTTACATCATCAACGATATTTATGACTTTTGAAAAATTACTGATTGCTTCTTTTGTGCAGTCAATTTAAATACGTTGACTTTTACAAAAGAATTGAATACTGTAGTTGTTTATCCCCTTGATATAGGAAAGCTTAAACCAGGTAAAGATTAGTTCCAAATGACAAATATCCATAAAAAATATCAATCTACATACATAAATTGAAAAATAAAGCACTTCTAAATGAAAATGTCAAATTCTTAAAAATACAATTCAACAACACAACAACATGCCAATCAGATAAATATGAACACAGTGGAAAAAAAAATGTTAAAGGGTAAAAAAAA
>BMAV01023659.1:18543-68138 GCA_019973955.1 Trichonephila inaurata madagascariensis
CCCAATGTGTCACACCTTTTTTAAGTTTCTCATCATCAGCGAAAGGCTATTCCCAAGCCACTTCTTCATTGCAGTGAACGGATGGTAACCAAAAGCAGCCGAGTCCGGGCTGTAGGGAAGATGTTCAAATGCATCCCATTTGAATTTGCACAAAAACTCTCGTGTTTTTACAGCGGTGTGAGGGCGCGCGTTATAGTGCACAAGCACAACTCCAAAACTCAGTGGGCCGTGAAGTTTGTTCTGGAAGGCTCTTTTCAGCTTCTTCAACGTGCGACTGTAAACTTCTGAATTGTTTGTTATTCCTCATGTCATGAATTCGATAAGAAAGATTCCTTGAGCATCTCAAAAGACGGCAACCCTCAGCTTTTACCCTTACAAAGTTTAACGGGCTTTAAATTGCCGGGTAGGAAAACTAGTATGACGCTATGCCATAGACTGTTGATTTGTCTCCGCATTGACATGCGCTACCAAAGTTTCGTCACTAGTCACTATTCTGTTCAAAAAGTCATCTTCATCTGTGTAATACCGAGAAAGAAATTCAACTCAGTGCCCATTCGACAGGTTTTGCGGATCTTCGAGAGTATTTTCGGTACCTATCCATCACAAAACTTTCGGCAGCCTAATGTTCTCGAGACTGTCGCATACAAAACATACCGATAATTTTTTCGAAATTGTTCTGAAAGTTGGGAGATTCGGAAATTACGGAGAAAATGATTTTTTTCATTTATTTCTTTAATGAGATCAGCACTCACTTCAGACGACCTTTCACTACTTGATTCCTCATGGATGTTTGTTTTTCCGTCCTTGAAAAGGTCTAACCATTGCAGCACTATACCTTAATTCATAATGTTTGGTCCGTATGCGGCACACAATTCAAGAGAGATATCCGCTGCTGACAGTGTTTTTAGCTTATGCCGGTAGGGTGACGTGATTGGTTTGTCGCTGACCTTCTGCACCCAAGGTTCAGGGTTCGACCCCGGCACAGGTCGCTGGATTTTCATAATGCAGAAAATTGACTACAGCCATGTCGTATGATTATACAGCTGGTAAAAGATCCCTTGAATATCTGTTTGGCTTAGGTGATCTCGGCAAAATTAAGTCTCAGTACAGTTTCGCATCGTCAAGAGCTCAGGCCCATCCCTCTGGTGAGGAAACTGGGAGCCAAAATTACTTGCAGTAATTGGTATTACCTATATAGTGCCGCACTAAAATGTGATACTAGCTCCTGAGGAATGTACTAGGTCTGATATGGTTAAAAAACCAATGCTCAAGCCCATTAGGAAAAAAAAAGTTTTGGAGCCCAAAGAAATCTTATCACTCCTCGCACCTCACATTTCGCGGTATTTTTGATGGCGTTTCACATTTTGTAAAGTTATAACTAGCAAACTATTGTCCCTACGACACTCTCACTCGCTGACTGGAAGCTTACTGAATCAGAAATTGCTCGTGGATTCGATTGAGGGCACTCCGAACTGTACTTTTAGCGCTACTACCAAACGGTGGTTAGTTTACGAATTATACTCGTATATTACTCAACTGGAAGAAGTTTACTTCATCATATTTTTAGAGAAAAATCCGAAGATCGTGTAAAGGTAAGTCCTTAGCTGACATAAGCCTCACATATTTGTATTTTAACTGTTTTTTAGCGGCTTAAATGTTCCAGAAAATATTATGATACCCTATTGTAAAAAAGTAGCCCTTGAAAGGCTTTAACAAAAAAAATACCTTCCTGTGCATTGGATGTAGGCACTTTAACATTCGGATAAGGTTATTTAAAACCAAAACATTTTTTATGCACGTTTAACATATATTTAAATGCAAACTCCTTATGTTTTTTTAAAAATATTTCGCAGTTTTTTCTCAGTTATTTTGCTTATTTCTGTAACGTTATCTTAAACTATTTCCAGTTTTGCAAAATTCATAACGATATCCACAAGAAAACAACACAAAATTAATTGTTTTGATTCATTATCGGATAAATATGTTTACATTCAGGAAGGTTGTTTTAAGTGCATCAACGTGGTAATTTAATTTTTCCGACTTAATTAAAGACGTTATAACATTATTAATTTTGCATCCAATTTTACCTTATGTAATTATAAAGATATTATTAATAATTTTTCTCACAATATTGTTCCTTAAAGAATTGCAGGCAATCTTTATATTATTATTCTAAGACTGAATGCTTGTTATTAAACCATATTATCTAATCAGTTCTAAAAGTGAACTTCAATTACTAATGCAAATATAAAATAGTGTCAATTTAAAGAATTTTACTAATGTATTGGATTCTTTTAGTTTCTATAAATATCAATAGTTATCGAAGAACTTGCACTAAAATCAGTATAATTCACGTACTAATTATTGTTCACATTTTCCTGGTGATGACCGTGCTTTGATTAGCTGATGAGTCACAAGATCTTGCCTCATTCTAACGACTTCAAGTTAAAGGGAACATCACTAAAGCCACAATAATAAAGCATAACTTCCTAACTGCCCATTATAAACTATTAGAAACCATAATGATGCTCAATTCCATGTTCTGATAATAGTTAGATAAGGGGATTAGACTAATATTGTTTTAGAAGATATGAAGACTGTCGAAAGAACTAATGGAATCTGTGAAGCAGATAAGCAATTTCTATGGATAACGACAAACGAATTGGAACAATAATTAGAGAGTTGCCTTAAAAAGTCAAAATAATTTCATTAAATATGCATTATTGTACTTAAAATGCATGATTTCGTATTAGTCATTATAATCCATTAAAAAAAGATTGGATTGACCTAAAGTTCATTGTTATTTATTATATGTATTCCTTATAAAAATATATTAAATATTGTCTTTATATAAAAAAATGAACTTCGATTATTTGTAATTTATAAATACCTTTCACATTCGCATAGTTCTGGAGCCAAGTGATTGTCATTTATTTGTGCTTAAATGGATAAAAAGTACCTGAGTTAACTGAGTTAAAATGTTAGTACTATTTCTTTAAAAAATGTGGTGGTGGCTGGATAGATACTGAAGTGTGTATTTTGGTCATAATTTTTTGAACGAATTTACAAGAGAACCAGTTTGATGAGGAATAATATATGAGTCATGCAATCTCTGTTGCAGCGATGATGTCAGATGTGGATACAGAGATTCGTAGTGATACAGAGAATCCTGATTCACGATAACCGAAATCGCCTTGCATTCAGTATACCAAAGCGATCTGATATTTTGGTTACGTACAATCAAATGTAATTGCATCTATGGTGTGCGTTACTTAAATCTTCCTGTGCTGTAAATGTAATCAAATGACAAGAGCAATTTACCTTCATGCAACATATCCTAATTCAATCTCTAAGGTTCTTGATATTACTGAGTAAAGTATTTAATTTCTCACATTCCTCAGAAGGTTGGTCCTCTTCTTTTCATTGGTCGATAGACTGGGAGTATTGATTCATTAAATTCCCATTTTTCAATGTCAAACACTGAAGGTCCTTAACTAACAGTCTTCTTCTACATCATTTCATGCTGAAACTTCCTTTGAAAAAAATAGAATGCTTTAAGGTAACCTCCTGTCGTTCCTTTATGTAAAATGTGTAAGCAGTGAATATAGAATATATAATTTGCACGATAAATTATGCATACTTATCATTTTCAAACTTTACAAAATATGCCGGGTTATATTTCACACTAATTTTACGCTTTTTTCAAGATGTTACGTGTTTAAATGACTGCAGTGCTACGAAGAAATAATAACAATTAAATGCGATATATATTCGATGATTAGGGAAAATTATGCATATGATGTGGGAAGCGCGCGAACAGGTTTTACACCCTACTTACTAAATTATTCTTCGCATTTGCATTTGTTTAATACAATTAGATACACTGAGAATATCTATTTTATTTTACTTTTCATTAAATCCCTAATTCAATTTGTGATGATGTATTTCATTCCTGTTTTAAGGGAATTCAGATTACTTGCAACCGTATTGTAGTTATACTCAATGACAAATTTGAGTGGACATTGAAACTTAAATACATTTATTCTTTTAGGTAGAATAGGCGAGAAAATGTTGGGATTATCACAAGCATTGGGTAAGACAATGATTTGAATAACACATCGAATCTTAGTATATCAGGAATATTGCTGTGCTATATTTTCGTCCAGAAGATAAATTGTTTCGTTGTTCTCATGAAAAATCCATAACGATAAACATCATTCCTAGGATATACGAGAAATATAAAAGTTGGATTTTATAGTATTTTGAACATTTATCATTTCCTTTAAAATATTTAAATGTTCAAGTCCCACACCTATATTATTGTTTCACTCGACAATCTCTAACATTTTGCTACTTGAAAACGGAAAAAGCCATTTCAATTTAATGAGAATAGTTTTTCATAGACTAGTTCAATCCCTTGAACTGGATTCTCGCATGATTTTCTTAACTAATTCTGAGATTGCATTACCATGTTAATATGAAATTTTCACGTCATGACTTGAAAATCGGCATCACTTTTTTAATAGATCTGAAAAGAGGATAAGAAATGATGATCTAAAACATGTTAATTTCATGAGTAAACGCACATTAAAATAATTGCGCCTCCTTCATTTTTAGCTACGAGAAGGCAAAATATTCAAGGCAGCGAAAAATATTCAATATGATATAATTTTTGAGCTTTCGTTCAGATAAGACGATCTGCGTTCATAAGTACTGTTGACATTTTGATCAAGAATAAACTTCGACTCTGTATGTAGTTACTTCTAACCTCCTCTCACAATAATTTAATCCGAGACACCACTCTCACACCGACCTTGGAGCTTGCTTTCTGCATTACTGAATCACTGTTTTGGGGTTCTGTGTATAACTGTCATTGATTAAGATGATTTGGTACACTTTGAATAACATTTTTTATTTATGTATTTAAAAGCTAAATTTTAGCATTTCATATAATGCTCCTATTCAAAAAAATGATACGATATGAAATTGTTCATATATTATAAACACAATTTTAAACATTAAATTTTTTTGAGGAAAATTTTAAAATCCTACTCCTTCTGTAATTATTAATTTTTTTACTTGATTTTTTTTTGTTGTAATATTTTTACGATGTTCTCTAAGCAGCTTTATGGATCGATTTTATGATAACTTAATGATTTCTGGAGGTAAAGTAAAATGTTGAGACGCTTGCTAAAATTAAACAAAAAAGCCAATATCACATACATTTTAATTTTTTAAAAAAGTATTCAAGTTTACTGCAAAATGGATCCCTAATTTTGTTACATGCCTTATATATAACATACAAAAGAAAAATAGAAGTGTTTGGCAAATAATTGTGGAAGCATTAAAATGTACTAATGTATCGAAAAATACAAACTGAGAAAAATACTCTTTAAAGATTATAATTCTGAAAGAATAATTATAATAAGCTTAAATAAAATTAAAATACCTCTTTAAGACATTAGTTATATATTTTCTTTAAAATAATTACCTTTTCGTTTTTTTTCGACCAAAACATTTTTAAAAATGATCAATTTTTAAAGAGTATTATTCGCATAAAAAAATTCAAGAAAAAACTGAATTTTTTTTTCTGTCTTTACTGAAATTTAAGTATTTTTCTTCACATAATATTGAGGTATTACATTTGTATGAAAAACATACGAGGAATAAGAACTGGAATTATGAAATTATTAATATAAAATGCCTTAATTCAAAAAAAATTCATGCAGACATTTCATAAAGAAAAAAAAAAAATTACATTATTACAGTTCCTCGGTAAAATGCAGCTTTACATATTACACCTTTTTTTTATTGTTATTATTTCTCTTTTTGAAATAGATTTTTTAATATGTTTGATATTAAAAAATCTATCTAAAATTCTATCGCTTTTTTAGCTTTTTTTTTTAAAGGGGAGGGGGTGTTGAATTGACTAATTTGTTAATTTACATTTTTCAAAGAAGTTTCATCCAACTTCAAACTTTCCGACATGATAAAGTGATATATCAAATAAAAGATAATAACGCACATAATATGATAAAATAAAAATTAAAAAAAAAACAAACAGTAATTCATTTATTTTTGAGCTACCAAGGCTTCTTAATTTATTATTGATGGATTTTTTTATGAATAAATCTATATAAAAATTTTAAGAAAATCGTTTTCCATAAAATAATTAATAAAAATATCTTCATTATAGTTGCATTGTTTTTATATAAACAAGCTAATTTAGTTAATTGAATTATCATTTATAGAGATTAAATTTCAGAACTAACTTTTGTCATTAATTTCTAACTTATTAAAAGCCTCGAGCAAATAAAAATCCATTATTAACTGCTAATTAAACAATTGGATTTTTTTTAGCAAACATAAAATATATGTTGGGGTTTAGTTTGAAATTAATATGTAAACGGCTTTTTTCTTTAGACATAATCAGATAAAATTACTATTATTGTAGTGTATGTGATATTAAATTGTTAAATTTACATCTCGTGCTTGAATGCGACATTGAAACTTGAAAATGTGTCACTCATTTTCCGAGTTCTACTATTTGATGCTACTCTTTCTGTTATCAGAAGCAAACTACATCAAGTTCAAGTTAATTTCAATCTTCCTCATTTAAGAGTGCTAGGGAATGGAGCATCGTTAGCTCATAATGGGCAGTTAAGGAGCCGCGGTTGATTATTATGAGGATAATGATACTCTTGTTAAATTCCTTCATCAGAGTTAGTTCTGATCCTACGCGACCCACAGTCAAGTCAGAGTCTTCAAGAGAATGCAAGTGAGAGATAAAGTGATGGTCCGTGTTTGTCATAGAGGCATTTGCAGTAGCTACTGACGTGAATTTCATTATGGATGAATGGAGTCTTGTCCATTCAGTAAACTGTTGCACGGAATAATTTACCAGAACGGTACTTACCTGTGTTTACATCAAATTTGACTGTTAGACTGTTAATTAAATGACGGGAATGTAGCAACTAATGCATTAGAAGGGACCGGAGTTAAGCAATTATTGTAGCACAAAAGAAAAATAAGTTCTAATTTTGAAATTATTAAACATTTATTTTGGAGGATATAAATATGAAGAAGGAAAATATATAAAACAATTAATGACGCTGAATTAAAAATAATATTTTAAGATTAATTATTTTAGATTTGTTTATTACAGTAGAACACAAATTTCCTTGCATTTATATATATATATATATATATATATATATATAAGAGAGAAGCCTGAAAAGTTCACAAGAAGAATAAAATTAAAATTTCATAACAAGAACATGCAATCCTTTCCAGTACTATACATTGGCATTACAGAGCACTTTCTAGTTCTCTCGGTCATCACACTTTTGTGCCCATGTCTTGGAACCTTTTAAATTCTAAATCTTTTGACACAAGGTGGCTATTCTATGTTCATTGGATATGAGATACATGTGGACTTGACATTCTAGTTGAGTAAAGGAAATAATCTCATATGCATGTGGATTTGTTATGTTAAAAACATAAAGGGTTTTATCATGCCTATTTAATTGAGCAAGTGTCATTTCTTTATCACAAGTGAGATAGTTTTATTTTTTCCTGATTGTTTTGGATTTAGTTACGCAGTCTAGTTTTTATTAGATAATTAATTCTTCTAGTTGATTTTTCTTTCTTTTTGATAACCATTTCAATATCAAAGCATCGATGATGTTTGACTGAACTTGAACTAGTATAAATGATGAAAATTTGATTCTGAAATAAACTCTGGAAGTAGTGATAGTGACAGTGTGGTATAATCTGATTGTTTTGTTCATAAACAATCTAATGACGATGCTATATGCATTGTTTGTAGTTTGGTGGGGTGGGAACACTTAGTTCTTCCGAACCTTCATTTACATTCAAGACATTTTGGATGCCGTTAAAACTCTTTTAAATTGCCCTTTTAAAAAATAATATTTAAAATTTAAAAAATAACTCATATAAAATAAGAAATAACTTTGATATGAATAAATTTACAAATACAAATAAAATAATGATAAACAATGACGAAAACACAAAAATCTTGACTTATAAAATATTTTTATTTATTTATTTACTTTATCATATTTTTAACTTAATTAATGAGAAGGTTGAATTTGATGCATTATAAGGAGTTTGTTAATATCAGGCTCGGTTTTACTTAAAAGCTACTGCATGTTGCTGCGTTCAGTAACATGGAGCCGATTTTTTTGTTTGATTACGAATGTTGCTACAGCCCAAAATCCACATTCTGCTAAATATAAAGATGGGAATGCTATCAGAAATGTTGAAGAATCAACCATAATCCTGAGTACAGTTGCGAAATCAACTTCTGCAGCCAAAATTCTTGGTAGCCATCCTTGGATTTAATTTTTAATTCCTCATTTGTCGTCAGTTCTATTAGTTTTTCTAACTGGGACGAACCTACATCATGTTAATTGCATGTATTTAAATTTTAAATGCATACATTTAACATAAGGTAAACAGTATTAAACTTTACTTTTGTTAGTACATAATCAGCGTGATTTTTAGCCTTTTTTTAGTCTATATTTGGTTCATATGCCCCTGTTCCTCCGTACCATCTTAACATCCTTTTATTTACTCTGGGTATTTTGCTGCCCCCTTGAAAGCCTCAAATGCCAACAAGGGGGCGTTATCACCCATGTTGAGAATCTATGATCTATTCAAGTGTGAAAATGAAAGTTTTTGAAAATTCTGCAGGAATTTGAAACATTTAGAACAATTTTTTTTTATATTTTTTATTGGCCCTTACTTGGCTTCTTTACCATTTGACGCTTAGCCTCCCACTACCAACTGACGGCGTTGTCAGTCAGGTATTCATCGAGTCCAGTGCATTGGAGCAGGTGGTCGTCATCCATTCTTGCAAGACCACAGAGTGGGCCGTTTTCGTCAGCAGCCAGACCAGGCCAGTGGATGTATACTCCCAAAAAGTCACACCTTGTGGTTAGGCGAAAGCAAACAGCAGCTTCTGCTCTCTCCAGGTGCCTCAAAAACGCTTTCTTATAAGTATTATGGGTAAAGTCATAAGTCGAACTTATAATAAGACACGTTTGATTTAGATAGAACGGCTTTAGGCAAGATTGCTTAAAAAAAATTTTAATGAATTTTTTCTCTGCCGAATGAATGACTAATTAATGCTACATGACTTTTAGTTACTTTGAATCTTACAACTTTACTTCAATGTAGAGTATTATATCTGCTTTTTGAAAAAAAAAAAAATATTTTATCTTTTATCATCTCAAGTAGAAGTTAGTGCTTTGTATGATTTAACTATAAAAAATATTCTTTTTCTTAAAATATCCTGTTTCCTCTGAAAAGGATAAACGTTGAAGAAAAATAAATTGCTTGCTCAATAGGAATCTCATTCATTGAATTATGTCCATATAAACGCCAGTTAGGGAAGGGGCTACAAAACAAACATAGCGTGTTCATTACGATTAAAAAAAAATCTATCATAATATTTAATTCAAAACCTCCGAAGGTAACAAATAAAGTTAAATCACTAGTGCTCATAAAAATAAGTGCTTAACAAAACATTAAAAAATTAAAAAATTTAGTAATTTATGGTTCAGTCCAATTTAGTATATGAAAGGAGATCCCATCCATGTTTTTTTCTCATACTCCTACATAATTATTTCGGTAATAGTACGTAACGTAATGAAATACACTGCAGTTTTGAGTTTTCAAAAATAATGGTATGATGATAAATTTTTTAAAAAAAGTGTGATAATGATACAAATATCTAGAAATAATTAATTTGAAGTAATGAATGTGCATATATAATAAGTTTAAAATATACATAACATTTATAAAGAAATATACATCTTATTGCAATTTTTTTTGTTTGTCTCTGCCTCAATAAACGTATTGAGTTTTGCAAGCAATATCCTAAATTCCATACCCTAAAAGTGCAAAAAAATGTTATTTGGATATTTAAACCTTATAAAAACTTCTAGTTTGGATAGGTACAAAAATGATAAGTGGTATTTTTTTATGCACATTCGCTTTGTCTATTGATGTTCTCCATATACAACATTAAATATATAAACCAAAGAAAGCATAACATTCATCCTAAATTCTAAATAAATAATAAATGAAAAAATACGGAACGGTTGAGTTACCTCAGCTATTTGAGCTTGCTGGAGCAACACATAAAACTGTCAGAGGGATGTGAAAAATGACATGTGTCTGAAAAAAGATTTAAGATGACTATAAATATGAAATGGCAATTTTAAAGGGAAAGAATGCAAAGCTTCTTTATATTAAAGTATTTTAATGAATTCTTTAAATTATTATACTCCTGCAAATAATTATGATTTAATGAATGGAATTAAATTATTATCACAATATGTGTAACGCATATTTACAGGTTTAGAAATAATTCTAAAATAATTAACACCATATACGTCGATATTACTTACTAACAAAATTTATCTGATTTACTTTGTTAGTTGATTTTACTGATGTAGAGGCCAAGTTTTTTATAAATCGTTCTACAACGTACGATAATAACGAAAATCTGCATCTAGAAAATGTAGAGTAAGAGGAGGAAGAAACTTATTTTAATGCAATGACAAGATAAAGTCTAAAATTGGAAAAGAAAAAAAAACCTTCGAGATCTTGAGTCATTGAAATGTTCTCCCCCTTTAAAACTACACCACCTACACTTACCGAAGATAAGCAGTCCTAATAAAATAAATAAAAAGTATCTGAAGCACACATTAGTGGTGGCAAGATTGTGTTCTTATCTAAAAGGGATATATCTCCAAAAGGAAGCACCGTTATTTTTAATAACAATGTTTTTAAGTTAAACAATGAGATAATGGAAAAAGGATTACGTAATTATAAAATGGATAAATTTGCTAATAATCATATTTACTTCAGAGAGACTCAAGTTTATGAACCTTTTCATTTGTAATCATGGTCAAGTGATAAAAATATATCTCTCAAAGACTGTGTCCCATTTCTGTAACGATTAGTTTCTTAGGAACCAGTTTCATTTTTTTTACAAAAACCTCTTATTGTACACGATGATTCTTTACAAAAATCAAGAGAGAAACATATTGCTCAACTTGGATATTATTCGCAATGAAGTGTGTAATATTAATAATAACATTATATTATATAATTATGAGAAGTGACCAAATAAATATTTAAACATGTCTTTATCCGAACATCAGATAGATCTATTCCGAGTAAAATTTCGAAAACCTGAAGAATCGAATATGAAATATTCTCTGTTTCTATATACCTCCTACTTTCAAAGAATAAATCTACTTATGATTAATTTATTAATTTAAAGTGTAAGCCTATATGTACTTTCAAGTTAATATAATATAGATAGCTATCATAAATTAAAATAATATAAAATTATTTCTCAGAAAATAATAAATATTCTTTTGTAGAGTTGGAGTTAATATATACAAATATAAAAATGAAAAAAAATTGATATATATTTCACTTTTGATATTGTCAGTAATCTAAAACAGTATACACGTAGTAAGGAAATTAATTTAAATACATGGAAGAGAGAGAGAGAGAGTTCCTTGATGTATTATTAACAACATTATTTCATTCAAAAAAGAATTGACGTGAAATAATGCAACATCTTCTTCGACGGAAAGTAGTTCTCAACTTTTAATAGTCTTTTATTACTGCCGTATCTACGAAACGACACCGTCAAACTTCCCATAAAGAAGCGGAAGGTTTTCACAAAGGAATTTTGTTTTAAAAATGACTTCGACAGTCTCTTTCTTCTGTGATTTAATTTTACCCATTACCATCAAGAGAGACATTTCGAAAAAGGGGAAAAAAATAGAAAGGAACATTTCTCCTCGCGCTAATTTTAGCTCTCCCCGCCGAGGAGACTACTACTTAAGACATTCACGAAAAGAAGCCATTTCAATAAATAAAGCCATTTGTAAAAGACGAATGGATATATGTTAATTTATTTCACATGCTTGAAAACTGGCTGAAGAACATCGAACTATCCGGCGCAAAAATTGGAAGATTTTCTCTTCCCTTTCTTTTTCTTCTCTGCATGGTTGGGATTTTATGCACTTAACGATTTTACAGCCATTAATGGGGATCCCCTCTTCATTCAACTTTAATGGATCATTTGATAGTCATTTCCGATACCACTCTTAGAAATGAACAGTTGGAATAAAATTTTACAACCAGGGTAATTATTTTGGATACCTATTAAGTATTGATAAACATGCTCGTATTTTTTCTTCTTCGCATTGGCTGCTAATATTTCCTCATACATGTCAATATATACATTTGAAGCGAATTTTAAGATTACGTATCTGTCCGTATTTTGAGTTATCACTAAGTTTGCTTAGGACTAAATTATATGAGATCTAAAAATTATATACCTTTATTTCTGGTGCTCCACAAAACTAGACGTTATTGTAATTTTGATATGTTATGCTCAGGTGGGCGTCAATTAATGTTGATTAATGATGCTAAGTTGAACTAATGTTGAAATAAATAATTCTAATATTTTCAATGTTCTTTTGAAAACATAATGTGAAGGTCTCTCTTTCGAACAACAAAAAGTGGCTGTGGTAGCCAAGTGGTTATGGTCACGAACTCGTGGTCTGAACGCCACGGGTTCAATCTCTGGCACCACTGGAATAAACTCAGTGTAAAAGAAGCCGATGCATGTTAAATGTATTAAAGCTGAATGTCATATCGTTGGTGTGGTGTGGTAGTTAGGAGAGTAAGGTGCCATCTCAAGGTGAAGTTTTCGTCACTTGACTTATGTTTAAATTTACGAGATCCGTCGACAATAGCACATGTGTTGCTGTATAGTGCGATAGTAATATAACTCTCTCTCTCTTTCTCGTCTTATAACAAAACAAATTTTTCCTGAAATTTCGGCATCAGAATAACATTCTAGAACAGGGTTGGCAGACTTCTCCAATGTACGGGATACTTCTAAAGTTCTTAAGACGTAGCGCCCCCCAGTGACGTAGGTGGGGCCATTCTGTATTTAAACGGTATTTTTCCTTTTCTTAATACTTGTTTTCGACCTTTTATTCCTCTTTTATATTTATTAGATTACTATGGCAGATTATTATTAGAACGGGGACGTATTCAATGCAGTGATCAGGGAACATACGATGACAAAAATTCTGAAACCGAAGGATACTCTTAATTCATTGCTTCTCAAACTTTCAGTACTGGCGCCCCCTTTTCAATCACAATTTTTATCGCGCCCCCCTTATACATTAATAATGTACTGAATGCAATAATAATGCACTTTGACGCTAAAGCTACAATACGCGATCTTAATTATAAACCGTACAAATTAATAACATAAGTATTAAATTTTGTATATGTTACTTTTAAGCAAAAAAAAATAAGTAATAGAATAATCATTATGTTATTTTTCCTTTCTCTAATTTTTAAATTGGAACATATTGCAAAAGGCGGTGGCTGCTTAGAAGACAAAATATAGATATCAGCTAAATATAGAAAAAGAACTCAGAGGGTCAGTTTTTAATCATAAGCATTCTGCTCTGCAAGACAAGCCCATAGAAGTCGCTAATACTTATTAAACTTGTTCTTAATTTAGTATTAATTAATTAGTTATAAAATACTCTGTGCAGCACACTGATACATTAAAAGTATACCGGCTGAAGTACGAGCACGAGTTCATTTATAAGAAAATAAAAAAATATTGATATAATCACTGAATTGTAAGGAAAGTAAAGCCAAGTGCGAGACAATGTTTACAAAAATGTAAAATGATTTTTTTTAAATGATTGCTCAAATTTTAATTAGTTTTAAGGAACTGTAATTTTAAGCCTCACAGAATTAGCATTTAGAATTAATGTTGAATAATGAACAGTAACATACAATTCCGATGAAGAATAATTGTATTATTTTTAATATTTAAAGCGAAAAGTCTTTAACATGTTTTAACCCTGGAGCAGGCCATCACTCGATACTTATAGTCAAGCGGGATTATTAAGTCACCCCAATCCTTTTTTCATAATTATTTTTATAGTACACAATAAAAATCGTAATTCTAGTGAATAATTTACTTAAGAGAAAATATACTTACATTCTTTCAAAGACTTTTCAATTTTTCTTTGCTAATTCTAGGAAAAAATCCAAGAAAACTGAACTAAAATGTTTCAACTGTGCGTGACCTTAAAAAAAGACACAAATCACAAACGCTTTTCGCTAACATTACATGAATGTTATTTGCAGGCAAAACTGTCATGTTTTGTTCAAGTTATTGTAATTTTACAGTCCTTTGATGTTCGACAAATAGCATGTTGAACTTTTGCTTTCTTGTGTGTTTTTGACAAAGCAAAGTGTGTCTTCTGATACTTATAGCTTCATACTTTAGTTGATGGGTTTCTTTTGGTAGAATTTGAAAATTTTTCTTTCGTTTCATGTTTTCATTACTTTTCTCAAATTTACTTTAAAATGCATTATTTTAGCAGGTTCATCCCTTTTTTTTATCAGTTTTAACATATTTCAATAGAGATCAAAGATGCCCATTTCTTCTTTAAAATATATATTCTGATCATTTACCAAACATTTACCTGCTAATCATGCTCATTTACCAACCACAATAAGTCGTACAACAAGGCAGTCGAAGTCACTAAGTTATTCATAGTGTGGGGGGATGTAGAATGAACACAAAAAATATTTTGGAAAAAAAGTGATCGCACCGGTAACTCAGTCAAAACAAGTACCTTAAGATTGTAAAAAAACGTTTGTCACTCCCAAAATAGAGGGGAGATATATGACAAATATGTTTAAGTTCACGTTAAAACTGTCAAACAGGAGGATAGTGTCAGGGCCATTGGTAACAATTAAACAGTTTTGTCACACACCCACACACAGAATTACCGATTTCGTGCACTCAGTGCTCGGCGTGACCGCTCCCGGATTAAAAGTGTATTTAATACAATATGGATGCTCTAAAAAATTGTAAAAAACGTTTTTCATTATGCTTTATATGTTTGGGAATACTCATAAAAATAAATCTTGGCCAAGTAATCCTTCAAAGTGCTATCTGTGCTTTTCCAGAAATCATAAACATATTTTACAAGGAAAAAAACGCAGCAGAAATAGCTCATTTACAACTTCCCAAATGAAAACACAAATACATAAGATCTCTCTCTCTCTCTCAGGGACGTAACTAACCGTACAAGTAAGTTCGAAGGTCAAACCGCAGCAAATACATTCTGCTGCCTACAACTTAAGTACAATATTTCAATAATATAACACAGTGATGACTTTTTTATCTCCTTAAAATTTTTTTGATTATGGGTATGGGTTTTGTTTTTTGTCTGAAAGAGTAGTATTTTAAATTTGAAAAGAACACGTAATAAAAAAATCTCTCATCATGGTATTACCACAAATCAAATCAAATGTTTTTTATTTGGTTATAGTATCTCAAAGATGATATATATAAATTATATCAGTGTAAATGTGTGTTTTTTTATTATGTCAGAAAGTATTGCGCCCCCCCAGGGGGGCACGCCCACAGTTTGAGAAACACTGTCTTAAATCGTTCGCTACTGAGTGCCGCGCCCTCACGGGGCATAACATCCGCACGAGAAACCAATCCCTTGTAAGCGCGGTGTGTGGGATGATGCCTCAAAAACCAATCTCGTGGAATCGCGAAAAGCGGTGATCATCCACATTTTTTATCTCTTTTAGTGAGGTTTACCGGTGAGTGGGGAAAAATCATTTTTTACGGCTGGCATCGCAGTGATTGTTCTTTCCCCCTACAGTGGCAGCGAACGTGTTAGGCGTAATCATGCGCTTCTAAAAAGTAGGTATATGTGACGTCTATACATTTATCAAATCTTTGCTTAAGTAAATACAGTTGCATCGATTGTGAAAAGCAGATTCTCCAGTCTAGCTGGCGTCTATGTTTCACTCATATGTTTCCTTTAGTATGTGTGTCTCAGGTCTTAGTAAAGGTCACCTCCCCTCCCCCCAAAAAACTTCTTGTTGGTCCATCGGTGGATCTCAATCGACTTAATACCTCTTTTGTTCATAGTGGATATCCTACAGAATAATGAATGGATAAATAATATATATATATATATATATATATATATATATATATATATATATATATACATATACATATAATAATATTTTCATGGCTTATTCATCCTGATCATTGATAAACATTAGTATCATTGATAAATTATGACGTAAATTAAATGAAGATATTTTGCTAAAATCATTATATATTGTTATGTATAATAAAATCCACAGCAGTGCTTAACACAGTTATATTATGAAACAACATTTTACTAGACATTCAAAATGTATTGCTAAAAATGTAGTTGATTAATTTGCTTGCCAATGTACAATTCCATATAGAAGCAAATTTTTTCTCATGATTGCCTGCAAAGAAAAAATATATATATAAAGGCTGTAACACGTTTAAAAGAAATTAAATTAGTACTTCAAAAAAAATTATATAAATCAGTGCATTTCCTTCAGATTTTTTAAATCCATATTTTGTAACTGTGACGATAGATTAATAGTTACTTGTTTTAATTTGTTATTTTCATTTCACAAATAGTAAAATAACTAATAAATAAAAAGGTTATTTTTTATAATTAACTTAATTGTTTTGAAGGTCAATCTAGGAGTCACTAAAGTGTCTTGTGTCAGTGTTAAGAGACCATGGACTTCAAGCAGATTAAACCTGCTCAGAAGTTCTATCACGGCAACCACATGTTTCAAACAAATGAAAGTGTGTGGAATTTTTTAATATTAATCAAAAAAATACATTTAAGGATTTTCAACATTTTTTCATATGGAAAAATTTCTATAAAAATGTCTTTTTTCCGGGGAAAAGTTAAACTTGTAAATGGAAGAATGTTTGCATAGAAAAAACTTCATTAAAAATCCTTTGAATGTACAAACAAGTGAACTATCTCCACAAAAATATAATTATTAAAAAATGTTAATAATTAGAATATTATTATTATTGAAATTATAATTATTTACATGATTTTATCGTATTTTCAGTTTAAAAGCATTTATAGTATAAAATAATTAATTAAAATTTGTCAAAAAAATAAGTGCAAACCTACTCTCTGTATCAGTATTTTCAAATTACTTTTTGTTATTTTTGTTGCACCTTAAAATGTAATACATTAGGCAGTCAAAATTATTCCTTTATCTGCCTTTCTCAGTGACGTCTTTCTACTTGGATACGGAATTGTTTTTAAAAATTGAATTTAGGTTTTCCACATTGTTCTTACAAAGCTTGGGCCCTGGTTATATGTATAAACTTAGAGGTGATTTATTTCAAAGTAGCAAAATTACTTTCATAGTATTAAGGCAACTTACAAGACAAAAGCTGTTTGACTGATATTTGAGCACTTGGGTAATACTAAATAGAGTTCCTACAAATGTGCACATACATTAAATATTATTGCAATCTTTAGTTGAAATAGAAGCCCAGTGGCTGAGTGGTAGTATATCACGCTTCCATACCACAGGTTCATGGTTCAAATCCCGGGCTGGGCAAGGTGGGCTCAGCGTTTCATCCCTTCAGTGGGACTATAAATAAGTACCAAGATTGCTTGGGAACTGAACACTGGGGGCTTCGCCCCAAACTGACCCCTTGACCAAAACACCGGCACATGCGTCCCAGCGCCTAAGGTCACTTAAACTGAGATAGGCACAGTTGGCCTTGGAGCTAGCTCATGGGCTGTTGCGCCGCTGAGTTAAGTTCAGTTAGTTGAAATAACGTTCAGAAATCAAAGTATGCTCCAGTAAGAAATAAAGAACTAGAAAAAAAAAAGAAATCTAAGCATAAAAATAGAATGCTTCATGATGGAGAAATAATAATTAAAAAAAGAACCTCTTACTTGTTTTTTTATATTTGAGGTACGTGGTATTCTGGAAATATATAATTATACTCAGCAATTTTGATTGTACTTCAGAGCTTCTCAAACTTTGTATTTTGTGACCCAATATTCAATCCTAATTTTCATTGCCCCCCTTCCATACAAATAACAATGCATTGAATTCAATAATACTACACTTTGACATTAAAAAACTACAATATAACTTTAACCTCCTAAATGAAACCGGCTTATATAAACGTCTCGCTGAAAGGATGCGTTATTCCATGGACATATAAGAACGTCTTTCACAAGTACGATCTTTATTGTGCACTGTTATCCATAAAATTATTCTGAAGGCTTTGGAAAGCAGTAAGAGGACCTTGACAGTGTTTGTGCGAAAGATTATACCTATATCACAGGATTTCCTTACTTATTTCTTTTCTCCACCCACCCACCCCAATACATCACATACGGGTGCCTACTTGGAAAACGAAGGCATTGGGGAGTGAATCGCGTAACTTATAATCGGCAGTTAAGAGATTACTTGTAAACCGTACAAATTATCAAGAAAAGAGTTTATTTTTGCTTATAATCTTACATTTGACAAGTCTATGGGTTCACTGGTAATTGTTAAACTTGTTCTTAACACAGCATTGTTAAATTAATTATAAAATGCACTGTGTGGTTCTGATAAATTGATAAGTGTATCGCATCAGGGTAAATGCTAATTTTTATTATGTCAGAATGTATTTTGTTTGTTTGCTTTCACACACAGTAAATCAATATATATATATATATTAAAGCAATCTTTTGTTTTCGACTTTTCAATATACTTGCGTCTCCTAGTAGAGTTATCATGTCGCCTAAGGAGGCACTCTGCACAGTTTGAGAAACAGTGCTGTACTTATCAAGTAATTTCTAAATTTTTTCAGAATTTCATGAAAATATTATCTACACTTTAAATGAGTTCGTAGTCAAGCAGTTGATCAATAAAATAACAAGAACAATGCAATCTGAAAGTTTAAATGTCCAGAATTTCCCAAACCTAATCATGATTCTCATTATATGCATATTTGAAGTGTAAACGAAATGCAAAAATTAAAACCACGTTGTTAAGTACAATATTGCATTTCTAAGATATTTGCCATGTTGCATTACTGTTTGATTCAAAATTAGTGTGACCAATTTTAAAAGCATGTAACAGTGAATGGGTAATTTTTATCGCTTTAATAACAATTATATTTCAAAAATGAAATTTTTAAATTACCAATCTAACTGTTTTTATTGGCAGAAGTAAATTATGGTTCCAAAATTATATCCTCGAACCTGAAACCAAATTTTAAAGCGTTTGAAAGATGTTTGCTTAAATTATGTTGTAAGCAAAACATTTAAAAATAGAAAATACATTTAGCTAATGAATTAGTATCTAAACTTCGAAAAGAAATAAAATTCGGTTGGCAATCATAAGCTCTAGGAAACAAAATGTGGACGAAAGGATGTCCTTGGGGATAAAGAAGAAATAGAAGCAGAAGACTTATCACAGTATAAAATCCTCTCCCTCAAAGAATTTTAGCAAAGGAACTACAGGTACTGCAACCGACAATTTGTCGTCAGATAAAGAAAATTGGCTATAAAAAACGTACAAATCAACCTGCCTGCAAACGTTTGTTAAGACTGTAGAAAAAAGAAGGAAACGCTCATGGCTTCTGTATTTAATATTACTTAAAGGTAGATAGAAAGCATAGATAACTTCAATGATGCACTGTTTCAACTGTCATTCACAGCTGGCAAAATGAAGATACAATGTATTTAACACGAAAAACGTCTCACAGACGCAGCCATTTAGCAAAAAGCACGTTGGTCGTCAGGAGTTATGGTAGGGATGGAGAAATATCCTCTCAAGGCTTAACAAAACCATTTTTTGTCCAACCAAAGGCTAAAACCGATACTAAATACTGTAAGAATAAAGTATTGAAAAAAGTTGATCAAAGAAGGTAAACGTCTTTACCTTCAAAGGAACTTTGGCTTTCACCAAGCTTACGCACTAAGTTATATTGCAAAATTAACTATAAAATGGCTGAAAGGTTAAAAAATAAATTTTTTGCTGCCTCCTGATAAATGGCTACCACTATCCCCTGACTGTTAATTGAGATTTATTAATGTGGATACTTAAAAAAAAATTAAATAGACGAAAAGTTAGAACACTCAAATGGCTTTAAAAAGCAATCAAAGAGGAAGTTGAAAAAATAACTCCAAAATTTTCAAAAAGCCCTTAAGGCTTGGCCGAAACGCGTATGCAAAGTGTACTATGGTACAGGAAGCCACATAGAAAATTTCCTGTAAATAACTGAATTCAATAAAAATTTATGATGCTCTGAAATTGGTCACATTATTTTTGAATCAACCGGTATTGCTCTTAGAATCACAATTCTATTTCCTATATTTTTCTTTTCACCCACAGTGCAATCCTTAACTACTGAAATAAACTAAAATCTATGTAAAATTCTCCCCACAAGACATAACGTTGCGGAAAGTGGCATCATTACTAGCGCAAAGCTTCGTAATGGGCAGTTAAGAAATACATTCGACAGCAGTAATGATAATCCCACTGAATTCCGGTAATTATAGAGAGACGATCTCACAATCAACTGAACAACCAGAGTTTTGAAAAATACACAATATGCATAAGTATTTCAAGTATGTGTAGACGTTTTCACGCAAGGAATCTTTGGAACTGAGTTGGTTAAAGATGGACATCGCAGTATACCGCTATAACTTAAAATGCATTGTTCGACTTTTTTTATTATTATTTAATTTTATATTTATTTCCTACAAAGCTGCAAAATGTTTAAGCAAAAGTTTAAATTTAATTTGTACGGATGTAAATCTTCATCGTTTTTAAGTATCATATCCTGGGAATATTTTTCCTTGGGAAGGGGGCAGAAATTTAACTTAAGATCGCTGATTTTAGTTCAGTCACAATTTTCGTGTCTGTGAGGATCCTATATGAATTACAGTAAAGGCTTTTGAGTATGGTGAAAGAAAATATAAATAAATTAATTCCATATTCAACAGACAACCCTTAAGGGGGTCACTTCACGAAAATCGAATTAAAAATCGATTTTTCAATTTTGATTGAAAAATAAAATACCACTATTTTTCTTCCTAATGCAATTTAAATTTTTGCTGTAGCTGAATTAGAAGTATTTTAAATATTTTTTTTAAAAAAGTTGTTTACATTTGTCAAACCCTCAAACAGCTGACTGCCACGCCCCTTTCAAATCAAAACAAAAGACATGCTACTTTTCAGCCTTATCAAATAGTTTAAATTGATCAAAAGAATTCATTTTGATCAGCAGCTTATTCAGGAAAGAAGTGAAGTGAATAGTTGTAGCTGTTTATTTTGTGGTAGCTAACATGTTTTTTTACGCGGTTAAATATTACGAATTTTTGCTATTGTGCAGAATCGGTTTTTTTATCAAAATGATTTTATAAGTATGCCTCAGTTTAATAATAAAACACTTAAAAAACGAAAGTTTGGAAAGTAGGTACGGAAACCGAAACTTTCGAGGAATTAAATGTTGCATAACAGTCATACAATTGCAACATAAACAATTCAATTTTGAAAGTAAAGTTAGGTAAGTTTAATAAAGAGTATGTTTCTCTTTTTTAAATTTATTTGAATCTTTTTGTGAAATGACTGACATTGTACTGTTTTCTTGTGCTTTCAAACAACATGAATTACATAAATAAAATGTAAAAAACAAGGTATTCACATAAATTTTGGTTGCCAAATCCAGGGTTTGGCTACAAAATTGTTAATATGTTGTGATTTTTGTGGTGTTATTAAAACATTTCCTAATACTAAGTTTACTAAAGCAGTAGTTAATCAAAAAAGATACACAATTACATGAAGTGAACACTAGGCTTTTATATGTTATGAGGTATATTAAAAAAGAAGCAGTTGCGAAAATATTATGCGGGGTTATGAATCTGTCACCTCCACCAAAGTGTTTTTGCGAGTCCATGCATAAATTAAATAACGCAACATAGAAAGTAGCCAAAGCGTCTATGACGTTCGCTGCTGCCGAAACAATAATGCAGTAATAAATAATAATGGAGGTCCAAATGTACCGGTGGCTATCGATGGTACCTGTCAAAAAAAGGGGCCATACTTCTGTAAATGGTATTGTTATGGCAGTTAGTGGGGACACTGGGAAAATTGTTGATGCTAAAATATTATCGAGGAAATGCTCATGTAATTTTAACGACAATGTACATTGCAATGAGTGTTCTGAAAATGACGTTGGAAATAATACGGGAATGGAAGTTGAAGGTGCACTTTGTATTTTCTATCGCTCAAAGGCATTGCACAATTTACGATATACACAATACTTGAACTATATGGGAACTCTAAAACATACAAAGCAGTTTTAGAATATAAACTTTACAGAGATGTCAACATTAAAAAATTAGAATGTGTTGGTCATTGTTGATAAAAGGTTGGGGACACAACTCAGGGTATTAAAATTAAAAGGCAAAGAGCTTGAGGACAAAAAATCTCTAGGATGGCGTAATAGATTGACAGATGCAGAAATAGATAAATTGCAAAGATACTTCGTTTTCGCTATTCAAAACAACTCAGTAAACTTGTCAGCCATAAGGCAAGCTATTAAGGCTATATTTTTGATAAAATCTCCCCAGATTTGAATCTACGACACGGTTTATGCCCCATGGGAGGTGACTTGTGGTGTAGATATAATACATATAAGCATAAACACACATAAAAGCATATGCATGTGTTTATGCTTATATGTGGTTACACATATAAGCATAAACACAAATTACCTATTGCAATTAGGAATTGCATAAAAAAAGTATTTAGAGGTCTCTAGTCTTGCACTTTTATCTATATGCTTGTTTGATAAAACTCAAAATTTTAGTGAAAGCGTAAATAGTATTTGGTCTTTAATTCCAAAAACTGTATATGTGAACTTTAAAAACTGGAGTACATGAGGCAATGTCTTTATAGAATCAAAGTGTTATTACTAAATTAAAAGTTTTAGATGTATTAAACATTCAACTCCTGGATTTTACAAATGTCGAGCGTTGCAAAATGTAGATCATGCGTGCATTAAGAAAGCAGAATAAGCAGTTTTACAATGAACCAAAGAGGCTAGAATTAAAAACAAACAATTAAAATATAGACAAGAAGATAATCTTGCAGATGACACCAGCAATTCAAGTTATAGTTCTGGTATGCATTAGTTAATAGTAAGTTTTTACTTTAAATCTCTATTTCTCAAAACTGTAAATTTCAACACAAAAGGAACATTTTTGAAAAAACTACTTATTTTATAGCCTTGAAACTTTGCACATGTGTTAACACTATACAAATAAATATTTATTTTGTCAAAAATTTTATTCAAAAATTATTTATGAATTAAAATGTACAAGAATTTTTACCTTTTAAAAATTTTGACGTGTTACTCCACATTTGAATTTTTTTTAAAAAAAAAACTTATCAAAATTTTGAAAAATGCTCTCATTAAATTAATAAAAACAATACAATGAATGCACACAAAAAAATTCATGACTGTATAACCTGCCAATTTTTTAAAAATGTTCCTTAAAATTGGTCATTTTTAACATTACGGAGATAGGGAAAATGCTGCGTGAAGTGACCCCCTTAAGAAGAACAAAGTCTCGTAATTCGTACCCTCTGTCTGGTTGGCACTGATGTTAGTGTAATATTTCTTTGTTAATACGTCCATATTTTTATTTTAAGAGATTACAATGATGAGCCATTTATTGAATTTATGTAATATGCAATGATTACATATATTTCTATGTAAAAGCAGCTGTAATACATTTTTTTATAACTGCCACATTATCGACCCAAGTCAATCATTCCTATTTTAATATAAAAATTCATAACTATACTCATTTCGCTTCTATAATTGATTTTTCTACGGAATTTATATGTTAATAATAAATGGATTGAATTCAAAATATTGCTCGATTTCTCTTGTGTTATAAAAGTATTAAGTTTGTGGAAATAACTTTCTAGAGATGTTTTATATATATATAAACATTATTAATGTTAAATTTTAAATTTATTTATCGCTTATAGAATATCATATTAAATACATCATGAATTTTTCTTTATGTTGTAATTTATTTCTAATAAAATATATTCCAAATTTCATTTACGTTATGTTACAGTCAGATGGATATTTAATTTATTTTCAGTATTAGAAAAAAAAATACTTACTCTTTAATAAAGAAGATTCCGGATTTTAGGAACGTCGCAAGCTGAATGTACAAACTCAAGGATTTATATTAAAATTTTTATATTTGAAAATGTCGCAAGATTTAATCTCTTTTTTCAACATAAGATGTCGACAGCCTTAATAAATAACTAAATAAATTTGTTCGTGAATAGGATATTCTTTTAGTACTCTTTTTATTTATATTTTTTTCGCATTATTTATTTAGGTCGGTAAAAGATGCGCAGGAACAATATTAATAAATGTAATTTAAACATAACAGTGTTTTCTCATAAAAAAGGGGAAAATGTATATCTTATACAAAAGAACAAACACAGAAACTTACACATCAAATATTTTTCATGAAAACTACATTTAATATATTTTATTAGATGAAATTGTTGTATGCAGATTGAATTAAGGTTTCATATTATTTTATCAACAAATATATTCATGAGTGTTATTATATATTGCTTTATAAATATATTAATTAGTATTATTGCATACTATTTTATAGAAATGTATGCCATGAAACAGTTTATTTTACTTTCATTATTTTTACTAACAGTGCAAAAGTATACTATTTATTTATAAGTTTATCTATGAATGATTTTGACGAAATACATTTCTAATTGAGTTGCAAGTACATTTTATGGCAATGAATGTACTTGATAATTAATAGAACTTAATTTAATTACTCAAAAGATTACGCTATAAATATATTTTCGTATTACAGCGTAGTTCTGAAAATATTACGAATAATCCACCTGGTCGTAAAATAATACTAATACTAGTATTAACAGTTTTGAAATTACCTATAAAGTTTTGTATTTATTTCAGAGAACAAAATCATTAAGTGACCATTTAATCAAAATATCTTAAAAACTTGAATATGATTCGGTCATTTTCACCTGCTCAGGTATATGAGTGTGCATGTTTGTTTGCGTGCGTGTGAGTTGAAGAGGGTTTTGAGTATTGTAGTATATTTGGAAGACGCGTTATTTTTTTTTTCCTATTAAACATCCTTCAAAGAATTTTACTAAGCAACCTCACATTTTGCATACACATTTAAGTGTAACACAATGAGCAGGGTTCGAATAACGCTTTACCAAGTTTGAATGGTGGATCTGAACTGACATTTTTAAATATTACGTTAATAATGAAAAATCATTGGTACGGCCACAATAAGGCATTTGAGCAGGGACAGCTTTCTCTAAATTTCCCCACCCCCTTAAATCTCTCATATTCTACTGAAATTAATTTATATTAAAAAAAAAAAACTTATTTTAGGCAAATTAGATATTTAAGGGAATTAGAGGTCAAACTCGCAATTCAATTTTGAATTAAATTAAATTCAAAGTTCTCATATTTAACGATTGAATTAATAAACTTTAATTAGCTCTTTTCTTCTGAATTTAAGAAATGTTTTTTTTTTCTAATAATTTTTTAAATGATACTAGCAATTGTTGTAACTTTATTCTGCTTGACATTTCTGTTGTGATTTTGCTTTCATCTACGGGGTAGAAAACAATTTGACAATTATCCTGTTTCCGGGAAAATATTCATAACATATTGATGCTATAAAACATTTTATAATGGTAGCATACCTCTTACATACCAAAAGCTTTTTTAACTTTTCTACATAATCATTTCTTACAAATTTAACATTAATCGTAGTAGTTTCAGAATTCCCATGATATATTTTTCTGCCAGTAGGGCTTTAAGTTATAGGTGGTCATTGCATTCTCTATTATTCATCATTTCTTAAACATGTGTTTCCCAAGAACTCTGTCAGCATAAAGAAAACATGGTAATCACTGATAGAAAGGTCCTAACTGCCAGTCTTTTGTCTGTATGCAATATACACTTAGCTTAATGAAACAGTGACAGAGCGTTTAATATGGGAATTCTGAAATTCGTGATTAGCCAAATATATAAAAGGAAGAGGCAGCTATGTACAAAACTGAAGGAAGCTTCAGGTATATAAATTGATAAAATTTTGCATACAGCAGGTATATAAATGGATAAAATTTTGCATTTATTGTGTGTATATATGTATAGTCTTATTCTCCATAAACAAGAAATAGCATCCAACAGTCACATTCGAAAAATACATAGACAGTAGGAAAATCACACAATGAAGAACATATGAGCAACCGAGATTCCAAATTATAAAATGGATCCTGCAGTATTATAAACATTGCTAACTTAGGACAGCCGATATATAAAATAATTTATATAAAAGTGGGGTTGAACATGCTTTTTGGCCAGCCAACCTTCCCCCTTCATGTAAATAATACTCAGCAAAACCCTATTGAAAGTAATGGATAGGGATATCTTAATCCATTGCCAGATAAAGGTAACTTACCTAAAAATTGCACTTAAAAATGCGGAGCCCACGCTAAATCTGAGTGCAATAAATCAGTTATTGTCAGATTCTGGACCCTAATGCAGATTTAAATCATGTGAATGGCTGAAATGTAGCACTTAACAAAAGTATAAAAAGAGTGGAAATAAAAATTAATAAGAGTTGCAAATTATAGCATAACTTTAATAACATTAGAGTAAATATGAATAAAATAATAATAAGTAATTTTATCTAATATTAGAATATGGAGATAACTATAACTATGAAATATTTAAGTTTATAGTAAGAAACTATTATCAATCACATAATTTTTAATCCTTGCTATTTTGAATAGCTTTATTCATATAACTATTAATAAAATTAATTGGGAATTTCTGATTTAAGCAATATTTAGTAAAATGGTTGAGTTATTTATTATTTCTGATTTTTTTGACACCAGAAATTTATTACATAGTATATAATTCATAACAATATTTCTGAATATAGAAACATGTACATTACTCTCCCAATGAGGAACTTTTATAATACTGGAGTTAAATTCTTCTCTTTTATCATAAATATTAAAAATTATTACATTATCTTTTAATTTGATATGTATGTCAAGAAAACTTGCTTCATTGTCGTTACTATTTGTCTGTATTAAATTAAGATATTGCGGATAAAAATTAATGTTAGGTATACAATTGGCTTGTTTGTCAAATTGATTATGTCATCTATATAACGATAAATATAATATTTAGAACTATTAATGTAATTACTTTCAAAATAATGTAAGTATAAATTGACAAGACAGTTGCTCGCAAAGCCACCTTATGGCAAACAATTAATCTACAGATAATAGTTACCTTTATTATATATATAGTTCTCTTTAAGTACAAACCTAAGTAGTAAACCAAATCTATCATAATTAACATTATTAAATAAATTATCATTAAGTAAATTTGCAAGTATATTAATCAAATCATCAATATTAATAGAGTTAAAAATATCTTCTAAATCTAAACTATAGACTGAAAAAATCTTTTTATCTTCATTTGTTCAATATGTGATTTACTATTTTTAGGAATGGCTGTGGATTTAAGATTATTTATGCTACCATGTAATATTTCATTTTGCCTGATTCGCTGATATATGTATTAAATCCATTTGTAATTCTCCTAAATTTGACTGGATCTTTATGAAATTTGGGAGTAAGAAATATGTGCGGAAATTTAAAATTATTATTTATTTGAATTCTTAATTGTTTAGGAAAAGCAAAAATTCGATTATTTATTTCACCATCAGAAAGAGATGACTTAATAAAAGCTGTATTATTATCAAAATAATTGTTGATCATTAAATTATAATAGTTTACATATGAAGGCAAAATTTCCTGGCACTTTATCAAAAAACTATAATAAATTTATTTTTCATTTTTTTTAATCTGATGTTTATAATATTATTAAAAAAGATTTTATGATCTGTACCAAAGTTATATTTATTAAGCTGATGTGTAATATTACTTTTGAATTCTGTGAATGCCTCTATAGGCATACTATATTTAATAGCTAATTTGTATATTAATCGCTCAATATATATATATATATATATATATATATTTAATTCTAAAAAAAAAGAAGATATAATTCAGGTACTTTCAGATGCATATGAGAAATATGGTTTGAATGATTACATTAATTTTGAAAAGTTCAATACACTAATTCATTTTGTAATACAGGAGAATTTTATTATTTTTGATAACAAACTCTTCAAATAAATCAAATGATTGCCTCAGGGTGGTCCAGTCAGTAACAGTCTCGCTAACCTGTATTTACACCACTATGAATCAAATCGAAGAAATGAACCATCTTGCATCTTATTAAGATACATAGATGATTTAATTGTTATAGGTCGCGACATTGAATTTAAAACAAACATTAATTTTTATCCAGAATACCTAAAATTAATACAGACAAATTTTAACTCCAGCAAAGTTGAATTTTTAGATTTAGATTTGAATATTATTGTCAACAAATTATACAGCAATATCTATGATAAAAGGGAAGCATTTAACTTCAATGTCATAAAGATACCGAACTTCAATATCTGCTTACATATATCAATATTTAGAAATATAATTTTAAATTTTTTGATGAGAAATAATAATTTAACTCTACACAATATTGATAAATTCAAGAACATCCAGAAATTTATATTTTGTTGCATACAGAATGATTATCCCATCAACTTCTTGAGAAAATACATAGATCAAAAATATTTCTTAAAAATATTTTTAAACTCATAAATGCACAAATCCACCACACCACATTAGGTCCACAAAGTCAGCTTGTTAGTGGTCCAGCTATGAAGAATTTGTGCATTCCACACACAGAATACATTATAGTATACACATAGACCAATATTTACATTACTACACCTTAAAATTATTTATGACCAATCAAACGCTTATGACCAATCAAGCAACTTTTTTGCATGCAATCTGATTTGCATCTAATACCAAATAGTTAAACTCTAGTGTGAGTACTATTTATGACCAATCAAACGTTTATAACCAATCAAACAATTTTCTTGCATGCAATCTGATTTGCATCTAATACCAAATGATTTAACTCTGATGTGAGATTATGAATCATTTGGATTGACATGGCATTAGTGGGTGTTGTAAGCAAAATATAGGAGTGGTAATTGTTGTATTAAATATGAGAGAAAAATCGTTCAAAATTTGTGAATTGAATTATTGATAGAATACTTTTTTGGTGAGTTTTTAATGATTTACGCTATTCATTTGTGAAAATAATTGGTTTTTAATTTGAACTTTTGGATTTTAGACATTTTTCTACCTAAGGATGAGTGCGTCATCTTTGGTGTTCGAGGGTTCATTTATATTATGCAATTAATTGTTTTATACCTTTTTAATATTTTAATATAATATCTTCAGAATGCGATATGAATAGTTTAATTTTCAAGTTTAATGGTTTAATTTAACTATTTAATTTTTTAACTTTTAAATTTAATTTTTTAAATTTTAGAATTGGATATTTTACGATTAATTTACCAAGTTGCAATAGGGGAGAAGGTTAAGCATCAAACTAGTTTTCTTAACTTCACTTATCGGTCCGAAGTCCGAGGTTAAAATTTGATATTTTTATTAATTTTTTTAATTTTGTTTGAAAAACGTTAAAATTTTATTCTATATTCGCCATTGATAATTTGAAATGGGATTTTATGTTATAGGATTCATTTAGTTGGAAATTTTTATATAGATTCCTTTGTATTGAATTATATATTTAAATATATATATATATATATATTATGTAATGAACTGGTTTAATTTTCTTAACCAACCTGGTATGAACAAAAAAATCTTTATTGTGCAACATGTGGCCAGAAAGTTCACTGAATGAATTTTTATTTCAAATACAGTATTCTACAGTATCAAATACAATTTATTGTCCTTCAAAATAATCTCCATGGATGCTAATGCACTGCTGCGAACGAGTATATAAGACCTGGAAACTTCTGTAAAAGAGTTCTTTCGGTATGGCTTTCAATTCGGCCATCAAATTACTTTGCATGTCGATGATGTCCGTAAATCTCTTTCCCTTCAGGACTGACTTCAATATGGGGAAGAGGAAGTCTGCAGGTGGCAAATCAGGTGAATAAGGAGGTGATCAATTGTCACAAACTTCATTCCCCCGCGGGCAGGAACTACCATACAACAAAGGTGGTATATGGACTGGCGATATCGTGGAGAAGAGTCTAGAAGATTTGCTTGGCATACTCAGGGTAAACGCGATGGATCCGTTGAAGTAAACACTTCAAAACTTCTGCATATGCAGCAGCATTCAATGTTGTACTCTCAGGGCGGAATTCTTTGTGAATGAGGCCCTTAGAATCATAGAATGCGATGAGCATTGTCTTTATGCGCGATTTTTTCGACCGTACATTGCTTTTCTTATACGACGATGGACTCCGCCAACCCAAACTTTGTCGTTTGCTTTCTAGATCGTACTTCAGGTACCAACTTTCAACGCCTGTGATGATATTGTTCAGGTAATTTCTGTCTCCATCTGTCATGTTAATGAGGTCTCCGCAAGCGCTGAGCCGCATTTCCATTTGTTCAGGAGTTAAACGATGGGTAGGAGTCTGCAGCAAAGCTTCCATTTTCCCAAATCCTCAGTGAGTATGAGGCAAAGACTTTCTGGGCGATTCCCAGTTCATCTGTAATCATTTGCTTTGTCAGACGACGATCGTTTTCCACAAGCTGCGTAACTCTTCCAATGCTTTCCGAGGTGCGTGTAGTTTTAGGCCTGCCGGTTCGGAGGTCGTCTTCTAGGCTGGTTCGCCCTTCCCGGAAATGCTTAAACCATTCATAAACACTCTTAGATGTGACGGCTTCATCTTTTTAAAACTCTTTGAGCATTTCGTGAGTTTCGTTTACCGATTTCCCAAGTTTGAAACGAAACAACATGGTTATTCTCATATCCATTTTGTACACCTTGACAATTCCCCAAAACCCTTTCGCGCTCAATGTTAAACTAGCAGGGAATAAACGCATTTGGAACCTTGCCAATTACAAATATGTTCAAACAGATATTGACCTTCACCACGAGCGGCACGTTCATATTCTCCTAGTACAGCAGTGACCTTTACAGTCTCATTCACCGAACTTTCTGGCCACAGGTTTATGATATATTTTTTGTATGAAGAACGTCAAATACAAGAAAACAAAATATTTGGGAAAACATTATATCAAAGGTGCTTGTGGCTGAATGTCTTCAGATGGCTTAATGCATAAGTATGATTACAGAAAGACGATTCCCATATGTGGACAAAGGAGTAGGATGGAAAAATATATGTACATATGCATATGCACAATTAATAGTATAATATTCAAAAAAAGTATTAGATATATGGTTATATTAAATCCTGATAACAAAAAATCAAATATGTTTGATAACCATTTTCAAGCAATGCGTAAAAAATGTTCCAAATAAGTTACATTTTTTTTTTTAAAAGATAATTTTTGTTTTAAATTAGGTTACAAAATGCTATATTTTGAAAAACTTCTTTTTTTCTTTTTTGAATGAAATTTTAAAAACATAATTACATTATCTATCAAAAGCTTTATTAATGGAACTAATGAACTGTCGTCTGATTTCATGTTTCTTTGCTATTTTCTATAACATTCCTTAAAGCATTGTATATGGTAAAAACTTCGGGAGGGAGGAGTATAATAAATCATATGGTCTCTGAAAAATCAAATTATTGTCAAATAAAATTTTCTCTTCAAACCCTTTTTTTTTAATTAATTCAAGATAATTCGGCAGTCACATATTAGAACGTATTTAGGAAAAGTAAAAATGATCGGTGGAACTTCTTTGATGATGTTATTAGAAAAGTGTTTGAATGCGTCTATACTTAGATTTATTTGTATTGAAAAGATAACATGAGGAAATGAGCATAATTGAATAATAACAATTTATAAACAACTACAGTAAAATCTGGCGTACAATGCCCATTTTTAACACAAAAATTAAGATTGTAAATTACGAGTTCACGTTATAATAGCGGGGTATGAAAAATGATGGTTTCAAGAATAATAAAAAGATATGAGGGTAAGAAAATTTAGTTTTCTACATTGATCGAATACTGTTTACTTGAAGATAATGACATACCTAATGAAATTAAAGGATTCGGATTCAAAAAGTATACTATTTTTTTTTCAAAATCCTGGAATAATACCTCAAACATATGGCTTAAAAACATATCAGCATTGTACACGCACACTTATTATTATTCCGAAGGTAGGATGGCGCGTTATACGGCGAATATACCAAACATTTTTTAAAAATGCGTCTTGAAAGTATGGATGCTCTTTAAGGTATCCGACTACGTTCGGAACCATGATTTTAAAAAAGCGCAAAAATGGATAATTTTCATGATATTTAGTGTCACTTAGATTAGAATACATGTATAAAATTGTTTTAAGGACAATATGACAAAAAAAATATTTAAATACAATATTTTGGCAAAAAATTAACTTGGAATAACCTTTTTTCTAAATGTTCTCCTTTTGTAGAAAATGCTTCTATTGTATTAATTCTTTGCCTGTATATAGCTCAGACCTCTGTACAGAGGCTCAACTATGATTTTTGAAAAATTCAAATTATTTTCAGAGTTACAACCATTTGAAATAATTATCGGCATATTTTCTTAAAATTTCTCCCTTCTGTTTTCGTAAAACATGAATAAACCGACTTCCAAGTTATGCGTTTCAAAAATTCTAGTTGAGCCTTTGTACAAAGGTCTGAACTGAATATAGGCAAAATATTAATACAATAGAAGCATTTTTACAAAAGGAGAAATTATTGGAAACAAAGGTTATTCTAAGTTAATTTTTTGCCAAATATTGTATTTAAATTTTTTTTGTCATAATGTCCTTAAAACAATTTTATATATGTATTCTAATCTAAGTGACACTAAATATCATAAATATTATCCATTTACACGCTTTTACAAAATTATGGTTTCGAACGTAGTCGGAACCTTAATCGCCGGCGCGCACCATACACCAGATTTTACGGTAATATTTTATTTTTGACTTTTCGACGCCCGCTCCCCTTGTAGGGTTATGATCCCCTTTCTAGTTTTAGAAATGCTGTGCTAACGTAATGCAACTTTTGCAAAGAACGTCGTACGGTTCAGATTAAATTGCTGAAAATTTATATCCTTTCATTTGTTAACGAAGAACTCAGCTGAGGATCCAATAAAATGATACTCAAAATATTTTAATTTAAAAATAACTAAATATTTTTTTGTTTTACACATTCCCAGTACAAGAGAAATGATTCTCAAATTAATAATGTGAACAATTAATACTTAAGACGAGGCTTTTAACGCTGCTCGTCTTAGCTCTGAGGCGAATCGATGCTTTCAATCAATTATTTCATCCATTTCTGCATTCCCGAAGGCCGGAAAACATTTTCATCCGAAAGTTGGCCGTGTGATTTTCCAGACCGTTGAATAGAGACATCAGAGTTAATTTCTCAGCAACAAAAAAAACCAAGATTCTTGCAGTATCTCCGAACCCACTGAACTAAACAATTCGCCCTCTTTGCCATCACACTGCGATGAACACGGCGCCATTTTCCCTTGGCGTGAAAATCAAATGATCAATCGGTCGCCAAAGCATCGAATGGGATTTTTGGCTCGCCAGCGCGTCTCCCTTTTCGAACTCTTATTCTCTGGAATGGAATCTTTTCTTTCAGTCCTTTTCTACCCCTTAGTCAGCCCCCGAAGGCAATAAGTCATTCGAGCGTAGTTGGTTCGGATTAGATAAAATCGTTTTCGCGATTAAAGGTTTAGGAAAAGGTCAATGAGACATTTCTCTATGTCGATTCGGAGTTCAGTTGAGAAGTGAAAGTTTTTTCATTAGGTGACGCAGAAAGATTATGCCAAGGAGATAAAATCTGATACTTTGTCAAGCATTTGTAGTGAAAGCTGTTTTCTCTTGCGTAATCATTAACTATATAAACATTAGCATGATATAGAGATACCAATTGCCTTATAACTATTGGAAATGATCTCAAGCTCGAAAACGCGAATAAAAAAAAAATTTAAAAATTATAGTTAAAAAAAAAACGGGCACAACCAAATTTCTGAAAAGAGCGAAATGTCAAAATAATAAATAAAAAACTTTAACTATATATACTTAATAAATGTTTCATACAATTGTATAAAATATTATTAGCACATAATTCGATATACATACACAAATAAACATATTTATAAGAAAATTATATTCTTCTTTTGAAAGAAAAGTTAAGTTAGCTTGATGAAAGTAAATAAGGGGAAAAAAAGAAAATTAAAATTTAAAAATACCAAAATAGAATTTTTTTTTTTATTATTTCACTTGAGGTATGAATAAACCACCGCAGATATTCAGTGTAAAATAATCAACATGATATTTTACAAATGCACCAGTAAAAATATAAGCAGTTACATTTATATATTCGGGTTTTGTCATCGGGGACCAATAATATAAAACCCAAATTTCCTTTAAAAAAATTTAATTTAGAAAAATGCTTTGGGACTCATTGTACGTGCATCAAAGTAAACAAACGAAAGAATATGAAAAGTTGAGAAACATTATTTTAATATACCTACCAATATTCCTATGCTTTTTCCCGTTGTATAATTTGTAGTATTGTACATATTCAATATGACCATTCACAAAAAAGGGGAAAAAATGCCATTACCGAGTAAATGTTCCAATAATATTCACTAAAAATGTTTAATGTAGAATGAATACAATTATAATTTCGGGCATTTTTGCACATTTCGTATATAATAGTTTTGTATATATTCAATCACACATGAATATTGAAAAAACAGCATTAAATTTAATATTTATATTATATGTACATTACGTAATGAATACGCATTCTGAGATCACAACTATAAAAGTTAGTTATATGATTTTAATTGATATGAAAACATAAATATCTGAAAATGACAAGTAGGAGAAGGTGAATAACTTCAACCCAGCTATGTCTGTTACAAATTGAAATATAATCACTTAACTCTGCTGTTTTCTGTTCGTATGTACTACACGTATGTAGCGTTCGGATCATTATGATCCGATTCATAAAACTAATCTCTGTTGCCGTAAATAACAGGTGCCATTAAAGAAATAGTTGAAAATACAGTAATGTAAGTTTAAAAATAGATCGAATAATATAAAGAATCAATAAAAATAACAGAAAAATATTTGAAATTGATAATGAAAATAGGCAATGGACGTAGCAATTTAGAGCCATGGTATTCACACAAACTCAAGGTATTCATTGTTTTTGTCCAATCCTGGGTTCTAGTTAAAATTCGACTAAGGAAACCACTAGTTAATTTTGGCAAATTAGGCATGGCTTTGAAATTTCTAGAATAGTAAGCTAGTTTAGATGTTGTCCTCGTAACTAAAAAAAATATAAATCACACAATCACTATCTAAACTTCCACATTACGCCACTGTGAGGACAGCGGTGAACTCTACATGCATCAAACTCTGTTTATGGTGGCATCAAGACTCGTAACTTGTACTCGAAAGGAACGTCATAAACGAGTACTCAACGATAGCCAGCTGGATCCGTCAATCAGGTTTCACAATGAGAAGCAGCCTGAATAAATATTTTAAATGTAGCCAATAAAATCAAACCGTTTTGTTAAGCTCACAGTTATTACTTCACTTGAAAATCAGTCATTATGTTGGAAAAGCACAGGTGTATAAACATTTATATATTTTTTTATGAAGTTTGTGTCACATACATATATTAAATATAGTTTTTCTTTCTTGGGGTAAGCTAAACAAAAATTACCAAACACAATATGTTTAAAAATTTGGAAGTTGTGTTATTTAACGAGAAAATAATCTGAACGTTGTTTTAAGTATCCACTTATATATTTAGCTACACATTGCATTTAATCATGCTGAGACGCTCGTATTTATCGCAACTTTCGTAGAAACCTTATTCAAATGCAACATATATCATTCAATTTTATCATTTACCAATGTCTGATTTACTATCGCAAGCTCTCACGTGGACACTTACCAGTTGAGTTTACTGTGATAAATGGTGACATGGAAACATTTAGTATGTCTCACAACAATGCTATCGGCCATGAAGGGTCATAAATTGTTCACGAACATATGTTAAATGATATGCATTGAGTGTTATGCGCATTTACGAATCAAAGAACAATCGGTAAAGAGTGCAAATCAGTATTAAATAATTTATTTATTGCGACTTCATTTAATGATACTTTGACGCACTTCAAAAAAGTAATTTATTTTGTATGATAATAACTATTTATCTCGAATATATGTCCTAAAGGGTATACAAATGCGAAAAGGAATTCGTAAATGTTTAATTAATAACAAAATATGATTCAGATGTAAAAAAATAAATTTAGTATTAAGGTTTTTTATTCTTAATCTCAATTTCTTAATCTAAACTTTCTTTAATTTAACTTTCTCACTCTCAACTATTTTTCTTACGACTTCTCTACAGTCACCATCTATAGACTTACAATTGCCCCTGCGATTTTCTATCCCTTGAAGACCGTCATTGTTGAAATCGGCAAATTGATTTGAAAACCATTATATCCCCCATTGACATATGTGTTTATGTTGAGAAAGCCAGCAATTTTTTAAGCTATTGAAATAAAAGAGTTTTGGGGGACGAGAACAGCAAAATAAGGTGGGTGGAGTCAAATTTCATAACCATGTTGTCTTGATTTCTCAAACTCACCTCGAAATGAGAGAGCAGCCATTTTTGGGTTGTGGTGTGTTCTCAACTTTTACTCCTTGATTATTTTTTGTTTGATCTCTGGATGTTGTTTGAATAGATTCAAGATTCATCCATTGTTATCAAGCAACTAAACCACTCATATTTGTTTTACTTGAAAAAATTCGGCAACTCCATTGACAGATTTAATCCATTATTTATTTCTGAAAAAGAGACACTTAATCGTAAAACCCAGCATGCAGACTACTTTGATGTACAGTGTTTCGTAACAAAATTTCCCCATAATTTCTAATCTTATTCATAAGGTTCCTTTTCCATTTAATATAATAAATTTCATTATTTCCTTTATTGCGGCAATTTCCTCTGTCCATATTTGAGATTGTCCGTATGGAAAATGTGGTTTGTTTGAAATTCATTTCCCTACTTACAACAGTGTCACACAACGAGCTGTCATTTCCTCAAGGATTCATCATTTTATAAAAGTTTTGCAATTCTCTTTTATCCTTCAAAAGAAAGAGTTTAATCAAATGATGTGTCTTTTTTCCTCCAGACTAAGAGTTGCATCTATGGTTTCACGGGAAAAAGGAATTAACGTTGTATAGTATATGCAACTTACAATATTATTTACACAAGATAAATTAACAAGCGTAAATATTTTATTAATATATTTTGGTTATTAAAGATGATTAAAATTTTACTATACCTCATATTCCCTTTTGAGTCAGTTAATAATAAGCACAGCTAGAAACATTCAATAAGCAAAATATAATTAAGAATCAGCTAGTTTGGTGGAGTCCTTCTTCACAGATGTTGATTGTAAATTCAAAAATAATCATTAGGGAAAAATTACCTTATAATTTCTAATCAAAATTGTTTAATTATATTATTCTTCACATGTACATAGTCAATATACATCCACAAAAATATTAGAATTATAAATATGCCTCATATGTACCTAAGAAAAATTATTCTACTTAACTACTTTAAGAAAAGTTACAATGGCTAAAAATAATACTGTAAGAAATAATAAATTTTTTTTTTCACTTCTTTTACAATCATTTAAAAATATATATACACTGTGTATTCTTCTAAAAATTATTTATGATGGTCATATCTGATTTCAAAATAATATTATATAGGCCCAAATTTAGCTATACAATATAAATAATTATAAAATTAAACACTTCTCGTATATTAACAGAAAATAACGAAAAAAAAGTATCGGTCCTTGTAGAAATAAATGAATAAACAATTTTAAAAATAACAGCATAAGAAGATTTATAACCCAATTTGGGTTGTGTATTAAAGATTTTTATCTTTAACATGATACAAGAAACTTCTTAAATTTATGTTGACTTTAAAGAAATATACTTCATCTACGGAAAACTTGGAAACGCATAAGGGAAGTGAGGAAATATTAAGTGTATGCAAATCTAAAGTTATTCGCATTACTTTAAATTACAAGAAGTCAAACTTAGTAGGAAAAAACCACGTGCTGGAAGTCCAAGATATTTCACTAAATGTGAAAAATGATTCATCGTTAGGAATATTACATGAAATCATAAAACATTTTAAGTAAAAAAAGTCTAGTAATATATTTTGAAATGATGGAAAGCAAAGGAACCTAAAAGGAAGAATCTTACTCCTGTGAAACTTATTGAATGTCACCGGATGATTAGGAGCAACATGAAAACGGCCGATGTAGATGAAATCTTCATTTGATTGATGGAAATGAACATATTTTATTTAAATATTCCGAAAAACTTTTGAAATGCATCTTTCCAAAATAGGCAAATTATGAAATTTCAAATTTTGTCAAAAGATATTATTTATATCTTTAGAGTTTGGATATTGTATAACTGTACACACACGCAATCAAAATACACGCAACCGATTCCAAATCTGAGCCTTGCCACTTACATTTGGAAAAAAATTTCTAAATTAAAATTTTCTAAAAATGGAGCTAAGAAAATATAAATCAGAATGAGAAAAAGAGGATATTTTTGAGAACAGATGATGGAATCGATTCCTACAAGGTTAAAGTCATAAGACATTACAGAGGGCCAACCCATTATTTAGAAATATCAACAGATTTCTTTAAAAAAAACCTTATGAATATTAGACTCAGATATTTTTCTACAATTAATTTAATATGTGAAGATGTTTATTCCTTTAACTGAGGATTAAAAGTTACACTATTTGCTTTCCAGTGTCATCGCTTTTCACATAGACGCTCGTTTGCGGTGTATTGGGGGTCCTTTACAAACACTGTCAAGGTCACTTTATTACATTCCAAAGCCTTTGGAATAATGTTACTGATAGCCGCGCGGATAAAAGAATCGTATTAAGTAAATACAAATAGTTCAGGGCACATTGCGCACCGATGGGGCGAGGTTGATATATACAATGGCAGCACTTAAGGGGTTAACTTTTTAACGTCATTTCTATTGTTTAAATGATTTCTGAGTCTTGTAAATACAATTTTTATTATTTAAATTTAAGAAAATATTTTTGTTACAATTAACTGATTTTTCTTTCCAAAAATTTCAACTTTTTTTTTTCTTTTTAATTTCAAAGCATTTTTCGCTTCATAGATTCATTGAAATAAAAAATTCATATATACATATTTTAAGATTCACGAAATAAATATAATTTTTCTTGATTATCATGAAAACTAATGTAAAAAAAGCCTTTTATGTAACTTTTTAGACATGAACTTTAATGCAAAACGCATTAAAACTTTCCTATTAAAACACACACACACACATATATATATTGTTGTTATAAAAAATACATACATTAATACTCAACACTTTATTGAATCAAAATATTCGTTAAATGATTTTCAAAACTGGAATTTTATGTTTTTATTTTTTTATTCCGAATGTATTTGTTGAAATTCTATCCATTCGCACCCTATAAAAACAGAAACATTTATGAAAGCACTTATACATAGAGATATATATTCAAAATATGAACCTTTAATTAAAAAATTTCTATACAATATTTCAACGTAAATAAATCTAAATCAAGAATATAATTTTGAAACATTAATAAACAATTCAGACCTAAAATAGTTATACATTTCTTTAATGATGCAGGGTTTTTAATGTTTGCATTATTTGTTTCGAATTTTTAAATGTGGTGTTTTTTCTCATTCTGGATTTAAATTCAAGTTTGAAAATAAGTTTTCAATAGAAATATTCATCTTTCTATAAAAATAATAAAACCTAATTTATATTCATAGTATTTGAACGTCTCATTCAAGAAGTTACAGAAAGCCTATTGGCAATATATGTCGTAATTAAGCTCACCTCGATGTATGTATCTTGTATAATTAAGTCTCTAAATGTACTCAGTGCAAAGAGTAACTTTAAAATATGTTTAAAACAGAGAAACAAAATGTCAAAAGAAAAGACTTTCAGAAAATTAAAAGTAAAAAGTTAAAAATATGTTGTATTATACACCTTAAATTATTTGAAAAAAAAACTTACTTTTTTATTTTTTAATCTAAAACATTTCCCTGCATTCCCGCTTACAACAGTATGAAGAACTTTAAAAAGTGAAATAATTATAACACATTTTCGTATTTTTATGAAAATTTTGTATATTGTAATGAGTATAATCTGAAGTCATTTCTAAAACTCCTATGTGATGTTAAATTATTCCCGCAGTAGACCAGTAGAATTGACTGAGAACTCACACATGGCAACATTTAATGGAACTATGTGTTCCTTTCATGTTTTCTATAAAAGCCTCATCTTAAAGAGGACTTGACATTCTTTATAAGTATTGAGGGATTAAGATATCATTCTTGGTTTAAGGTTGAAGTGTAGAATTTATCTGCAACCACACCGACAAAAAATGCAAAATTCAGTTTAAGGTATCCGACTACGTTCGGAAACGTGCTTTTAAAAAAGTGCATAAATAGATAATTTTCGTGATATTTAGTATCACTTAGATTAGAATACATGTATAAAATTGTTTTAAGAACATTTTGACAAAAAAAAATATTTAAGAACAATATTTCGGCTAAATATTAACTTAGAATAACCTTTGTTCAAAATGTTCTCCTTTTGTGAAAAATGCTTCTATTATAATAATATTTTGCCTGTTTATAGCTCAGACCTCTGGTATAGAGGCTCAACTATGAATTTTGAAAAATTCCTAATATATATTTTCAGAGTTACATCCAATTGAAATAATTATCGGCGTTTTTTTCTTAAAATTTCTCCCCTCTGTTGTCGTAAATCATGGATAAACCCACTTCTACGTTATTTATTTCAAAAATTCTAGTTGAGAATAAGTACAGTGGTGTGAGCTATATATAGGCTAAATATTTTTATAATAGAATCATTTTTCATAAAAGGAGAACATTTTGAAAATTGATCATTCTACGTTAATTTTTTGTCAAAATATTTTGTACTTAAATAATTTTTTATTATAATACTACTCTTAAAACAACTTTTTGTACATTTTCTAATCTAAGTGACACTAAATATTATAAATATTATCCATTTACACGCTTTTGCAAAATCACGGTTCCGAACGTAGTCTCGGATACCTTAAATGGCCCAAATATAGAGTTTATAAAAGCATCGGAAAGCTATTTTTTTCTTCTTACAAGTAACAATTATTTTAAATTTCTTAGTCCAAATTGTGGTACAGATATATTTTTATATGCAAGGGTTAACTGTTAATTACATTAACAAGGGGTTTTAAGGTCTTAAAAATGAATCAGACTTTCATTAAGTGATGCTACATGACTTCTTTAGTGCACAAACTATTCACATCAAAATAGTTAAGTAATTTAAAATTATGATCCAGTTCGATTTTGAGGGTGGTCCTAACTTGCGGATAAATCATTTGTTTTAATTATGGGCTTTCTTTCATTATTAGCAGTAATTAGAGTATCTTGTGTCTGGAAGAAATATAGACAATTGTTAAACAATCAATAAATGTCATTTTTTAAAGAAAAAAGAAGAAAAGGAAATAGTTATCATAAGTATATATTCAAGATGATGTAAAATTTGATTTTAATAAAACAAGCATTTCGTAAATAGTAATTGCATGTTCCTTTAAAATTATTACATGTAAAGATAATATGGAAAGTTTTACTAATTTAAAAGTAAAGTGTTTAAAGGTTTAATGTTTATTCCTAAAAATTCAGCATTTAATTGGACTAAGCCGTGTAAACGAAAATCATAATTCTAATGCAATTGGATTATACTAAAAAGGAAATTACTAGTGAGAAAATTTTACGTTAAAAAACAACAAAATACTTTATTTCTAATCAAAGTCTGTAGGAAATTGTCATATTCTACTGTGACATTTATAACAATTTAGTTTTGATATTAGAAAAAATAACTAATGAAAATGTAACATCGCATGGAATAAACACGATTATGCATAGTACACTTCACCGTCATATATGCTATTGAAAAAAAAACTGTCCTTATATAGAAGCTTTTATTACGAAAGCAATTCCTTTTTTTAATTAAGTAATGAGGAAATATATAAAATTAAGAGAAAAATACACTCTTGCACATGTAATTTGTTCTTTGTCCGTGATTATAAGTCAAAAAGTGTGTATTTAAAATCAATTTTCAAACTTGAAATTAATTAAAATAGGAATTGCTATATAAACGTATCAACCTCCATTAAATGCAATTATTTTTATAGGGATGATTTTCGAATGACGGAAAACATACTGAATATAGTAAAATTAAACCGAATGCAAATGTACATGTAGAAGAAAGTTTATTGAAACAGATGAAAACTAATACATATGTTTTGAGGGAGAAATATAAATTATAATTAAGCTTTCTCTTTGCAAAAACCTTAGAAGTAAGACGTTTTCTGAAATGTTCATCAACACAGAGTGGAGTAATATATAACGTAGATGACCGAAAGTACTCTGACAGTACCAAGTAAGTGCAAATGACATGACCCCAAATATGGTAATGCTTTTTATATACGATATAAAAGTGAATTAAAAGGGTTGGAAATGGTGGTTGATAATTGGGCCAATAAAACATGCTAGTGTCTAAAAATGCTTCGTATTTTGGAAACACCTATCTTAACTCATTCAGGACCATGATCACATATCAGCGATCACGCGTTTCTCCCATCATGACCATGATTTATTTCACTTTTCTACTTCTGTGGCCCATGATCACACTGGTGTGATACAAATTAACAACGCATGGAATTTGAAATGATTCTAAAGTATACGTTTTGGCGTATTGTATAACAGTAATGGTTTTATGTGAATTTTTAAATGGAGTTTGATTAAACAGGAAAAGTCGCCTGGTCCTAAACGAGTTAAGGTACTACTGCACGTATTTACATTTGCCCAAAATATCTATATATATTTTCTTATAATATTAATGACAAATAAAGAAGATAGTCCTTTTAAAGCATTTTTTTTTTTTTTATAAAAAAAACTATTTCTAAATATTAGAAATATATCTATTTCTAAAAATCCCAACTTGCATACAGCAATTGATTATCCAAATATAAATATAGAAGTAAATAATTAAAATAGTGTGTTTGTAAGTGAATTAAAATATTAAGACATGTAATGTACAGTCCACACACACATACAGCTTAAAAATTTAAATTTAAATATATTTCTCTCCAACATAGATTTAAATGCGACATCCTTGTAACTGTTTAAAAGTATTTTTTACTCAAATTGAATAAATACTAACATAAAACGTAAATAAAAAAGCTTTCAATGAGCTGTGCATTCAGCGCTTTCACTAAAAACGAGATGCTTAACTCTCAAGGAGTATCTTTGATCTCTCTACGGGGGGAAAAAAATCGACTATCTTCATTTTCCCTTTGATTACTAGCTGTACGATTTAGACATTACGTGACAAAAAATATCGATTAATCGATACGGCACCGATACGTTATTTATCGGAAGAACCGATTTTTGTTCATTAAGGTGATATCGATCGACGTCGACGAAGATTTCTAAAAGAACGTTCTTCTTAATTTTCTCTTAAAATCTTTCCTCTTTCCGAAGGGCCTTCTTCAGTGTCATATTTCCATCGTCATTTTCCGGAGACAATTCTTCGTCAATCGATTTTAACTCTTACAGAGGGAGAAAGTTCAGTTTGCCCATTAATTCGGCAGAACGATATGCCGTCATGCGTTTCACTTTCGGCTCCCCCACCCCTTTTCACGAGTTTTAATCCCTCCCTCTCTGTCCCATTTTGCCACCCCTTCCTGTTCTCCTCGAATATGTTCCTTAAGTATTACTTGAGACAGCGCAGTGGCTGAAGTAGAGGAAGTTGAATTTTAAAGAGGATTTTTCGGAAAAAGTAAAGGCATTAAAATGCATAATATTTAAGCGTATATTTTTCTCATTCTTTGCAGAGAGTACTATTCGTTTATGGCAGATTGGAGTCCTTTTTTGCCATATTTCAGATATATGGATTTGAAATTTTGCAATGAAATATGAATAAAATACTATAATAAAAGATACTGTATATGTTCCTTTTTTTGAAGAGAAAAACCATGTTTTTGAATATGCAAGATTGCAAAACATAATGGCAGCAGAACTATTCTTGGCAAGATAATTTAAACGTATCCAGTGCAAAAATAACTGCAAGAAAATAGTAAAAAAAATATGTCTTGTTCGTTGCTACTTTTTTAACGTAAATTATAAGTAAGTTATATGAGAAATGCTAAATATTTTCCAATTTCAGAATAATTTCAGAAGGCAATTCAAATATCACTGCTCTGAAATTACCCATAATAAATAATAAGAATACAAAAATTTATAATTACTACTTTTAACGCGTGCAAATTTCCTGGTTATTTTTAATTTTAAAAAAAGATATTATTTTCATTTTAGCGTGTTTTCTTTTTTTTTTTTTGTACGGAAATATAAATCATGTTTGCTCGAATCTAAGTCGCTATTAATTACAAGCCGCATCGCAAATTATCTACACCTTTCTGAGAAAAAAATGGTATCATCGATTCTAAGCTACATACCCAAGTCTCTATATGTTTTAAAGAAGAAAAAAATAATAAATTGTGTGAAAGGTTAATCAAAACTCGATACTTAGCAATTTTTTTTTAAAAAAAATTGAATGAGGAATAATAAAAAGCACACATAAATTATTTATTTTACCAGTATTAAAAACTTTCAAATACATACATGAACCTATAACTAAACAAACCATCAATATTACGTTTCGAAAATGATTCGTCACTTTCATTGTCACAGCTGACGTCGGAATTGGAGCCGGCGTTACAATTTTCCCACACGATGTCATCTTTCATGCCATTCAATGCATTTGTTATGAAAAAAAAATCTTTTTTAATGTATTATAGAAGAATATTAAAGAATTATGAAAGACTGTTGGTCATTTACAAGCAAAATTATGTCATTTTATTTATGTCATCTACGCATATTTATTTTATTCGGGCTAAATATTTAGTGGTTGTTGCTCTGTTTCCTGCATATAAAATGAGTCTCCCTCAGTAGCGCACACAGTAATTTTTCAAGAGGGGGGAGGGGTCCGGGGTCGAAATCTCACCAATCTTGTATCATGCTCCTTTTGATTTTGTCGATATTCGTGAACAAAACACAGTAAAAAACTAATTATTGAATAAATAATTAACATTAATTAATAAAATTAATCATTAATAACAAATACTTAGTTAAATTTTACGTACTAAATACTTAAAATTATAATCAATCGGGAAAAAAGATCAAGGGCCTTGGGGGGGGGTCCGGGCCAACAGGACCCACCCTTGTGTGCCACTGGTCTCCCTTTTGACATCCGTTCGTCACAGTGAATTCGTCTGGATGTAATTATCGATATATTTGATGGTTAGGTTATTGAAATAAAACGTATACAAAAACACCACACAAATAAAAGGAAACAACTATATTTCGAATAGACTGAATACTGGAGATAAACTGCAGAATGGGATATGAGTCATCAATGCAAGTGGCCAGAATGGACGGCTGTATTTTCAATTTGAAAGGGGGTGGAAATTCCATTTTTCCATCTAACAAATGTTTTGAACTCGATTCTAAGCCGCATCTGGTTTCCAGTAGTATTAACGTTGGAAAAATAGTGCGGCCTTGATTCGACTAAATACGGTATACAAAGGAACAATAAATTAACATTTGCAAAATATTTAGTTTTTATTGTTTGGGAAAAAATATTAGTAAAAGTATGTCTATTACCATTAGTAAAATTAGTAGATACCTTCAAAAATCGTTAAGCGAATCAGACATTTTATATTTTTAAGAGTTTTGAAAGTATTGTATTATAATTACCTTTATAATATACTGAAAAAGAAATAACATTGTTGAACGATTATACGTTTAAAATTTAATTTAGAATACCTTTATGAATATGCTATAGTTTGAAAAAGAACGGCTTAGTTCTGATAAATGAAACTATAAATTAAACTATATAAAAATTATGATATTACTGGAAGTAGAATTTATTAATTTTAAAATAAATACAGAAATTTAATACTTTTGTGTAACGAGATCTTATTCTAATATTATTTCGTTGAAATGGCATGAGTTTCCAGCAAATGTGTAAAGCAAGTTAGATACACATTTTTAAAAATAGAACTGACTTATACACTAATTAAAGTGTACGATGTTATGTTTATCTAATTGTCACAATGGTATTTTTGGGGAGAAATTTTTAAGGAAAGTTAAATTATATTTATCAATAAAAGAAGTGTAATTTAGAATTATTCCTTATCATTTACTGCAGTAAATATGCAAACATAGTATTTTATTAAAGTTCGGCCATTTTTTCTAATTATAAAAATTCATGCGATGATATTCTGGGATGTCTTTTGTATGTACGATTTATTTACCTTTAAACCATGCATTTAGTTTTCTAATTAATGCACTAATAATATATTTCTTAAATTTAAGCACAATGAAAAAAACACATCAATTTCTCAAACTAAAACAAAAATACATTCTCTGCATTTAATTAATAGAACAAACTGTAATAATTATTATTCTTTGACAAATCCCTGAACTCTAGAACAAAAACAACAACAACTGTAATAATTTAAATTAAGAATTTTTAAGCAGTTACATTATAGTCAATTTGCATGTGTATTATAAATACTAACGGAGAGTAGGGAAGAGAACTCTTATTTTTTAATATTTCCACATCTTTGACGATATCTTTCATTCTGAAACCTTTCCTCTCAAGTATTTTAATACCGACCCCAGTTTTCTTCTTTTCTTGTAATATATCTCCATTCTTTTTTTTTTAAAGCGTACTTATTTTAAGCACTCATTCGAAGAGAACTCATAGATGGGGTGGACTTCCTTATTGTAACTTCGAAAAAGTTCAACTTTCTGAAATGTGAATTATTAATACTTAGACTTTTCTTTAAGTCTTTCTTATACCCAGATCAACCTAGTTGGCCAGTGCAGTATCTTAGAATATTTTATTGCTTACTATCTTACAAGGAGAGGGCACGACTAAGGAAATTCATTTGGGATCGAGACTTGGTGTAATAGTAGTACTCTTTTAGGGTGTTCACCCCTCAATGTAATTCCTTCGAATGGCCAGTCAATTCGGAGAAATCAGCCTTCGAAATTCATGCTTAACTTTTATACAATTAAATTTTAATTTTCCGCAACGAGTTCGTAGCTTGCTTGGTAAATCGTCTGCTTTCTATGCTGGAAGTTAAGGTTCGATTCCACGCGATCAACTTTTTTTCTTCAATTCATTTAATTATTTTTTTTAATTAAATAAATTTATTTATGAAAGGTTTATTAAATATTAAATGATATTTTTTGTAATTATTTTGTATTTTATAAAATAAAAAAATTATTTTGATTTTATATATAAATAATTATATTAAATTTTATAAATATATTTTATATTAATAAATAATATTTATAATAAAATATATAATAAATATTAAATGATATTTTACAAAAAAAATTAGTTGCAAATAGTTTTATAATATGAAATACAATATACTATAAATAAAATATTATATATAATATAGAATCAGTTATAAAATATATTATTATTAAATTAATTATTTTACAATTAATATAATAAAAAATATGTCTTTTTTATATGTTATTAAATTAATTATTTTACAATTTTATAAAATATTTAATAAGTCCTTTTCAAATAAATTTATTTAATTTCAAAAAGTTTATTTAAATAATTTATATTACAAATTAATAATAATTTCAGTAATAAATCATAATTTTAATAATAAACAATAATTTTAATAATAAATTAATAATTTTAATAATAAATTAATAATTTTAATAATAAATTAATAATTTATTTATAAATTAATAATTTTAATTATAAACTAATAATTTTAATTATAAACTAATAATTTAATTATAAATTAATATATTTAATTATAAATTAATATATTTAATTATAAATTAATATATTTAATTATAAATTAATAATTTTAATAATAAATTAATATTTTTTATTAATACTAATGCTTAATATTAATTAATTAATTATAATAAATAATGATTAATTATAATAAATATTAATTATTAATTAGTATAAATAGTGATTAATTAATTAATTAATTTTAATACATAATAATTAATTTACTAATTTTAATTATTAATAATTTTCATTAATATTTATTTTAAAGATTTTTATTTAATAACTATTTTTAATATTTTTAATTAATAATAATTTTAAATATTTTTAATTAATAATAATTTTACTAGTAAAAAATTTTAATTATATATTTTAATTTTTTTTTATTTTGTAAAATTCAAAATAATTACAAAAAATATCATTTAATATTTAATAAAACTTTCATAAATAAATTAATTTAATTTAAAAAAATAATTAAATGAATTGAAGAAAAAAAAATTGATTGCGTGGAATCGAACCCTAACATCCAGCATAGAAAGCAGACGATTTACCAATCACGCTACGAACTCGTTGCGGAAAATTAAAATTTAATTGTATAAAAGCTAAGCATGAATTTCGAAGGCTGGTTTCTCCGAATTGACTGGCCATTCGAAGGAATTACATTGAGGGGTGAACACCCTAAAAGAGTACTACTATTACACCAAGTCTCGATCCCAAATGAATTTCCTTAGTCGTGCCCTCCCCTTGTTAGTAATATAAATAAAACATTTGAAATATTTTTTGTACATTATTGTGACGTGGTATTAGAATTTTTCGAAACAATATATTACAAATTAATAAATCACGTTTTTTATTGGAGAAAAATATTGGCTTGAAATAACTCCATTTCAAAACTAATTGCTTCCTGTTAGAATTCATTTGCCCAGAATTCATTTAAGAAACATCAAGTTAATGAAAGGCAATGAATTAATGATTTACTCTATTAATGCTCATGTCCCTCCATGGACAAATTTGATATCGAAAGGAATTCAATAACTAAGGCTTTCCCGATTATTTTCGTAATGAATCTGGAGAATGAAAATAAAATGTGAAGACACTGCTAATTTGAATATCCTTGGTAATGAAATTCCACATTAAATTACTTTTTTCACACATGGAAAAATATCGTAAAATTATATAAAAAATAGAATTTTTAGTACATTCAATTATATTTTTGAATAGTTTAGCAATGCATTATTGTATTAATCAATCAAATTCCTAAAAAACTTTAAGTAACAGTTTTATGAAATTACCTAATAAATATAATTTAAAAGGAATGCAGTTTTTGTAGTTTTATCCTTTTTTGAAGCTAAAATAAGTCATTTTTTATTAAAAATTTTATATCAGTTTTTCCAACAGATTAG
>BMAV01023661.1:0-20425 GCA_019973955.1 Trichonephila inaurata madagascariensis
GAAATATTCCCAAAAAAGAATAAAATTGTCCAAGAAATCGAAAGGTCTGGCATTTACGTTATTTGCTTGCACCAATTCAAATTTTGGCGAAATAAAAATATAAATAAAATACAAATGAATATAATCTCTTAAAACATTCTCAACGCATTATTCAAACGTTCTGAAACTAAAAATAGTAAAATAGCGTAAACTCTAACATGCAGAGATACATGAAGGGGTTAGTTTTTAAACAGTAACGCAACATCATACGAATTCTCTATACGAACAAACACATTTCGATAAATCCTCTAAAAAACTTTTAAAGCAGAACGGGAAAGATATAAAAAAATAAAAACATGGCAACGCCATGAACCAATCGCAAGAGAAATCGTAAAGAACTACTTCCGCCAGGCGGGAAGAAGTTAAAATGTTTATCATTCGTTTGGTATGCAAATTTAGTAAGATCACAGCAGAAAGTATTCGAAACGGCACCGTTTCGAATCCAAGCGATTTCTTTTATTAGCAGACGATTCGATTAAAGTTCGAGAAGTGAATAAAGCCTTGCATCTATACCATACCGAAGGACTGTTCTTTTTCAAGAAGCTTAGAGAATTTGAGCTTTTTAACGAACTTCGGGAGATTCGTTAGGAAAAGTAAACCACCTCAGCTCAGTAAGGGATGGCCATGAACAATGAAGTTGAGTTTTCCTTTCTTACTTCCCTCCTTTATTTTTTTATTGATTTTCCGCTTCGGTGAAGTTTGTACAGTGGCCCTCAAAAGTGTTCGTACTCTAAATTCACGGGATTAAGCCAGTGGTTCTCAAACTGTGGGGCGCACCTCCCCCCTAGGGTAGCGTGATAACCCTGTAAGGGGGCGCGAGCATATCGAAAAGTCGGAAATAAAAGAACATTTAAGAAAATATTAATTTACTGAAACACTTGCTTAAAATATCTATTACTGAAAAGTAATATGTACAAAATTAAATACGTATCTTGATAATTTGTACGGTTTACACTTAAGGTCGTATAGCGGTTTTATCGTCGAAGTACATTATTATTGCATTCTATACATTGTGATTGTACAAGAAGGGGGTGATGAAAATTATGATTGAAAAATAGGGTTGCAAACATTGAAAGTTTGAGAGAAGCACTGGATTAAGCGCGCTCCTTGTTTTTTATTTTCAAAGCTATAATATGCCAGTGGAACTAAAAATGTTGAATTTGCTGTCATCCCAACCAATTGCTGTCAATGTTGAATTTCTGAAACAAATCCCAAGTATTTAGTTGGAACAGTGAAGCATAAAATTGAAGTGTTCTTGAGTGGGGGTGTAAATCGGCTTCAGGATTAGGTAATTCAGTATTTTTTTATGGTATTGTGAATCATAAGTTTATATTTTAATACTTTAAAGAACAATTTAAAATCATCCACCCAAAAAATTTGGGTATAGGAGATTACTTCATTTTTAACAATGACCTCAAAGCGCACTGTTTTCATCTTACGCCACTGGTGTCTTTATAACTCTCGCCAAATTCTGAAAACAAAGCCTTGGTGAACTTGACAAGAAGCTTTAGACCGGAATACCTTTTAGACCCGGGCGACACCTGGCGAGTGCTGTTTCATCGGATCACACTCAGTTAAATACTAGTTATTTTTCTTAGGAAATTAAGGTATCCATTTAATTTGACTGCTTATAATCTTGCTTGAACGTAAATTGATAAACCAAATTTAGTCATTTTTATAACAATATCTGTTCATTCTAGGGATGGCGATCTGGGATCGATTAATCAAAAAATCAATTTCCCGGTCCAAAAAAAAGCGATTTTTTAAATCGATATGTAGCACTGAATTGATTCAGTGAATCGATATTTCATCCAAGAAAATCGCCATTCGATTTTTTTCCGTTTTGGTAAAAACCATAAAAAATGAAGAATTTAAACATTATTTATCGCAGGCAGTTGTGCACCTGAAGTACGGTCCTATATTTTACTGTCAAGAACAAAAAAAAAACAAAAAAAAAATTCACTTATCATCACGCTCACTCAATAGCCATGATCTATATGAGTATTGTGGAATCATCTGGTCCTCGTGAGCGCCTTTTTTTCGATTGCCGGCAACATCGCAAGTGATGAGCGGAACCATTTGGATCCCAGTAAACTTGAGAGACAGTTGTTTTTGAAAAGTTTGGATACTAAGCATTGGGAACCATAAGCTAAATAATCTATTTCCGAAACTTTTTAATGTAACAAATACATTTAGAAAATAAAGGCCTTCTTTTATACCTGATACTTTGATATGGTAATAAAAAATTGGTATTGTCGAATTTCCTAAAACTAAAAAAATCCTCTGATTTTACTAATAAGAGATCGTTTATTATGGTATTTTTCTTGTTTTTCATAAAATAGATTTATATTTACATTGTAAAAGCAGACTTGAAAACAAATCGATTTTTTTATCTCTATTTTTTTGTGAATCGATTCATCAGGTTACGATTCGAATCGATTTAAAAGTCAATCGTTTTCGAAAGGAAACGCCATCCCTAGTTCATTCGAAATCCCAAACTTCATTTGCGACTACAGGATCACGACAAATCTTGCTTTACAATCTAAAAGTCCAATGGACTCGTCTGGCTTTGGTGGATGCCTAAAAAGTGCTTCTTAAATGACTACATTGGGCCAATTGTAAGACTTGGTGTTGACAGCATCACGATTTGGGAGGGTTTTTCATGGTTTATCTTAAGTTCTTTAGTTCCTGCCGTTGGAAACATGGACTCTGAAGTATTTGTGTATATTCTGGATAATGATTTTTTTAACTATGCGGCAATATATTGGGGAAGACCAATTTCTTTTCCAGAAGGATAACTGCTCCATTCACACATCGAAACTTGAGACAGCCAGAGTTTAAGGTATCCGACTACGTTTGGAACAGTGATTTTAAAAAGGCGCGCAAATGGATAATTTTCATGATATTTAGTGTCACTTAGGTTAGAATACATGTATAAAATTGTTTTAAGGACATTTTGACAAAAAAAAACTATTTAAATACAATATTTTGGCAAAAAATGAACTTAGAATAACCTTTTTTCAAAATGATTTCCTTTTGTGAAAAACGCTTCTATTATAATAATATTTTGCCTGTATATAGCTCAGACCTATGTATAGAGGTTTAACTGTTATGTTTGAAAAGTTCACATTATTTTCAGAGTTACAACCATTTGAAATAATTATCGGCGTTTTTTTCTTCAAATTTCTCCCCTCTGTTGTCGTAAAACACGGATAAACACACTTCTAAGTTATATATTTCAAAAATTCTAGTTGAGCCTCTGTACGAAGGTCTGAGCTATATACAGTCAGAACATTATTATAATAGAAGCATTTTTCACAAAAGGAGACTATTTTGAAAATGGATCGTTCTATGTTCAATTTTTGTCAAAAAATATTGTACTTAAATAATTTTTTATTGTAATACTATTCTTAAAACAACTTTATATACATTTTCTGCTAACACTAATTGACACTAAATATCATAAATATTATCCATTTATATGCTTTTGCAAAATCACGGTTGTGAACGTAGTCGAATACCTTAACGAAATAGGATGTTAGAAGAAATGTAAGAAAAGTATTTATAGATAAATGATTTCTTACTGAAGTATTTTTCTGTTCGATTTATCGTTAAAAAATGCTTGGATGCATCTGACAACCATGTTTCGATATACTGTTTTTTTTTTATTTTCTGTACAAATAAAGTTAACACTTTCTTTTCAACACATTTTGTGATATTTTTATACTCATCTAGCATGATAACCTTCCTACAAGATTTACAAAAGGGCGGCGTCAATTTCCTGCTGCTTTTTTTTCAATAACCATAATATATTGGATATTTTTTCCCACAGTTATGGATTTCAACGTAAAATTCACGACAAAATAGAAATAAAAAAAAAAACTTTGACACCTATTGTGACATCAGCCGCTAGGGACTGAATAGGAGCTCCTAAATTTCATTTTTCCAAAAGAAAAGATGATGTTACGTATTAATATATACTTTTTTTGGTAAGAAAAGTCGAGCCATGCAAAAAATAAAAGGAAGAGAAGAAAAAAATTGTGTCGCGGGAAAAAAAAAATTGTTACGCGTAGTTTTACAATATCTATCTCACCGGGGAATAAAAATGGTCCTAGTTACTTTTTTTGTTATTTTTAGGGGGATATACAAAAAGAAAAATCTAAGGGTATTTATTAAATTATGATTCTGAGCCCTATAATAAACGTAGTTTAGGTATAATGGTATAACTTTTGGTCATTAAGTTACATTTTTTAAAGACGTATTTCGTAATTTTCGGAAAGTATTCTATCTCAGCTAAAATGATGCGTTATTATAAATTGTTTTTGAAACATTCTTTTAAAAGATAGGGTAGTGAACACTTTTGTAATAACTTTCAGTGTAGAAGTTCTTCTGAAGTATTTGAAAACGACACAGGAAGAAAAAGGGTGCCATCATTATTTTTCCACAAGGATTATTATTTTTCAGAAGAAGAAAAAAAATTCCACAAAGCTTTTAAAATTAATGAATTTTTATTTATGATAACTCAAATGGTTCGAAACAAACAAGAAAAATTATAGGTTTCCCAGTAATAATTGCATATCTTTAGTGAAATTTCAAAATTGGCTTTTTGTGGTTTGCATTTTTACTATACTTGGAAAACCAATTTTAGACTTGATTTGTAAGAAATACAAAAATCAATTATTCTTTGCTTAGTATGGGATCCGACTACGTTCGGAGGATATATAAGTATAAATGGTAATTTTCATGATATGAGGGTTTGGCGAGAACGATTTAAACATGGTCAAGTGACTTGACAAACAAACTACTTCAATCAATACTCGGCCACCAATGAAGTGAGTTCACTTTCGCAAATTTAACGTGCTTGTGCCCAACACGGCGGGTTTTAGTGGTATTGCTCGAACTCATGACATCTCCATGGTCCGTATAGCTCAACTATGGTTTTGAAAACTCCTTACTTCGGGTACACGATTTTAAAAAGCCTATAAATGGATATATTTCATGATATTTAGGGTCACTTAGATTAGAATACATGATAAAACTTTTTAAGTACATTTTACAAACAAAATTATTTAGAATATAATATTTCGGCAGTAATTAACTTGGAATAACTTATTTTCAAAAGTCTTTTTTGAACAATGCTTCTATTATAAAGCCCGGTGGCATACGAAAAGCCGAGCGTCGCAAGTTAATATGATGTTTGAAAAATTCTCGTTATTTTCAGAGTTACAACCATTTGAAATAATTATCGGCGTTGTTTTCTTAAAATTTCTCCCCTCTGTTGTAAAACATGGATAAACCCACTTCTAAGTTATACATTTCAAAAATTCTAGTTGAGCCTCTGTACAGAGGTCTGAGCTAAATACAGGCAAAATATTATTATAATAGAAACATTTTTCACTAAAGGAGAGGCATGGCCCCGGGTGGCATACGAAAAGGAGCGGTGGTAAGCATCGCGACGTTTAAATTAAAAAAAAAATCGAACTCCAAATCACACCCGTCATAATGTTGAGAATTTTTTTAACATCTGCCATCAGTAATGCTAGTTGCGAGAGAAGCTTCTGTAACCTAAAATTAACCAAAAATAATCTCATTGTCAGATCGACTATGTCCACGTTAAGGCTAACAAATTTAGCTATCCTGGCAATTGAACATGGTATACATATTAATATTGACAGTTGTATAAAAAATTTTGCTATAAAAAAAAACACGAAAAGGGCATTTTTAATCAATAAAAAAATTTAAAGTTGCCTTTTTTGACTTATACTAATTTTCTTGACTAATAATTAAAATTGATAGGCGACAAATTTCCGGTCGGCCCAGTAGGTGAAAGCCTACGCTACGCCATTGCTGCTGGTGAGTGATCAAACAAAACTAATTCGATGACTATAAAACCATCGAATTCGAATCAACATTAGTTGTAAATGGAATGAATAACAATGATGAATTTTTAACAATAATCATTTCGGTGTTTATAGCAATAAGAAACATGCGAAGTATGTATACAGTATCAGTTCGCATACATAATAGTGATTGAGGTTTTCCTTAAAAGGTTGCCAATGCAATGATTTAAATTTTTGTGTTCGGATCTTTGGCAACATCATATTTCTTGGTCGTAACTTGGTTGAGAACAGAATCCATCGACAATAGCCCTTGTTAGGCTAATATTCACTTACTCTATTTTTGATCATTTATCAAGGACATCATCAAATGTCGTAAAAAATAAGAGATAATATTTTAACAAACAGTTCCTTTCTTGCCATATGAATCAATTGAACTGGGATGTCCTTTTACAATTGATATAGCAATTACAGGAACATTTAAGCTTTTAATTTCAACATCAGTTCATTTTAGGTATAAAGACTATACTTATATTTCAAGATACAAGTTTTGATTCAATATTTCAAAGCAAGTAAAAAAAATTATTCTTTCTAAATCAAAACTATCAAGTAATTAAACTGAAGAAAAAGAGTTTCTTTTAAGAAATTCTCTTTTTGGCAAAAATTTTTTTTTCTTGTATCACTTTTCCTTTTTTTTTTGAAACAACCACCGTGTAATTCTAGTGAGAATGAGTATTAAGGAAAAAAAAAGAAATGGTTCATTTCGCTTTTTCCTTCAATAATCTCAAAAAAAGTTTAGGTTGTTAAGAAAAATTTCGCTTCAAAGAAAAAAGCATGAAAGAAAAATTCAATTTAGAAAAGACTGCAGTTGCTCACATAAAAAGAAAAGAAATCTTAAAAACTCTCAGCATTTTTTTGGTTCTGTTTCTACAAATTGTTATTAAATTATCTCTTATAAAAAACGTACTCTCTTCAATGCTCTAATGTAGTATTAGCAGACATTTCAGCACCAAAGAAGCTAATTTTAAATCTTGTATAAACATTTTATAATAGTTATCTTATATATGTCTTTATGAATTCCTAAAATTTTTGTTGCTTTTGGACTGCGTTATTTTGAATCACGGATTCTGTGACCAGATAGGTGCCATACTAAATGCATGTTTTTCTTCAACAAAAATTACTGTGACTTTTGACCATAAAAAAGATCAAATATATAATGCGTCATTCCCCTTGTGACAATGCTTAACATAAGAATCAATTTTTAACACGTTTTTGTAAGTTTCACTTGTATGTAATGGAATAAATTAGCTCTATTTTTACCCACTTTAAAAGGTCAGACTAATTCAAAATTTCGCACACTTGTCAAGGACCCATGACAATCAGTAGCGCACACAAGGTACTGGGGGTCCGGATCCCTCCCAAAGCCCTTGATTTTTTTCCGATTGATTATAATTCTAAGTATATAGTACGTAAAATTTAATTAAGTATTTGTTATTAGTGATTAATTTTATTAATTAATGCTAATTATTTATTCAATAATTAGTTTTTTACTGTGTTTTGTTCCCGAAAATAAACAAAATCAAAAGGAGCATGATACAAGAATGGTGAACTTTCAACCCCGGACCCCCTTGAAAAATTCCTGTGTGCGCTACTGATGACAATACAATAATTTCATAATTTTGTTTCATTGTCCTGATCAGGATTTTGATACTTAAGGATTTGCGAGATTTGGGGACCCAATTCATTGATAGTTTCCAGATTTGGACTAATAGCATAAACCATTTTTCAGATTTGGCGACTAATTCCATTTGCCTTTTTAGTTTCAACAAACCCAGATTTAGCAACTAAAAGTTTTAAAACCCTAAAAAAAAAATGGGCTTCTGGTTAAAAAAAAATAAAAAAATAATAAATTATATTTTTAAAAAAATAAAACAGTTTTTAGAATGAACTGAAGTAAAAAAAATTTTAAATATAAGAAAAAAATTTAACAAAAAAATTAATGCTTGGGAAAGCGTGAGGTGCTCTACATTTTGTTAAAATTTTTTACGGTTCTTTCGAAAGGGGAGTTAGGTAAAATGTAGTACCAAGCACCCCACGCTTTTACCACAATGACATTAATTTTCTCGTTAGTCATTTTATTCTTATATTAAGATTTTTTTACTTCTTAGTTCGATTCAATATAAAAGCGTGCTTTTAGTTTTCTTAAACTATAATTTATTTTTCATTTTTTAAAGTTCAATCTCATATATATTATATTAGTTTTTTTAAAACTATATAATTTATTCCCCTAATTTTTTTATTTTATTTTTCCCTGAATCTATATAATACAGAACACCTTTATCGCATAAATAGGTTTTGAAATTCTGAAAAGAGTTTGTTCGTTCCACCTTACTGTACAACATAATATCAGAATATTCTTTCAGAAAAAAAAAAGTGTTCTCCAATACAAATACCGTATTACAATAATTCATTCAAACATGCACATTTGTTACCCTCCACTAATCCTCTAAGAAAATACTTTTCAAATGTTGCATTATTATAAAATCTCTTTCGGTGGATGAAACATGGTTATGCGAACGTGAGCAACTACACCACTGGCCATCAAAATTGCCACAACAGGAAAAAAATGCAAATAAAAAAATGTAACTGACAAATATATTATACTGGAAATAACAAGTGATTAAATTTTCAAAAATTTTGGGATGCACCATTCTTAGTCAAACAAAGATTGATGGTATGTACGGTACAGAGTCCCTGAGCTTCAAACACGATGCCACAGTCAACAACCCCAGTGCCTGCGTATGGTGACAAACCAGTCGCGGGAACCCAAAAACCAGGCGTTTCCTTCAAGGGTCGGTGAACGTGCAGGTCAGGGAGGCCCAAAAATTTTTTTATCAAGGAAAGTCCGTACAGTACCGGCAACATGCGGTCCTGCTGAAACGCAGGATTTCGCAGGGCTCGAATAAAGGGTAAACCAGGGCCGACACGCCAAAAGGGGAAAGTTTGGGCGTCTCCCCGCCTTCTGCTCATAACTCCCATGTTTTTTGACGGGCCCCGAAAGGCAAAACCTTTCCAACCCAATACCAAAAAGATAAACGAATGTAAATGTAAAAAGAGATATACTTTAAAAAGGGTAGGCTTTTATGAAATATAGCGGCAAGTTTAAAATAGCTTAGTGTGGAATCATTCATCAATAGCCGGGGAAGTTTAGAGATAGCTTTAAAAGGAATCATTCTGTCAAAGGGGGCAAGTTTAGAGAAGAGTGTGGAATCTTTTTAGATCAAATTAGCAGTCCGATAGCTTTAAGGAATAGAATCCAATATAAAAAAATTGGAATTTGTATATAAAGTGAATTTATAGATATCTCTATAGGTGAAGGAAGGAGATCTGCAAAAGGTAATATTTGGTATAGGTAGTTAGATGAATCGGTTTATTTATTATAATTTTAAAATAAAGGATCTAGTTGGGATCTGACTTATATACAAGGTTTAATTGGGTGTTAACTCTCACTTTAATTAAAATTGTCAAATTAGAATTTAAATAATATAAGTTATTCTTAATAAAAGTTGTATTAAGAACTACTATGTCTCATCATTTTGATAATCCACACACCTCTAGCTTACGCGGAACCCGGAACGACATAGTCATCACAGGATGGATATGTCACAATGTACCGAACGTGTATAATTCTGGGTTAGGTAATGTAGGTGGAAGTACTTTGTTCTACCTGAAATGTACTTTTCAGGGTCGAAAGGTACATTACGGGATTTATCGAATCTAGAGAATAACATACAGTTACTTGAAATCCCAAGTAATCTGTCGTAGTAACTACTTAAAAGTCATCTCAGGGAAGGCTGGGTGGTATTCGATATTTGGATCGTTGTTAGTGCAAAAATACAGCCACGGATTTCGCGCAGCTCAAGGCTGAATTAGCGAGGCACTTACACCAGTCAAAATAAGAAAAATTGCAAACGCAATTCTACGCGTCCCAGCAGGAAGAAATCAGGAACCATCTGATTTTGGCACATCCAATTATTAAAAATAGAAAAGAAGTTTAGAGTTAGGAATGTCCCAAGCAGAGTTAATTGGATCATATTTTAGTTCGACTCGAACCACAGATCCAAGATTATGTGGAAGTGAGAAATCCACAAAACACGATACAACTTTTGAAGTCTTGGCTAGAATTCCGAAGAGGAATATTCTTGCAAATTAAAAGGGGTTCTCAGAACGATAATATAGAAAAACGAGGTCAAAAATGCGCATAGGATGCCTAATTTTGATGCTAATGGTAAAACTGGAGAATTCTGAAGTAAGACGAAGACCAAATAACAGTAAATGATTTTTACGAGAATAGCCGTCAAAGTAATAGGGTTCGAGAGGAATAGGTTTCGGAATAATGATCAGAGATTAAACAACAGGGGTTACTCATTTCGAAATGAGCGAAATGATAATTTACAATAGAAGGGACGTAGAAATAGGGGTTCGAGTGAAAATTTCAGTCGAGGCGATAGGATACAAAAGGGGACGATTAAATATTGTAAAGTTAAAGATCAACCTCAAGAGGTGTGTCGACAAGAGAGACAATTAGGCTTTCTCCGATATGTATATCACCGTAAAGGCTTCCACACGTTCCTATTCTATTAAATAACACATTTTTGAAAGCCTTATAGGACACTGGGCGAATAAATCATTTATATCGGAAGAAGTATATAAGAAAATATTTTTCTATAAGCAAATTAAAAATCACTTGAGCCCAGGTAATAACAGCACAGGGTGCGAAATGCAAAACATGGGGATCGTAGAGATTGAATATTCGCATCAGACAATTCAGAAAGAAATTGGTCATTTCATGTGCTGACAGATTTAGAGATACCCATGTATTCTAGGTATCGATTTCATAAATTGGGTCAGAATCGTATTAGATTTTGATCCAGAAATCGTTGAAAATTCAAAATTCACTGGTTGAAGATAATACAAGGTAAATAAAGGAAATTACACGTTAATGGGTCAGAAATGAAGTTAAGCTTATGGTGGCTAAAAGTTTTACCGAAAAAGCATGTGAAAAATATGGTGGAATAAAATTAATTGTGCCGCCAATCAGAGGGGATTTGAGTACTTACTTCGCGGGAACAATCAATAACAGAACAGAAAAATGGCCCGGTGAAGTGCTTATCTATAGATATTTAGAAACCCCGGAAGATAACTCAGTTAATGCAACGATATGTGAGAATTGGTCCCGATTTCCGTTTAATTGGAAGGATTGTTATTTTATGCAGAAACGCAGCGTCATTGAGTGAAATGCGTGTATACATTCCAAAATCTTTAGGGAATGAAATAATGAAGAATTTCATGATAAGCCGAATTGCTGGACACTTAGGCAGATTTAAAACGTATCATAAAATTCGGGACGTTTGTTATTTCCCGTACATGAGAAAATTCATTGATCAATATGTCTCTACATGCCATATGTGCCAAGTTAATAACTATAAAAACGTTACCAGCTGGTCGGTTAAATCAATTATATCAAATTATCCGAATGAGATAGTGACGTTAGATTTATTAGGCCGTATCCTATATCGAGAATAAAGACGTAACCGCTATATTTTAGTAATAACCGATCATTTCAGCAAATGGGCTGAAATTATACCTCTTAAAAAGGCCTCATCTCGTATAATAGCGGACATTTTTTTTGATAACTTTATATCGCGTTATGGGCTCCAACAAAATTAATAAAGTGATAATGGTCCCCAATTTATATCGAAATTTTTGAGCACTTAGAGGTGAAGATTAGGCATAAGGCATGTGAGGCTGTTGCATAATGACGCAAGCAAATCGGACTGAAAGAGAGTTAATCGAGATTATAGTGCAAATGATTTGCAAATTATGTTAATGATCAACACGATACTTGGGATCAATTCTTACGTGGGTTTGCTTACGCTATTCGTACGGCGGTGGATGAAACAACGGGAGAAAATCACCTGCTGAATTATTTTAGGTCGAAAATTGATTACACCATTTCAAAAAACTAGTTATGATCTCGGAAAGTTCAAAATTTAAAAATATTGAAAAAGCTTTAAGGAAGCTAGACTAATTACGAAAATTAAACAGGAAAGGTGGGAAAAAATATTATAATAGACGTAGAAAAGACATAAAAATAAAGGTAAATGATTGGGTCTTATTAGAAACACACCCTGTAAGTTCGGCAGCCAACAAAGTGTGCTAGAATTTAAACAAAATTTGAGGGACCTTATAGAGTCTTGAGAGTTAAAAATTATAATAATATTGTAATATGGAAATCAGGAAAAAGATTAACAGTTAACGTAGATCAGAAATAAGAATATATAGTCATAGGAAATGTGACGAGGTCAAGATTAGGAACAGGTATCCCCAAATGAGTATAAGATCAAGTCAGGAAACTCGTACTTCCGGAAAAAAGTACATCAAAAGATTAAATGAGTCACAATATGGGGAAAGAAAAATCTGCGGTGAAACGTAAAGTTTGAGGCAAAAAGGGATTGGTAACAATCAAATCAATATAAAAATACAGAGAGAGAGGACCCATAAAACAAATCACTGGTCAGATCGCTTCCTAGTTCATTTGGGAATAAAAATAAAAACAAAGGATAAGGAATAATAGGGGTATTAAAAAAGATCAAGGTGTGTCAGGGGCAAGTGGCCCACAAAGAAAGTGGCGAAAGGGAACCAATAATAGTAAGAAAGAACTTTTCATCAGTACTATTTCTAGAGATAGAAAGAAAAACTGAAGAGAATCAACTGAAGTTTCCATATGAAAAAGAACTACAACCTAAGGCCACGACGGAGAACAAGAAAAAGAACCCCGACTTAATGAGGAGACAACAGGAAGTCAAGGAAGGGGACGACAAAGGAGATTACAAACCCCTACAACAAGCAAAACAAGAAATTCCAGTACAACCGAGGGAAGAAGAGTGGTAGCACCTCATCGTTGGATCGTGCATGGTTGGAGAACACATATAAAAATCAGGTTGTATTGTTTCATTTTTATGATCTTCAACAGTGGTCGGAAGAATTATTGCAAAGAAGAGTCTCGGGCGGTGCTTAAAGTTATAAGCCAAGTCAAACACTTACAATGAGTGTTTATTTGAATTTTAGACTTTTGACTTGTTAAAAATTTTTTATGGAGAAAACATTTGTAATCGCACATTTGTTTGCTTCGATGTATGACTTCGTGAGATGCGAAAATTCTTTTGGTTATTTGTTATAATAGTTTATTGAAAAATGTTTGTAATTGTATAATATGTGTATATATATATATATATATTTGTTGTATTATTTACGTATTATGAGGCATCTGGTTCAGGGAAACGCGGCGTAGTCAGGGCACTAACAATAATAATAACGGCGCTGCGCGGCTCATTGGGAGTTTTTTGGAACCAGATGTGGGAATGGAGATGAAAATTTATTGTGATATACAAATAATATATAATTGTGAAATTAATTGATATTATGTAAACATAAATTGGAAACAATGACTCAAAAAGTTTTCATTTCAGGGAGACTGACCCTGAAAATTATAACTTCAACAAAAGAAGGGGCGGAAATTCCAGCTCCATATGCAGTGTTAAGATGCAAAAGACGGTCTGCGCACCCAGAATATTTTTAGAAAATTTAAGTGTATAGTTATTTTAAGTAATTGGATGTTAAAAAGTGAGAGTGGGCATAAATTAAACAGTAATTATTAATGTTGGCCTGGATTATTGGAGTAAATTTATTGTCACGAGGTTTAAATTTAAATTGAATATTAGATTTGAATTCTAAGATGAGTAATGAAATTAAAAGTCAAGATAAATATTGGAAATTATAAAAAGAAAGTTAAAATGAGGATTTAAGATTAAAATTTAAAATAAAACTCAGAAAGCGAAAGAAATTTAGAAATAGGAGATTTAGACACGTAATTTATTAAGGGCATTGGGAACCCTTAAGTAAATGCGTTTTCTTCTTGGAGGGTTGTGGCGTCTCTCGCGTCCTTCTGCTAACATAACTCCTATGTTCTTTGACAGCCACGATTAATGTAAAACCTTTCCAACCCAATACCAAGAAGATAAACAGATGTAACATGTAAATGAGATATACTTTAAAAGGATAGAAGCTTTGATGATAATGGCGCGGCAAGTTTAAGAGATAGCTTAGTATGGAATCATTCTGATCAATAGCGCAGCAGGATTTAGAGATAGCTTAATTGGAATCATTCTGATCCAATGGCCTTGGCAAGTTTAGAGATAGCTTGAGTGTGGAATCTTTCAGATCAGAGTTAGCAGTCCGATAGCTTTGGAAGGAATAGAAGTCAATATAAAGAAGTTGGAATCGTCGTATATAAGAGTGAATTTATAGATATCTCTATAGGTGAAGGAAGAGATCTGCAAAAGGTTAATATTTGGTATAGGTAGTTATAGATGAATCCGGTTTATTTATTATAATTAAGATAAAAGGATCTAGTTGCGTGATCTGACTTATATACAAGGTTTAATTGGGTGTTAACTCTCACTTTAATTAAATTGTCAAATTAAATTAAGTAATATAAGTTATTCTTAATAAAAAGTTGTATTAAGAACTACTATGTCTCATCATTTTGATAATCCCACACCTCTAGCTTACGCGGAACCGGAACGACATAGTCATCACAGGATGGCTATGTCACAACGTGTACTGTTCAAAGTGCCGTCAATGCGAACAAAAAGTGACCTAAACGTGTATCCAATAGCACCCAATACTATTACGCCGAGTGATGGGCCAGTATGGCGACGACGAATTCACGCTGCCACAGTGCGTTCACCTAAATACCACCAAACACGGATGTGAGCATCTTGATGCTGTAAACAGAACCTAGGTTCATCTGAAAAAAGGACGTCTCGCCATTTGTGCGCTCAAACTCGTCGTTGATAACACCGTTGAAGACACTCCTGTCTGTGATGGAGGGCCAAGAGTAGCCGCAGCCATGGTCTCCGAGCTGAGAATCCATGCTGCTGCAAACTTCGTCGAAGAGTTCTTGCAGACACTTGTCTTGCAAATGACCCCAATTATTGACTCAGGGCTCGTGACAGAGCTGCATAATCCATTGTGGCCACGCGGGTAGCGTGCCTGTTTTCTCGGCTGCTAGTGATAGGGGGCCATTGAGATCCTGCACGACGTTCCGTATTGACGTCCTGAACCCATCAATTCCATATTCTGCTAATAATTCATTGGATTTCGAATTCCGCGATCAGGAATACTACGATACGTACAATTCGACCTTTATCAAAGTCAGAAACGTGCTGGTACGCATTTCTGCTTCTTAGATGAGGCATCACAGTAACTTTTCACCTTGCAACATCATTCAAATGCAATTTGTGTATAAAAAACCGGCTGAAGAATGTCCTCATTTAAACATGTTGCAGGTGTCGCTACCGGCACCTGCTTTGTCTGAATGCGCAGAAAAGCTAATTATTTACATATCATAGCACCTTCCTGTGGTTTAAATTTCACGTCTGTAGCATGTTGCCTTCTTGGTGTAACAACTTTAATGGCCAGTAGTGTATTTAAAGTCAAGCGAAGAGAGAGACGGAGTCGGTGGTCATCAGGCTAAGACTGAAGTTAGAGGTGTAACAATTAAAGTCATCCGAGTTCAGTAAGTAGAACGGAGAATGATTATCTGTGCTGTGGAATTTATAATGAAAGTTAAGTACTTACAGAATTATTATTAATATTTAGGTTATATAGGTGAGAGAGAGAGAGTACGCTTCATACGTTTAAAGAATCTTTTGATAGTAAATCGAGTAGTAAAATAAAGGGTGTTGATTTCATTAAAATGTCTCCTGAATCGGTGCATCTATATCCAACAGCGACTTGTGGGTCGCTACATATTTGTACATGAACTAAAATGAAAAATGCATTAATGCTATTAACGGGATGTAGATGTATTTTTTATCCAGAAACAAGTCTCAAAACAAATTTGAAACGGAAAATAAAACGTGTCTCAAAACTCCTAATCCTTCATGACCTACTTATCCACGAACACTTACCCAAATACAACAAAAGAAAGTACATTACTAATAACGGAAGTTCTCCAATTCGTTCCTGTTTGTTGAAAACCTTTTTTCTTCTTTTACTTTGTATTTCACCTGAACAATAGCATTAACATCACTCCTCGTGAAACTTAATTTGTTTACTTTTCCTCTTCTCGCATCACCATGGTAACGATGCGATAAGCGATGCCACTTTGTTTCGGGAACTTTTTCAAAAGAGTTTCTCTTTCTCTCGCTGACACACACAAGTCAGGTGATTAATTATTTGAGCGAGAAAATGACATTTTCTCTCTTGTCTATTAATTTTCACAGTCGGAATGTTTTAAAATCCTAAGAGAGACATTAATTGCAATTGTATTTTTTTTCATCTTTTGTTGTTTGATTCCGTGGAAATAGAATCTCCAAAATTGGTTTTCGGGGATCAAAAATTTCGCGAATAAATAGATTAGAAAGGATATTTATTGTGTATTTCACAAAACATTACAGAACATTTAATTAAAAGTTCTCTCAAAATTAGTTAATTTTTTTTTTTGTTCTTGAAATGCTCTATATAATTGACTTCGAAGTTGTATGCATTTCTCAATTTTATAAGTTCCTACTTTCCAAAAACAAAGATTAATAATAATTCTGTTTAATTAATGTCATCCATTTAAGTCTGGATTGCTATTATATATTTCAGTTCAAGAAACTAATTCCAAAAAGGTAATGTGTCTAAATATGCTTGGTGTTGTAAATAATTAAAAAGACAATTTAGAATAACATTGCCACAGATGGATTAAATTTTCGAAAGAACCGCATTTTGGTTAGTTGATTTTAGACTCAAAATCTGATTATTTTTTTGCAATATGAATAAATAAAAGCGATGATTATTGAATACAGAGCAGTGAGTACTGATTATTGAACACTGAACAGTGAGTACTGATTATGGAATACTGAGCAGTGAATACTGATTATTGAATACTGAATTTATTACTGAGTAGTGAATAAAACATTGTGTGTGTACATTACAACACATTTCATAATCCAACTCTCACTCCCGGCACCAAACTTTTCCCCGTCTTCTGCTTTATCGTGCACTGTCGATTTGACAGTAGGTTTTATTAAAAATTTATAAAACAGAAGCTGTTAAATGTATCTGAAGGGGGTTTTTTCTCGTAAGCATTTTGTAGGGGTCCTCTCATCACAATAAATGCTCAAAAGTACTAAAATGCCTATTTTTCTTTTACAAAATGACCGACTTGTTACCATTAAAAGTTAAAATATCTAAACTTTATTTCCCTTGTGGTAACATAAAAAATAACTTCTGTTTTATATTTTTCCTTTTATCTACATATAAGAGAACATCGTTTCCACAAAGGTAAGCTTTGAGATTCCGAAAAAAAAAGTTTGATCCACGCTAATATATATTTGACATTAGTCAAAATACAAGTAAAGTAAATCATATAATCAGAATTAGAATTTTAAGCTGTTGTCCTCGACAATATTTAAATTCGGTTTTAAGCGCTCAAACACGACGGACTACCCAACGTTGAAATTTGAACAATACTTGACGGAAGCAATTTTAAAAGCACCACCCCATGGGAAATATGTACTTCTTAGTGATAATGCACGTTGATTCTTCTCGTATTCGTGTGCTTGGATTCAAATACACAGACCATACTGACGATACGGATTGAAATGATGTGTTCTGAAATGAGGAAGCTTAGCGAAGGATTTAGCTGTTCACCAAGTCCAAGCAATGATCCGTATCCAAAAGTGAGAAACGAATCCACTCCTGGAATCTGAAATATTCATTGGGTTTCAGGTTTATTTGCATTTTGAAACCGCAGAGTGACAGATGCTTAAAATATATTTTTCGAAAATCCCTTGATATATCTAGGACGCGAATTTTCTAAGTCTTTTAAAGGTAGATACGCCAAACCCGGGGTTTTTTAAAAGCGCATTGGAAAATTTTCGATATTTGTGTCACCAGAAAAAAAATACATGATTTAATTTTTTAAGGAACATTTTGGGACAAAAAAATTATTTTAAAAACAATTTTTTGGGAAAAAAATTAGAATAATTTTTTTAAAAATTTTTTCGGGAAAAATCTTCGATTTTTATTCGACCTCTCTGCAGAGGCTCAAGTAGAATTTTAGAAACATTCACACTATTTTCAGAGCTACCACTAATTGAAATAATATATAATTATTGGCGTTTTTTCTTTAAAAATTTTCCCCCCCGTTGTCGTAAAATTGGATGCCCACTTCTAAGTTATATATTTAAAAAAAAACTGGAGCCTCTGTAAAAAGGTTGAGCATATACAGGCAAAATATTATTATAATCGAAGCATTTTTTACAAAAAGGGGAACATTTTGAAAATGGTCATTCTTTGCTCATTTTTTTCAAAATATTGTATTAAACTTTTTTTTTAAATGTCCTTAAAAAAATTTTATACATTATTTTAAAGGACACTAAATATCGAAAAAATTCATTTTTCGCTTTTAAAAACACGGTTCCCAACTAAAATTTTTTTTACGCGCCGGTGACAACATTTGAAAGGGGTAACATTCTATTTAAAGACGGGATAATATTACGAATTTCTTCGTAACTTTTTCCGAAATGTTTATATGAATCTTAGAAGTATTTAAAGAATTATACTGATACTTATAGGTTACAGGGACAATGAAGCTAAACGCGTTGAAATTACGTCAAAAGGAAGCTCATACCCATTGCTGATACAGATAGTGCTGTTTTATTTTTTGTAAAAAAAAGCAAATATGAAGGTTTGCCTGTTCATTACATGTGAACGATGTAGATTGCTATTTAAAAAACTAACCCTTGTTTAAATGAATGCTATTAACAGAGGCGTAGCTACCGCCGTATCAACCTTATTAATGATACAGAGCCCCCAAGCTACTGGGACCCCAACATGTGTAACTACTGATCCACTAACAGGGCTCTCATATCTGGAAAGAGTCCCTGAAGGAATTTTGATACAGGGCCCACTCAGAACTCGCTAGATCAGTGGCTATTAATTTAAATTATTACAACTGGAGGGGGTGGGATATCCTTGTCTGCCTAACGGAGGACTAACCCCTAATGTATAAAAATTATATAACTCTATCCCTCTATTTTCATACTGATTGCTCAGATTGTAAAACTGTAATTTACATGTGTAACGTAGTTCTAAAGTATTCGTAGCCAAGAATAAATTTATTTCAAAAACTATTCTGGCGCCATTTGTTGCAGCTAATCTTAACTACGACAAAAATTTACACAGCATCACGAAAACCTTTTTATTTATGTAGAGAGAGTTAAAAATATATATTTACTTAACTTTAATTCATTATTACAAGTATGAACAAATAAATTCCAACGACACCATTTTGTTACAGCGATAAATTTTTTACTTACTAATGTTATTAATATTAGTAGTTCAGACTCATCATTAGAGGAGAGCATAGTTGTGTCTTTGTTGCAATAATTTTGCTTTTTTTAGATGAGTTTTAAATCAAATGATTGGAACTAGGCAATCATTTATTTTTCTGATAAATTCAGTTAAAAGGTCATTGAAAAAAAAATTCGTAAAATGTGTTACTTAGTACGATAACTATTAGTTAAACTTCATTGAAATCAAATAAACTCAAGAGTTTTAATACAAATATTAACAACCACATTACTTTAAAATATGATCAGCCAATTAATTATTTGGGCAAATTTAAACATCACAAAAAATAAAACAAAGTTTCAAAAAAGGGGGAAAAGTGAGATATCTTAAGGGAGAATCTTGGAAATATAAAAATTAAAGCATTTTAAAATTCAAATGTAAATAACATTCAAACCGAAAAGTTAAGATGAAATAATTTGTTCAGAAAATGGGCCAGAGCACTTCGCATTCTATCAGTTCAGTATGATAGGTTAGCAGCTTTTTGATTTGTGTAATTAACTTAAATGGCTGGGGATAGGGACTGTCATACTTAATTCCGTGTAAAATTGAATTTGGTAAGACAGTGGTAAATAAATTACCACTTTTAATTAGTATTCAACTACGCTAAATTTTTAAATTAATCAAGAAACAAATTAAGTGACAGATACTTTAGAAGGAGAATATTCATATTACCTTTTCTTTAAATCATTAAACAAATTAGAAATAAATGTACTTGAAAATAAAAAAAAAATTTCTTTTGAAGAATTAAATACATTATTCCTAAACACAACTTCAAAAACTTAAAATGGCACAATAAATTAACCGGGGAAAGTACACAAATAAAAATGACATTCCTTTTCAAAATTTATTCCACCGCTGACGAAGTTTTGATTCCGGAACTCTTGGCATCTCAGAGGTCAGAAATTCTCGAGAAAATTAAGCCGTAATTGTTTCCATGGCAACCATCATCCGAGTCGCGATATCCCACGCATCCTCTCATTTTTTCCCGAGGGAAAACAAGATACTGCAAGATCTCAGCAGCAAAATTGAATCCCAACTTCAGTCTTTTTTTCCCCCTGACACGGAGGGAAAAATAACGA
>BMAV01023662.1:0-20963 GCA_019973955.1 Trichonephila inaurata madagascariensis
GTTTTTGAAGTAGTGTTTTCAATAGGGTTCCCAAGAAATTGGAGAACAAGTTCATCGGAAAACAATGTTTTTTGAATCGCGTCTGAATCGGGGTTTTGATGGTGGGGGGGGGAAACGGGTACACATCAGTGATGCAAGAAGTGCAGGATCATATGATTGTTTAAAGGAAAAATAGTGCGCACGTTTTTTTTTATTTTCTACTCTTTATTATTCCCCAACTCATTTTACAAGTAAAACGTTTCTTAAAAAACCGTAAAAAAATAATCAGTAAAAATACGGGACTTGGAAATTTTGGGAAATACGGCAAATTTTTTAAAAATTGTGTAAAAAAATTAATTATGAAACTCATGTTGCATATTTATAAAACAAAAACGCAATTCATTTTTATTACAAAGAAAAATTAAAATAAGGTAATTTAAAAAATTTAATCATAAATACATACAACATAAAAAAACCAAATTGAAATTAGATAAGCCCTTTAACGGTAAAAAAAATTAAATCCTTTTGATGCTTTTTTTTATTACGAACTGGATAAAATGCTACATCGTAGACGGTCAATATGTTAGCACAACTGTCAGCCTAATTCCAATGCGGGCCGTCTAAAGCGGGGCCCAGGGGGCCGGGGGCCCATGGCCTCGGCTACATTGAGGGTCTTGTCTCATTCTCGACTCAACCTTAATAAAATCATTATTCGAATAATTTCGACGGTAAAACGTTATTTTCTGTTGTATTCTAAAAAAAATTGTGAATTTCGAATGATATGTCCACTGGCTACATGTGATGATCGTCGTCCATGTAAAGGCCTAGGCCTGGAATGGCGAACCATTGGGCCCGGGGTGCCTTTGAGGGCACGCGATAAATTTTTGGGGGACGCCACCATCAAAACGATCACCTAATTTTCGGGGGTTTTTTTCCTTTAAAAAGAATTATCAGAAACGCTCGTTTATTATGTACCCTGATCATTTTATAAACTCAACTTGCCGCAATTCGATTGGTTGGAAATTGAAGAATTTGAAATGTAACTTATTGATTTCTAGTCTAATTCAATATGGATTCAAATATTTATTGAAACAAGGAAAAAGAATTGATTGAAATAGAAAGATTAACAAGAAATATAAGTAAAGATGCCAGTAACGAAATTTTTGAAACATTAAATTCGATTCCATTTACGTTTAACTGTTTGAAGACGCTATTTTAACCATATTTTCATCGACCTATGCCAACGAATCATTATTTTCAGGGATGAATAACATTAAAGACTCGCTTAGAAACCATGTAGCAGATGACTCCAATTCAGCATGTATTCTTCTAAAAGTAACATCTCTTACCCAATCCTAATATAATTTATTTACCTTCTAATATGCAACAGCAGAAATCACACTAATGTTACTTTATATTTTTTTGAATTACACGTTTATAAAACATTTACTACTATAAAATACAAAAGGTATTTTTTCTTTAGTAAATAAAGAGCTTTGTGTTGTTAGTATTTAGTTTTATAATTTTCCCAATAATCACAAGTCAAAGTTATTTGACGGCACGTCTATACCTCATCAAGCATTTCTTTAGAAAAAATGGCACGTAGATTCATAAAGGTTCGCCACCCCTGGCCTAGGACTACCATCATACACCATTATTACTCATTCAGTCAAAAGGCGGCAATAGGTCAAGCCAGTGTCTTTGTGATTGTAAGTCATACACATTTATTTGCTTCATGCAGAGGGGTAGATACCACCGTATCAGTCATATGAATGATACCAGGCCCCCAAAATATACAAGAAAAAGAATCGTAATATGTTAAAGGGTCCCCAAAAGGTCATCCAAGAAATACTGATACAGGGCCCACTCAGGACTAGCTACACCGGTACTTCGGGCTATTATTTGTACGAGCATTTGAGAATGTATGATATGTCCTGTCTACTTTTATGAGTTATAAGTAAGGACTACTTTGTGTAGAGGCCCAGGGCCTCAAGAAGTCTTAAGACGCCCCTGTTCCAATGAAGAATTTCGTTCATTAATAATGGCCTCTGTTGGTTTTTTGTTGTTAACAAATCTGTTATTCGCGGCCTTTTTTGGTTACTTATGTAATTGGTTGCTTATATAATTTTTTAGAGAGAGAGAGAGTTGCCTACATAAATTTTAATATTCTACTCCACAAAACTTATGATTACGTTGAAATTTTAATACACGCTCTATGTCAAGATCATGAGTAAGAAATGTTGTGCCATACTTGTAGCAAATTTCAGGACCTCGCGAATTAAATTAAACAGCTGTTAATAGCTGAACTTCACCTTCGACTTCGTCACTATTGATTTCTTTATAATCATAAACTATCATAAATTCGGTCAAATCGTCCTCATCCAAAGGACTTTCTAGCATCAATTCTTTGATGTTAGCAGTTTGCATGGTGTAAAAACCTTCACCGTCAATTGCATTTGATAGAGTTATAACTTTAGAACACATGCTGATTTTTGTACGATGGAACTTCCATTTTTGACGCATGTTGGCGTTATACTGTCAAAATTAGAATTAAAAGGATACAGTGGGTGATCGGTTAACGAACATAATCCGTTCCAAGACTATGTGCGCTATCCGAATTGTTCGTTAACCGATCATTGATTCACCATAGACTTCTATGTGAAATCGATTAATTCGTTCTGGAGACCCTAAAAAAATGAAATCAACTGATGGTCTAATTTGTATGAATATTCTATTGGAATTTTTTTTTTCAATAGAACTTTGAAGTTTAATAGGTAAGCAACATAATTCAGGAGAGATGAAAAACGATTTTTAGTCCGTTTTTCATATTTCACGTATTTTGACGGCGGTAGCGCGTCATCGGCACCTTTATATTTTATAGTCTGCACTGTTTGAAAAAAATTAAGAATTCGCTTAATTTATTTGCCATGTCAGCAAATCCACTCGCCCATAACTTATCAGCTGTCAGAAAATATTGTTATTCATATTGAAATTCCATTATTCAAGTGTGTATTGATTTTAGTCATAATAATAATTATTGAATGACTTTAAATTCAGTGTTAATTCAAACTCATTTAGTAATTATCAATATAAACATGCTTTAAACATTTCTCCTTTCAGTGATCTTTTTTTGTATGCAAAATGATAGCAAATGTTTTAAAATTAATTTTTTTAGAGGAAGTGTTCTTTAGATTTCGTTTTGTTCATTATCCGAATATGTGTTCATAATTCGAACACAAAAATCTTTCGTGAAAATGTTCGTTATATATATATATATATATATATATATATATATATATATATATATATATATATATATATATATATATATATATATATATATATAACCGATTTGTTCGTTAACCGATCACCCAATGTATTTTCTTTGGGTGCGGGGCTTCGTGCTACAACAAAACATTCGTGGAAAAAAGTACATTGGTAAATCGTGTAAAAAAAAAAAGACAATGAAAAATATTGTTGGGTGTATTTTGTTCAACTTTGTTTCTCCTTTTTGAATTCTTATGTTGATTTTAACGTTGAAAATGGGGCACTATTTGGAGAACAACAATCCAGATAATTATGAAGAGACTCTTTTTAGAGACGATATACAGTCTCATACAAAATTTTAAATACAAAAGGAAACTCAAGAAAGGTTAATCGTTACAATGTTAAATATATATATCTGAATTACAAATTAAAATCATTATAAAATAAGACATGATTTTTTTCCTGCATTCAAGATTAACTCTGCGGAATGTCAAAAAAGTTTAATAGAAACACAAAACACATTTTAAGAAGGAAATATCAGTCCATGGGCTTTATATGGACCGGTGATTTAGATTGTCCTCTTCCACTATATATCGTTTGTGCTAAAATTGGTCTCATTTCTGTGGATGACAAAATCTGTGTATTCAAATCCAAGCCCAAATTCTCATCAAGTTTTTGTGAAAAATGAAAAATAACGTAAAATGGCTTAACGATATCTAATTTTACGAAATTAAAATAAATTTCATATGGGAATTATGAAGAAGTTAATAATTAGTTATTTCACCAAACTTTTGAATTCATACATGAACCTGCAATTAATCTATTGCCCCATCCAACGAATTTTTTCCTTCGATTCTAAGCCGCACCCGATTCATTCAAATTGGAAAAAAGGGTGGCTTAGATTGGAGTAAATACGATTTTCGAAAATAGCTACGACTTCAACATGTACTCCAAAAAACAAGCGATAATTTCACATTAATACAAATTGTTTTGTGCTTTATCATTTTCTACACATAATTATGTTTAAATTTATATCAGTTGCATATGATTGCATTTTCCTTCTTTCTTTCTGTTTTACTTGCTTTTATTTTTATTTTTTGCTTGCTTTAACTAAAATGATGCCCTTTTTTTGTTTCTATTTAAGATCTTTGTTAAATGTATAAAAAAATATTGTTACACGAGCATTGGAAGTTTTCCCCCAGAAAACTTGTTCCTTGTCATACGGGTTCCATAAAAGTTGAAAGATTAGAAAACGGTACTCTAAAGCAGTCTTCAAACTGTTTTCCACGGAACCCAGGGGTTCTACAAGTCACAATAAAAAATCGAAAAGAAAATTATAAATGTGTGTGCAGAACGGTTTCACACATTATCTTTGAAGTTCTCTTCGAAAACATCGTATAGTCCTAAGGGTTCCATGGGTCGAAAAAGATTGAGGGCCATTGCTCTAAAAAGTAGCAAAACTGCAACGACGGAATATAATATAAATGTCCGAGGGCTTTTAAAAAAATCGGTTAATATATTCTAATTTTTCAACCTATTCTTCAAAATTAAGCGAAATAACCTTAAATTTTAGCCTTAATATCTCAAGGTTAAACAGAGTTTTGTTTTGAGATTTTGTGTACTGTATTATGACCAGATAAGTGACAGCACAAAAATGGAGAAATACTTATAAATGTAAATTACCATAAGATATTCGTCCTTTTACCAAATAACAACACATCAATCCATACAAGCGACTGGGAAATGGTAGAATTTCACAGCAACATTCTGCGAAACGTTCGAAGACTAAAACTCTCTGGGGACCAGAGAGTTTTTTCAAAAACTGATTGAAGAGAAACCACGCTATTGTTAATTTTATTGTGCTTGCAAAATTTTTTTAAGATACTTTAACAATTTTGAAAATATGTTATTGGATCATGAACATCTATAAAATGACTTATTTGTAAATAAATTTTCATCATGCAGTCAATTTTCAGAATGTTTCGGGAACATTTAGATTTATTTATAGCTGAGAAGAAATGGACGCTTTGAAAATTTGTTTACAATCAATATTTTTTAAAATATGTTTTTCTGTTTTATAAAAATATTTTACTTATTTCTTACATCAGTTTTTAGAATATTTCTATAATATTTAGGTTTTATTTATGGAATACAAGAAAAACTTAATAGAATTTGTATTTTTTACCGATTCTGTGAAATTATTGAATATTTTTATCGGAAAAAAAAAATACATTACTTACTGATTTCAGACAACCGAATTAATTTTCATCACTATATTTGGGAAACGAGTCAGACTGACCACATGACCGGAACATCTGCTCATGCATCTCAAGGTCCAAGATCGCGTACATTGAGTAAAGCACAGTAGGCCATGGCCCTCATGGGCTGTTGCGCCACTGAGTTTTTTATATTATGGAAAAAATACATACGTACTTTACATAACTTTAGGCTGAACATTTTTAGCATGTAAATTGCGTTCTCTTTCAAGTTTTATATATATAAAATATATTATTTTACAATAGAAAATTTAACACAGAAAAAAGTTGTTAAAAATTAAATATTAAGTGGAAACAAAATATTATTTTACGACATCACAAATCATTTTGAATAAAAATATTTTAGCAAATTTTGTTTTAATCACACAACGCAGAATAGCAGTATAAATAAGCCCAGCTAAATACAAAATTATTACCATGATGTTACAAATTAGTAATTGTAAGAGCTTCTTTTATAAATAAAGTAAATGGGGAAAAAATAATATTTTAGCTATCGTGCTGCCATCTATGATATATTTTGTTAACTACTTTTATATTTAATATGTATTTAACACATTCCCAATTACTTAAAATTAATTAATTGGGATTTTCTGTTGCTCTTACGAAAATTAACAAAACTCGATTGCTCATAAAAAGAACTTTAGTAAAAAATATACTTTAATATGCAGGTAAACAATTTATATGAAAATTAAAAATAACTCGGCAAACTTAACTTGAAAGAAAAAAAAGAAAAAGATTAAAACGATTGCAACAATTATACTATGTTAAATTATAAATACAATTATATCAAAGTTACACACAACAAAATTATGATTAAAATTTTTTCATGAATTATTTCACTATAATTTTTAAACTGCAAAACATTTAAGGGTGGGATAATACCTTTGAACGTTCAAAAAATTGATTTTTCAAAAACATTTTAAAAGATTAATTTAGAATGTTAAGAAAGTTTTAAAGCAAACCTGACAATAATTATGCTCTCAGCAATAAAAAATGTAAATCTTAAAAAAGACTTGACCTTTAGAAAAATGTAAGCAAACAGATTTTTCGTCAGGTTCTGTTTGGAATTTTTTATTTGTTATTTGTTTTATCTATATATCGCACTTCACGAGACATGTCAAGTCAACATGTCTCTTGGGGACTCATCTCGTAGTTTTAAATTCCGGTCACACGTGATGAGGTTGACATCTCTGATTTGACCCTTTACTCTAGAGCAGGGGTGGCGAACCTTTATGGATCAACGGACCATTTTTTCTAAAGAAGTGTTTAATGAGGTATAGACGTGCCGTCAAATAATTTTGACGTGATTATTGGGAAAATAATAAACCTAAATACTAACAACACAAAACTCTTTTTATTTACTACGAAAAAAACACTTTTCGTACTTTACAGTTGTAAATGTTTTAGTTATATGTGTAATTCAAATTAAAGTAACATTAGAGTGACTTCTGTTGTTGCAAATAACTTGTTTTAGGTTTGTAAGATGTTACTTTTAGTATAATGCATGCTGATTTGGAGTCAGCGGCCAAACAGTTTCTAAGCAATTAATTATTTTTTCTGTGGTTCACTTATTTGACAAAGGGATTTGTGATATTTCAAAATGCCGTTTTACAGACGATGTTCTGCATACCACTATTCCAAAACATAAAACACACACCTCTTTGTCGCCTTTACTAATACTGCCATATTTCTAGATTCACCAAATTTGAAATTCTTTGTTACACTTACTATCTTGCACTTTTTGTTCTTTTGCTGAACTAGCCATATTATGTAACAGTTAAAAATTTTAAATATAACACAAATAAACTTTAAAATACAGTTATTTCAATGAAATTGACTATGCTATGCGTAGACAAACTTTGCACCATAAGCAATTGTAGTCCACGACGTAACTAAGAAAAGACAATAACAAACGAGTGTGCTCCCCTCCGACTCGCGACCGATCACTCGCGTATGTTCGTAATACTTCATAGTGAACTTTGTTATTTTGAAATAAAATGCAAACCATTGGGATCTCTGGCATGCCCAAAATATTTTGTCGCGTGCCATCAATGTCACGCGTGCCACTAGTTCGCCATCTCTGCTCTAGAGCCACGATACTCACTCCGTGGCCCACCGAGCCTTTTCAGGTGGTCCGGCCATGACCTATTGCTCTGAGAAATTCAGTTATTTAAGAACAATGTATTAAAAATTTGGCGAGAAATTCTTTGACAAGGAATCAAATATATCAGTTTTGTTGTTGAAGTGGTCCGGCTGCTAATTGATATTCTTTTTCTGTTTGCAATAGTTACGGTTAGTGATAACAAAAAACAGAAGTGTAGCGACAATTTTTCGGGTGGAATTAATTTTTAACAATCTTTCATACCTTGCAAGCGAAAAATTTTCGAATGATTTCGAGGTTGACTGTTTTGTAGTGAAAAGCAAACACAGGGATCAGTACTTGTTTGATTGGTCACGAATGTGCTGTATTTAAAAATACCAGTAAACAGGCATCAGTCAATGACATTTTTCCTCTAAGATCTCTTTCAAGAGATGTAAATAGGCTTTATTGAATATTCTTTGCAACAGCAACAAAGTGTTTTGACAGAAGTAATGTCACAGCAGTAACAAAGACGTTCTATGAAGTTTGTTGTATTATTGGTAATTATATGAAATCGTTTACCGATACAAAAATTGTGATCAGGGCCGGCTCTAGCAGTTTTGCCGCCCCGGACAAAAATGGAAAATGCCACCCCTCTCTCCAAAGCAAAAAATTATGATTGAAAAAGATAAATTGTTCACATAGATACACACCTATAAAACTTGAATAATTCTAACAAACAAAAAGGCAGCATAATAATATATATATATATTGTTATGCTGTTATTAAGTCTAAAAAAAATACAAAATAATTCAAATTTAAGCACATTATTACCTATTATTATTTCAAACGAGCAGAATGTAAGAGAAGAAATAGCTTATTTCAGCAGGCCAATTTCGAAAGAGTCTACTGATGGTGGGAATCACAAGTTTTTATTTTAACTTATAGTAACTACACTCAAGACTAAAATAAAACATCTCCTGTGGCTCTCTATCTACTAAAAACTCTTATTACCCCTGTCCCATTATGAATAACTAACACTGGATATCGCATGTGGGAAGAAATGTTCGTTATGATCTCACTCCTGTGGATGGGGAGAAAGTTACCAGTGGAAGATGGGTAAACGTATCAAATTTCATGATTTAACGTATACTCCCGCTTCGAACCCTTCAAGTTTCAACATCTAAGAAAACTGCCATTAAACGTACAGTGTACAAAATAAGGAAATAAGATACGTTAAATGAAATATCAAATTCACACCCAATATTTCAGAAAATATATCAAATTTTTTGTAACATTAAAAAATATCCAAATGCCGCCCTTAAAATTTGCCGCCCCGGACAGCTGTCCGGTTTGCCCGGCCCTAGAGCCGCCCCTATTGTGATGGAGGGTAACCTCATATTGCGGCCCACGTGAAATATCTAACATATGTATGCGGCCCACCAGAAAAAAAGGTTGAGTACCCCTGCTCCAGAAGCTCTGTTCGAATTTGGAATATACTATTAATATTTTATATGATACTAGCTGATACACCCGTTATTCGCACGGGTGTAATGAAAAATTAAACACAATACAACACAGAATATTATTTAAATGAAATATATTTTGAATAAATTTTTTTATAAGTTTATCACGCATCGCAATATTGCAGTCTAAATAAGCCCAGCTACATACAAAAGTAATCACCATGAAGTTTATTTTAAAATGTTATCATATCCCAAAATACGAATTAGAAATTTTTTTAATAAGTTTCTTTTATAAATAAAAGGAATTGGAAAAAAATTAACATTTTAGCTATCGTGCTGCCATCTATGATATTCTTTATCAACTAAATTTACACCAGAAGAATATTGTACATTCTCAATTACAATCCATGTTATAGATTTATAAAACAAAAGCAATTCATTTTTATTACCAGAGGAAAAAAAATTACAAATAGTATACAGTAAAATTCTGTCTATAAGTACATACAACATATAAAAATTGAAATTGAAATTAGGAACAAAACTGCTAATAATGTATTTATCGCAGGGAAATGATTAAATGAGGGATTTCATCAAATCCCCAAGGAAGATTATCAGTTCGCACAAGATGATAAAATAAGAAATCTGTAAGGTGATTTCCCTAAGGAAAGTAAATGATTTATAAACCCCCAACCTTTTTCCCCAGTGAAATGATGAAATAATATTGTCAAATTTAAAAGTGTTCATTTAGCAAATGTGGTGCATAAAACAGTAGAGTAATTAATACAACGTTCATTGAATTACTAATTATTTATTCAAAATTTAAATTTTAAAAAGTAATTAGATAATAAAGTTGGTTTTTTTTTTAAAGGATATTTTTTTTTAAGAAAATTTCAAACTTTTTTTTAAGAAAATTATACTTTAATGTATATTTGAAATATCCGTTTATTTGCAACCCCTTTTTTTCAATTATTATTTCCTTTTTAAAATAGTTTTTTTATTATTATCAAAAGTTTTTTTATCTATAAAGAGTACGTGTTCAATTTCCCAATTTGTTTTTTTTTTCAATTTAAGTTTTACCAGTTTCTAATTTTCTCATAAAAAGTGATATATCATCGAAAGTAAAAATTAAAAAATTCCCTAATAAAACAAAAAAATATATTTAGGCCCTTTTTTTTTCCCGGCACGTCAGAAGCCCGGGTTTCCGGACGGCCGAGGAGGCGGGAGGAAAAAAGGGAGGGTAAAAACAAAACAGAACTCTCAAATGTGACTTGTTCTTTTCATCTTTCACTAAAACATTTCGGGGATTTGATCAAATCACTTTTTTTCACAGGAAATGACCTCAAACAGACTTTTTTTTTAGCATTGCGTGAATTGACATTCTCTTAGGAGATGAAACCAAATTTTCCCTCATTTTCCGCAACATATATATATATTGTTCAAATTTTCAACCCTTTAAAAAAAAAATTCTTTTATTCATCCACTGAAGTTCAAATACTTTTAAAAAAAACTTGTAAAAAAAAATTGAGGCCCACTTTTTTTAAATATTAATTCATTAATTAAATTTAATTAACAAAATAAATTTTTCTTTTTGACCTAAGTAGGAATTAAAAAAAAATTTTTTTTATATTACTTGTTTATAATTTTTTTTATTGTCCCGAAAAAAAATCTTTTTCCCAGTGAATAATTTAATTAATAGAAAGTATACTTACCTATTTTTAAAGGATTTTAAATTTTTTTTAAAATTTTTGGGAAAAAAAAATATCAATCAAACTGAACCAAGAAGTTTAAAATGTGCGTGTTTTTAATAAAGGACACAAATCACAGACACTTTGTTAAAATTTACTAGAATGTTATTTGCATGCAATACTGTCATATTTTGTTCAAGTTATTAGTTTTTTGTCCTTTGATGATCGACAAATAGCATGTTGAACTTTTTCTTGCTTATGTCTTTTTGACAGGGCGAAGTGTACCTTGTGGTATACTTGGGGCTCCATATTTTTTTTAATGGAATTTTAGGCAGCATTAATAAATTTTTTTTTCAACTCAAACGTTTCATGTTCATTGTTTTCTCAAATTTACTTTCCATTTTTGATTAATATGCATTATTTCAGCAGGTTCTTTTTTGTTGAACAGATTCAACTCCCAATAGAGATCGTGGTTTTCCCATTTCTTTTTTTTATTCCTCATTTAAATGATCAATAAGTCGTACAATAAAAACAAAAGCAAAAGCTGTTACAGGGGAAAAAATGTACATGTTCATATGCCCGGGGAAAATCAGGGAAAAAAAAATACGTTAAGATTGTAAAAAAAAAGTTTGCCATTCCAAAAAAAAAAGGGGGAAAATGTGACAAAACATTTGGTTTCGGGAAAACTGTCATATAAAGGGGGACTTTTGAAAGGGCATTAATAACAAATAAAAAAGTTTTTCCCCAAAAAACGATTTCGGAACCTGGGTCATCTGTATGGGACCCTAGATTTAATGAAGTAAAACTAAACTGGGTTATATATTTAATGATTAATTCATGAATACAATTTAATGTTTTTTTAATACTAAATATTAATAAAATATGTAGTAATTGTTGGTTGGTGGAGATATATTTTTTTCTTTTTTTGATACGAAAAACCAAATAATATTGTAATAATTCACGTTAATTTCATCTTAAAAGCTTTTTTAAATTTTTAATGGCCCCGCCCTCCAGGACTTTTTCGTAAATAATTAAAGTTAGCTTTTCCCGCCTAAAAGTAAACCTTTTATCTTTTTGAAATTAAAATCAAATATTTAAAATTTAAATTACATAAAACAATCGTCATCCGTTACTGACAATCAGAAGGGACGTCTTCGGAAGTCATGTGAATTTTTGAACTTCCCGCCACCGCTGGACATAATACTCTCATTTTCAGGGAAAATTCGTCGGCTGATACTTGTTTACAATGTAATCCTTTTTCTTGTCCTTCGTCTTTAGCAAATATTCATTTGTATTATCTGTGTGAGTGTATTGTCCACCAAAATAATAAAATGAAAACGTAAAAAACTTTCAAGATTCCTCGTCACTCCAACAACCGTTACAATCACAACCTGCTTATGGAAATAATAAATCAGAATGATAGAAAACCAACACATACACGCAACTTTAGGTTGAATATTTGAAGCATGTGAATTGTGTTCTCTTAAAAGTTTTAAAATATATTATGTAGCAATAAAAATTGAACACAGATGAAAAATTTGATTTTTAAAACTAAATAATGAGTAGAAACCGAATATTTTTTTGCGATAACAAATTATTTTGAAAGAAAACGTTTTTACAAATTTTAATTTTATTGCGCACCCCACTATATTGCAGTCTGAAAAAGCCCAGTTAAATACAAAAAATTTCACCAAGCATCTTATTTTAAAACGTTATCACCGAAAAGCTTATTTTAAAACTTGGTCACCACACATAATACGAATTAACCTGTGCTGTTATCCATTGGGCGCTTGGCCAGTATAAGCTGGAGTTAACCAGGTTTTCTGGTTATAAATTTTGATCCTCCAGCGCCAAGGGGTATGTGGATCTTTTGCGACCAGGACATGAAATGAAAAATCCGCACTGGAATTAACAATTATAAATAAGATTCTTTTATAAATAAAAGAATCTTAAATCGGGAAAAATTTAACATATTAGCTATTGTGCTGCCATCTACGATATTCTTTATCAACTACATATGTACTATAAAAATATGTACATTCCCAATCACTTCGCATGTATTAAGTATTTCCTGTAGCTTTTACGAAAATCAACTAAGCTCGACTGCATATAAAAAAATTTTTTTAGTCAAAAAATATTCTTTACTTTACATGTAAATAGTTTATATGAAAAGCATACAACTGCAATATTCAATATGAAAAATTCGTCGAAATTTACGCATAATAAATTTGTGTAAGATATTCATAATATTATCCAATTTTTGTAAAATTTAAATATCTTAAATTTCAAGTAATCAAAATATTAGGAAATATTTTATTTATAATTTCATCATGAATTTAAATATTTATTACGATAAAGAACTCAAATCATTTTAAAACTACAAACATATTTATAATTAGGTAATCAAGAGTTAAAAGTCTGATCCGTATAATGTAGGTTTAAAGTAGGAATTCATGCTGTACAACATAAGATTTTTTTATGGATTTTTGAATTTTAGTTGTAGAAGTATAAACAAAAAGTGGTCACAATAATAAATATTTCTGTATAAAAAAAAATTAAGTTTAAATATTTTGTAATTTTTCAGAAATTTCTTCATAAATAGGGAGAGTTACAGATTCTTTAATCTAAAAGTATTTTAACGTGAGCCGTTTGCAAAATCTTATATAAAGTTAATCTTGAATAAGTATTATTAGCATGATGATGATGCAGTTATTTTTGAAAATGCAAATTCTTATTAAAACTATTTTTAAAAAAAAAACCTAAACCGATCAACTCTGCGTTGAAAGGAATCTGCTGAATTCAGGTAAAAGGTATTACTCCACGACCTTCAACAAATATCTCTCTCTTTAAAATAAAAATTGTTGAAAACTAGATAAACATAACTTGAAAAAAAAAATGAATAACATAATTGCAACTATTATACTATTTTTAATTATGGATACAATTATAAAAGTTACACAAATCAGAATTATTATCATAAACTTATGATTAAAATTTCTTCATGACATTTTGCACAATAATGTTTATGATGGAAAAGATTTAACTAAATAGTGGTATAACGAGGCCCCGTAGCATAGTTGTTAGCGTGTTACTAGTGAGTTCGATAATCACGCGGGGCAGCTTGCTTTTGCATCTCACTGCCAAGTTACCCTTTCCTTTTCGACAGTTCTCGTTTTTATTCTAATTCGTAGGTAATTAGATTTTTTTAAAGATGTGTTTTTAAATTTACTCTTAAGTAATTTTGGAAAAAATAAGTGTGTATATTAAGTTTTAAAAAAATAAAGAGATAAACCAGACAAAATCACGCACTTTACAAAACTTATCACTACCGTTACGATAGTACTTGTGCTGCCATCTAGGAATAAATATTAGCAAAAAAGTAAAAGACCGATTTCTCAATACAACAAGGTATTATTATTAATATTTCACTTTTATTAAAAATTTGGATGAAGCATGAACAACTACAGCTTAAGAATACTTTTCAGATCGTTATTTTTTGATTATTAGCATACGTTTCTGTCTACAGAACCTATATTTATTAAAATTTAGTTAATATCTTTACAAAACTGGATCTCTGATACATAATAAAGAATTTCGTAAATATTTTCATAAAAGAAAAAGAAATGAGTTAATAATCTTCTGTATATAAAACAGAATAAAACTCATTTAATTTTTATTTAAAATTTTTACTATCCGAATTGCACATTCCATATTCTAAACGAAAAATACTTAAGCCTGTGATCATTTTAATTGTTCTTATAATCCATATTTTCTAATTTAGTACATATCAGCGAGTAGCATGACGTACACCCCTGCAACGTGGGGGCAGGGTTCTAGAGGACCCAAAGCCTGACTGTCGCCAAGTACCAATCCTTTGTAAAATCCAAAACCTGAGTTTGCATGGGGGGCGAAATGTTGTTTTTTCGCCACTGTACATTTGATGATAAAATTGACATCAGCATCATATTTAAACACTGTGAATGTTTATTGAGTTAAATGTATAACATAATATTCTATGTGTTTAATTTTAAAATAAATCAGGAAATGCAATATTTTAAAACTTGAGTAAAAGCATTTTGAAATATCAACACTCCTTTTTTCGTGCACATATTTTATTACGTTTGATGTTAATTTAGCTGGGATTAATTTTGCTATCATACTCAATAAACCTGTTCTGTGATAAATTTCTGAGCATACGAGTAGGTTGAAATTAATAGAAAATTTTAGGATTTTTGTTTGGAAAAACAAAAAAAAATTTTTACAACCAAGAACTTTTTTCCTTAAATTCTTCCCATCATAAAAGGCTGTGTTTAAAATTTTTTATTTTTCTAAGCCTTTTTTATTTATAAATTTTTTGATTACAATTAAATTTTTTTTTTGAAAAATTATAATTTCAAATTCGTTGTTAAAATTTAAAAATTTGTCTTATAAGCAATGGAAAAAACTGGAATGACAAAACGAATTTTAATTTTAAAAATTTTTAACATGGAATAGATCAACAACCCAATTTTTTTAAAAATTTAAAATTTTTTAAAATACTTGCATTAAACCTCTTGCGTAGGGGTTTTATAATACTAAAATAAAATTAAGTTGTAGTTAAAATTTTTGGAGTTTATTTTTCCCCATATTTTTTTACGGAAGAAAATCACTTTAATAATATTTTATACAAAGGAAAAAAATTTTTGTCTTTAAAATGTAATAAAAATCTTCATTTATTGAAAAAAAGTTACATAAAATTTTTAAATAACTGGTTTCATATTTTAATTCACATATAAAATATAAAAAAATTAATTTTATCAATTAACGTTGTGTAAGAGGTACCTATATATATAACCAATGAATATTTTAATACACGCTTAGTTTATGATTCTTGAACTCTGTATTCTTTGAAAATTTATACTTCTTTACATGAGGATCGAACGTTCCAAGTTACTAAATTGTAAAAGTGTTTTTTTCCACATCCCAAGGTCTGACTATATATTTCCGAAAGTTTCAAACTTGAAACATAATGATGCGAACATTTAAAGATAGCAGTGTCGACATGGCAGAAAACATTAAGAAATAATCACAAGTCCAAATAAGAACTTAATTATTTTTTTTAATTCTAGTATAAATTCTAGGTGCGAATTAAATTTAAAAGGAAATTTAAAGATGTATTTATACATTTCATTATATATGATTAAAACAAGTATAAATTTTTCCCTCTTTTGCTTTTGTACTTCTATAATTGAAAGTAATGACTAATTGTAATTATTAATAATTTTGAACATTTTGAAGTTACTCATCAAATAAATGTGCTTTCCTCCCAAAATTTTCTTAACAAAAGAAATTTTTTTTTTCTGATGCTTTTAAAATTTTCTCAACCTTATTTACAAATTATGCATTGAATTTTTTTTTCAAAAGTACATATATTTTATTATTAGAATATTTTACTCGAGACAATTTCTTTGTTGCCAATATTTAACGTAAAAAAAAAATGATCTAATTAGGAACCGGGGAATTCATACAATCTAGTTTTGAAGAGTACAAACTGAAATTTTGTAGACTTTATTTCTGATATTTTAAGATTTATTCAGGTTTGATAAAAGATTTAGAAAGGAATATCCTCTTATATTGTAACAGAAAAATGAAAAACATATTGAATGCTTCTAATTTAACGTTTAGAAATTTCGAAAAGAGGAAAAAATCTTTAGTTATATTCCAAATAATGCTAATATTAATATCAAATACTTTTTTTCTCTACAAAACCGCTATTTTTATCTTTTCTTTTGTTTGTTTAGAATCGCACTCCTGTATCTTTCAAAGAATCAAGATTTGAGACGAAAATATACCCAATAAACTTACGACCTCGACACAAGTGTATTAAAGGTGACTGGAAAAAAAAAGTAAGTTCATAAAAATTATATATATAATTATATAAGAATCTTTGTTAAAAATGAAACATTTGATGCAATAAAATAATATATTTACTCAGTTTTGCGTAAACTTGTTTGTTTCATTTTGTTTGCTTGTTAAATGTATTTCTATGAAAATTAGAACACATCTTCACTATAATTTATTAGATTAATTTTTTTTTTTTTTTATCCATACATCATTGTAAATTATTTCCGGAAGATGTTGGAAATTAAATCCGAAATAAACTGTTTTCTTCAGTGCCATCATCTTTCTGAATCAGTAATTTTTCAGAATCTCCACATGTACAGGCTTATTCCTTTTTCTATTTAGTTGAAATGTCAATAAATTGAACGTCCCACAGCTTCAAACTGTTGCTAATTAAATTAAAATTTTAAAAAGAATTAATTTTTAACAATTAATGAGAAAAGGAAATAAATTCATTCTAGTTTAAACAAAATCATTTTTAGAAAATTTCTTTTATTTTGTAAAATTGTACGTAAACAAAAAAAACATTTTAAAATTATATTTTTTTTCAAAAAAAAAAAAAAAAAAAGAGAGAGAGAGAGAGAAAGAAAGAAGAAATAGAGCCATTAATTTTTATTATGAAATTTTTTTCACGTATAAACGGTTTTGTTTGATTTTATACTTATGCTTACATCACCTTTCAACTGTCATCTCCGTACCAAGCGTTTATGCTTAAAAAAAAGTTTCTTTTTTTATTTTAGAGCATTAATATGCTTCTTTTGGATTTGATCTACAGACTTATGGAGACCTTTTAGAGATTTCACCTCATATGATAATAAACATGTAATTAAACTAGAGGTGGGGCTACCCCTTCATCCATGGGTCCAACAAATAATACAACTGTTCCTACTTACTTCTCAAATTATAAAACTGTAATTTACATGTATTATGCAGTTTTATTTATTGCTTATTTTCCGGCAAAACTCGTTCTTGGTGCTTATCTTCAGTTAAATTCATCACTGACGATGACTCGTCCAACACTTCATTGATAAAGTCCTCAGATTTTATAAACTCGCGGCTTTTGCTATTTCCTGGAAAGTTAAGTATTTTATTTAGTTGATTGTTAATAAATCTTCGTACGAGACACTATCTTTATTCTCACGCAACGATTCCAGTCCAGGTAACCGTTGCGATATTTTTCCGCGAGAACTTGCAATAATGTACTACCGCAACCGTATTGGCGACTTTATGAAACGAAGCACATGGGTGCCAATTCAGCGCGTACGATAAATACAAAATCGAAGTTGCCAACTTGGTGAGTTATGTTGTACGTTGGAATTGGTTGCGATAGTTCGTAATAAATATTTTACAGCAAAACGAAAAGCTTCTTTATAAGAAGCTTTCTAAGAAATAAGTTGTTGTTGTTGTTGTTTCTCATCCCCGAGATCACACAAGCAGAGCTAGATCAGGTCCATGAGTCCATTCAAATTGAAGAAGTCCAAAACCAATAGGGGATCTTGAACCAAGTTCTGCCTGGTAAGCCCCAAACAAGATAAAATGTGGCCAGGAGAAGCCTGAGCAGAAGAAATGCCAATTTTGAAGTGTTTAAAGCCATCGACAAAAGTCAAGTCAACAAATGACCACTAAGGAAACGAGTAAGCGCAGTTTGATCTCGTCTACTGCTGCCCCGAACCAAGGAGTCGCCAGGGAATTTGATCTGATACCATGAGTGCACCTGTGGGATTATCCAAATGGCCTTATTCTTTGCTTTATACTTTGAAAATAGTTCCAAACAAGTAAGAGGAGCGGCAGGCGTTATAGTTTCGTCAAGCACCAGCCATAAGATGTAATAAGTAAGAAAATAAGTCATAAGATGCAATAAGTTTCAGAAGCAAATCTTCGCAATATTTTATATCATGTGGGAAAAAGCAAAATGACGCCAAAAAAAAAAAAAAAATGTGTGTGATATGTATTCGCTTATGTTTGGATCCTTTTTTTAAAAAAAAGTATAGATTCAATGTATTCACACTCTTTTTAATTCCCTTTGCCTTTATCCTACTAATATCCCCTGTGCTTTTATATCATATACTTTTTTAAAATATGATAATGCTGATTTATGAAATACATATTTATAATGTATGCATTTATCTGATTGTTTTTTCCCTCCAACTCTTTTGTTGTTATTTTCTTTTTTTACAGTCAGAATGAACTTTTACCACAATCTTTTTTAAGACTTAAATAATATTATTTATTATCTTCAGAACTTAATCGAATAATTTATATTTGGATGAAAAAAATGTATTAAATATGCATGGTACGAAGTTTATTATAAATTTTTTTTCTTTAAGGATGATTTTTTTCAATTGTATATTCCTTATATTACTGCCATTTTTTTGCATCTTCTTTTGCGTTATACGTTTTAGACTTTATTTTTTGCAATTCGTGTAATTTTTATATTAAAATTAGATAGTAATTAAAGAATCCTTCTTAAGCATTAGGGAAAAAAAAAGTTTTACAGCAAATAAGATTTGAATAAAACCCATAAAGGATATATTTGCAATGTATAATGTACGTTAAATGCTCTTCTTTCGTAATAAAGTAAGTTTAGCTCTGTTGTTGCGAAAACTTTTGATAGTGTTTAACGATTTTCCGTAGTAATTACATGAAAGAATAAATTTTAGATAAAATGTAAAAATTTTTCTTTTAAAATAAATTTTTTATTTTTTAGTAATTAGGAAAAAAATGTTAAAAGTTTTATTGAATTTAATTGATGTATGTTTCAATGTAATTTGTACATAAGTAAATCATACTATCTTGGATTTTCATTGAAAATTGTGATGTTTTTTTAAAAATATTCTAAGAATTCAAGAATTTATTTCTAGAAATGTTTCGTTTGAAAATTTTTCAAAAGGTATCGATATTTTGAATAAGCCAGAAATCTTGATTTAGTTTTTTGCTTAATACTTAAATATTTTTTACATCTTTTAGTTTTCTATACAAAATATAGATGGCAGCACAACAAAATAAATTCGTGTCAAGGAAGAAAGTTAACACGCTAATTTATCTTACTCTTTATATAAATTTCAATTCAATAAAAGTCTATATATCATAAATATGTTAGACGCACAAGGTTTTAATAATAATAAAAAAATTCATAAGATTAAATTTTAAAATTAAGTTCTAAATTTTTAATTTTCTTAGTAATATTCATTAAGTTTTCAAAACGAAATGTAAGTACATTAGGAAAAAAGTTTCAAATCTTACTTTTATAAAATGCACTAAATAAGAATTTTTTTTTGATTTATTATTATTTTACTGAAACTTTCATTTTTTTTAAAAAAAGAATTTTAAACTTTCTTAAGAGAAAAACTTACAAAAATAATTTAATTTCTTTTTTTCCTTTTTTCAACATACCAACTTTTATTTAATTTTATGAACTAGGAAATTATCTCACATGTGCTAATAAATTAATAAAATAAACTAAAAAAATTTAAAAAACTTTTTTATTATCAAGATGTTATTTAGTGAAATTGCGTTTTAAAGGTTGAAAAAAAATTATCTTTCACTTTATTTAAATGAAAAAGTCTACATTAAACACATTTTTGTGTAATGAGTATTTAAAACAAGGGAGAAATGTACGTTAATGTATTATGTAAATACGTCATTTGCGTAAATTTTTTTATTTATTATCGTACTTCATGTAATGAGGAAAATTATTTAAAAAATATATTGGGAAATTAATAAAACAAATTACAGAAACATTTTGAAGTCGTTTTAATTAATTTCTGAAACTTTTGATTTTTATAATAAGTTTTATATAGTCCTTCAAACCAATATAAAAATAACCTCGATACAACTTGCCAGTTTTATATTTATTTGCTATATAACTTTCATGACAAAGGGAAGTAAAATTGACTTATTCTTACATTTTTTAAGAAGAAATAATTTTATTTTTTGCATAAATATTATAAAATGAATGCGCCTTTTTTGCGTGTGTGCTTTTTCTTTTTAGTTTACATTATGAAGCATCAATATATATAGAAAATAATTAGCATTGAATAATATAGATTATGCTCTGCACACAAGGAAAAGTAAACAACTAAGAATATTCTTATTATTTAACATTTTCAATACTTTTATTTTTAACAAAAGACATGGAAATACAGATGAAAATCAAACAACACTATCATTGTAGTACAAAAATAATTTTTTTTAATGAGTCTGTGGTTTGGTATTTACCATTGCATACCTAGTGCATTCCCCGGGAGCTGATATCACTTTTTAGTGCGGCACCATATAAGTGGAATACCTTTCCCGCGATGTAATTTTTTTGGGCCCCGTTTCCCCAGAA
>BMAV01023663.1:0-24219 GCA_019973955.1 Trichonephila inaurata madagascariensis
AAAATGGATCTTCAATAAATGGAATTTTGTTTTTTTTTCTGATGTGAATAACTGAAGGAAAATCAAAAATTCCCCCAAAAATTAAACATTTATTTCAGAAACAGTCCCAAAAAAGGACACCCTTCCTATACAAAACCTATTTCTCCTGAAAAAGCTGGCTAATATTTTGAACTGTTCCTGCTGCTTTGGGTATTTGAAAGATTTGACCTAAGAAAATGTTGGCTATATAAAAATTTTAAGAGATGACGTAGGTAAAAACAAGTAATAAAAAAAATTACTAAGTCAATTCCTACTTTGAATGGATGAATAGAAAGTATTTTTTTAACGATTGAAAATTTGAACAAGATATAAATAGAGAAAATCACCGGTCAATCAGCCCCTGGTTTTGACTAGCGATTAGTTGTATTGTTTCCGTTTGTTGAAGCGAATAGGATTACTGGCGTTGAAATAGCGATTGTTTTGGAATAATTTTTTTATATACGGTTTTTTTGGACACCGATAATTTGGCTGAGTTTTTGGGAAGGTAAAAAAAAAACCTTCAGATTTTTTTTGGGAATATTCCTGAATCCGTTTTTAAAGATTGATTTTCTACAATAAATTCTAAATCGTCTTAAAAAAATGTCTTTCTTTGGATGTTTGGGATAAAATTTTTTGAACCCCGAAACGAACAATATTAATTTATTTTTTATTTATGGGAGGTAATAGTAGGAATTGAAAAATATTCGTAAAACCTGTTTTCCTTAAAAAAAAAAATGTATTTTTTTTATTTCTGCAATATTATATTTGTCACAAATAGTTTTATCTAACTTAAAATATATGTTTCTGAATTTATTTTCCATGGATAGTAAACAAACTGTAAAAAAGAAAAAAAAGTAAAACTTTACAATTAATCTGCACCTATAGTTTTGGTAAAAGGAATAATTTTATGGAGCACATCTTACAGACAACAGGAAGAGTGAAAAATATTAAAAAGGGAGGAAAAACTTGTGAGATGTGAAATAGATCGGAACACTTTACATACTGTTCCAAATCTATTCATTTGAAAAAGAAAATTTTTAAGCGACTATTTCAAATATATCAATTTATATGTATCATAAATAGTAATTTTTCTGATTTATACCGAAATATTTTTCACAAAATTGTCTCCATTAGTTTTCAGTAAAAAATAATGTATAATATGTTTTGAAATATTTAAATAAAATATTTTTAAAAACCAACTTTCACCTTGCATGCATACTATATCTCAATTAAGTTTTTAAAAAATGATGCTTTATAAAAGGACTATTTATATCAGATTTATAGTATTCGAAAGAAATAACATAATCTTTTACAGATTCCTATTTATTTAAAATAATCATAATTTCTACAAAATTTGGTTAGGAAATTCATATTGCAGATGAGTTTTGAACAAAATTTATTTTCCTTTTCCATTGGATACCAAAAGCATTGCTAAAAGAATAAGTAAATAAAAAAAACGAAATATTTCGATAAAGCTTTTTATATATGAATTGAGTTTAATAATTGAAATTGTTAGAAAATCAGCATGAAGTCGTAGTTTTTTCCTCAGAAAAGCCAAATTTGGTTCAAACCTAAATTCCTTTTATATCAGTTTGAAAAAAGAAAATAATCTCATTATAAGTTTTCAAAATAGCATTTCATACATAAAATGTTTTTAGATAAGTTTAGATAGTTTTCTTTCGTTCCTTACTTTCTTTTGTCTCTTTTTATTGGAAGTAAATAGTTACGGATCGTATTTTGGTGCAATTTTGCTTCATGATATCTTCAGGAAATACATTAAAGTAAACGTCTTAAAATTAAATCACAGCAATTGAAGCTGTGAATATATGTTCATTCTATAACGTGCATTTTTGATATTTTCTCCAATATATGATAAACACGTCGAATTTTCGAATTATACATATAAAGCGTTTGTATCGGCGACACAGTTTAAAGTCTTAAGGAAGCTTTTAGATTTAAATGTAAAAGAAAATGAATATGTTACAAGATAGCTAAAAGCCATATTCTTGTGTTCGGAATAGGAATGAAAATTATTGGCTCTGATAAAAAATTCTGCCTTTAAGTTATTCTACTAAAATTATCAGATAGTGAAATGTAATAAGAAAACGCTTGTTGAACCGATTGTTCTTCAAGACCTCACTGGAAGAATGTGTTGGTTGCTACGCGATAGCTGATAAGCAGGTTTACACACAAACACACATATATTTATATATGTATATAATCATATTAAACAAAACAAGTTAGATTCTAGTAATTATACTACACAAAATGTTAATAAAAGCTACATTAATAGTCCTGCTTTACATGGAAATAAAGATAATTTATCTTCATACAAATATAAAAACATTCAAAATTATAATAGTCTTAAGTTAAAATTCAATAAATGTAAAGATAGTAAATGTAAGACTTGCACTGTTAAATCGTGATCAATATGATTGTGAATCTAAATTTAACCTATGTAAAACTTTAAATTGTAAAGTTTGTCAGTATAAATATATTGGACAGACCTCAAATACTATTAAACATCGGAATCAACAAAAGAATGATGTTAAATATTTTAATACTTCCAATAATTCTAAAAAAATTGAACTTAGACATTTTCCTTGAGATTTAAAAAAATTTGAATTGTCAATCATAAAAATTTTCCAAATACAAAACCAAAGATTATGGGGAAATCACTTATTGGTTTTTAATACAATATATCCATATGTCTTAATGTTATGTTTTTTTCAAAAAATAATTACTTTTGTTACAGAGTAATAATAAAAATTTTTATAATGTCCCAATTTAAATAATAATTTAAAAGAAATTTAAAAAAAAAGAACTAAAAGGAAAAATAGGGGAAAAAAAAAATCATTTAAAGATAATATTAAAGATATTGATGATTTTTTAAAAAAAATTAAATCAAGAAGATAAAATTTCTTTTTGGTTTTTAAAAAAGAAATTGTATTGTTAAATGAAATCTTAAATAATGATTGTTTTAAGGGTTCATAAATACACATTTTTAATGATATTAATAATTTTGTTAATAAATTCAAAATAAATATTGAAAAATTAATGACCTTTTCAGAGTACTGCATTTATTATTCATGAATATAACTTTTCAAAAATTAATATTTCAAAGTTTTAATAAAATTTTTCACTTTTTTCCTTAGAAATTTGGGTTTTTAAGAAAGCATTTAAATATAATAAAAAAGATGGGCAGATTTATCTTTAATTACAATTAGTTCCCCTTTTATTACAATAAAGATTGTATAGAAAAAATTCATGATTTTTTTTATGGTCATCATAAGATTTGTTACTGGCAACTTTGACAAATCAATGAAAAATTTTAAAGGATATCATGATAAAGGCACTAGTTTAGATTAAATGTTTGTAATAAAAACAATACTATTTAAAAAACAAATTAATAAAAAATATATATAATTTATTACAAAATCTTCAATAAATATGGACTACCTATAGAGGATTTGTGAATTTAAATCAATATTTTAAAAGACCTGATGAAATTTAACTACCATTCTCAATATGAATTTATTTAAAAAAAATATGAAACAGAAAGTTTAAAAATTAAAAAAGAATTTTATCATAGTTTACATAGAAAAAAGTGCCTGGAAACTATGCTGTGATTTTGGTTTTTTTTATTTTTAATATGTTTAAACATTTTTTAAAGAATGAATTTTTTAAAAAAATTTGGTTTTTGGTCACATTAATGCAATTACTAATCGTTTTTAGTTATTTAAAAAAAAATTTTTTTTTATTCAAAAATTAAGTTTATATATTTTTTTAACCCCAAAAAATTCCAAAAAAAAGCCCTTTGTTAAATTTAGAACTGTGACAAATGGTTTTAAAACATATATTAATACAGCAAAACAAAATACTTCCTTAAATTATACAAAAACCTTTTTAAATAAGCAATATAATGCCTTTTAATTCAAAAAAAGTAAAAATTAATTATTTTTTTAAAAAAAAAAAATTTTTTTCAGTTCATAGTTATGACTTTTAAAAAATCTTTTTAAATTTCCCTTGATATCAAGATATTATTAAGTAATTTTTGGGAAAAACATGGGAATTTTAATCTTAATATTAATTTAACAAATTTAAAACTCTCATAGATTTAGTCTTGAAAAAAAATTAATTTTAAATGGTTTTATTATGTAAAAAAAAAAAAGGGCTGCCTCGAGGGGTAGCTAAAAAGTTTGGCTAACTTATATTTAAAACTTTTTGAATATAATTATATTATTAATAAAAAGATTATTACATGTTTAGAAAAATATTGATTATTTTTATTTTGGTAAAAAAAATAATTTTTTAAACCCAAAAATTTTTTTTCCGGGTTACTTAAACTTAGCTAAAATTAATTTAAAAATCCCAAATTTAAAATAATTTCTTAATGTATCATTGTATATTGGGGTTATAAATTACATAGTAATATTTTATGATAAAAAAAGATGCCTTTAATTGTAACATTCCCCCAAAACACCTTACTTGAATTCAAATTTATCTATATCTATATATGGGAAAATTCTTTTTTAAATATATTTATCGTAGTAATGTATTTGTTGGGGATAAATCTAATATATATTTAAATTTTTTAAAAACTTTATTAAACAATGATTTAACATAGATATCCTGCTAACTTTCTTTACAATTATATTTTAAAGTTCTCTGAGAAAAAAAATTGTTTTAATAATTATTTTTCATTATGTTTTAATATTAGTATTTTCATTAATTATATAATTATTCAATAGACGTCCCACATTTTTAAATAAAAATATTTTTATTTAAATATTTTGTAATCATTTATTTTCTAAAAATTTTTTATATCGATATATTTTAGGGTTTTTTTGAAACGTACATATATATACTAGACTTTATATTATTCATCATAATTTAAACTTACTTTATGCGGGTATGCTGTCATTTGTTGTATTTGTGGGGGAAACATAACTAGTTGCTATATCACAAAGTAAGTCTTAAAACTTTTTTTCGCATCGACTTTAATTCTATAACTGTGAAAAAACTAGTAGCTTAATTTTATTTTTTTTAAAAAATATAGTTTTTTTTGTAATATTTAAATTTCCCAATATTATTCTTTCCTTTTCCTTTTGGGTTTGTGGTTTAGGGAAAAAAAAGGTGAAGGTTTTGCTCTAAAACCTTTTTTAAACCTGAAAACTTTGGGTTTTTAAGCCGAGGGGCTTTTTAAAGTACTACTGTTCCCCAAAATTTCCTATCTTGACTAGTTATACTTTAAATTTTATATTATTTAAATATTTATGGATTAATATATATATATATATATAATCCTATAGCTTAGTTTTATAGCTAATTGTATATATTTATGGATTATAACCTTAACGTTATAACATGCAGAGAATAATTTAAATGTTTTATATTTCCTTATTAACAACACTCTCTTTTTTAAAAGTATAAGTCGATGCCTTAAGAAAGAAATACGCGCTATTCAAAACTTATTCCAAACTTTTTTTGATGCTGATAATAAACAGCTTTAGATTATTAAAGAGCATTTACATTATTATAATCGTATCATCACATCCATCAATCAAATATATCAATGGATTCTAAATATTATGTATTTTCCTCAAAGTTTTATATCAATATATTTAACTGCATTGATAAAATTTTCGCAATTGGTATTTTTTCCCACTAAATTAAGGCAAAATATTTTAACTTATCGTTAAAACATATTATAAAGTTATGTTGAATTTCACTTACACTTTATTTCGCTTAGAAATGATTGATATCTAATGTTGAAAGTTTCTGAAAAAGTTTTACATTAAGGAATCCATTAGGCCTGCATTAAACAGCAATAAGTAACTATAACTCTTTACCTTATAAAGCAATTTATTAAAATTATGAAGCTCAAAATTTTCGCGCCAACATTTCTCCAATATGAAGACTTTTACACACTTCTTAGCATGTAGCACGATATCATAAGTAAAAACTTGTTTTGAAGATAAATCTTCCAAACAAGCAACCAAGGAAAAACGAATTTCAAAAACAACATTCTGCACGAAGAATTTTGATTTATAGAAATTTAATAACTTATAGATATCTAGAAACTTTCTGAACTTGCTATATTAACAAACGGTTAAAGTATTTTTGAATTTTGAGCTCTGTCTAAAAAAGGTGAAAGAAAATTTTCAAACATTCATATATATATACAAATGCAAGTAGACAAAATATTTTACCAAGAAAAACAATAATAAATAAATAAATAAATGAAAAATAAATGCGTATTCAGTTTTAAAGTGGGCCTATGTTTCAGATTTTATTCACAATCTTTTAAAAAATAGACATTAATTACCATTAATTCCAAGCAAAATTAAGTATAGATAAATTTTACTCTTATAATAAATTTTATTTAAAAATATCTTTAATGTATGTATTTAAAAGAATTATAGTTATTGTGCATAGAGGGTTGGGCCGTCTGAGAGCGTGACAAAGTACATCGGGGGCCGATGATAGAGGGGTTCCCCCCAAACAAGATCAAGAACTAATAATATATTTTCTAATAAAAACTTAAGAATATTCCTATGTTTGACAATATGAAAGTTTCTTTCCTGTTGTAGATCTCTAAGTTTCGACAATCTTCAAACTATTTCTTGATGATGTGAGTGTTAAGTTTTTGTTATTTGATTCGGGGGAAGCCCCAAAAGCCTCACCTAAGCAAGAAATTTTAAGAAAAATATATATACCATACAGCCTGCGTTAAAAAAAATGAAAATAATACATATTTCTTGTCTTTTTCTGAAAACTTTTTGTGCTAATATTAAGTGTTTGCCAAGTGTATTGTGATGCTCGTTATCTGGAGCCTTGAGATATCATCGTAGGTACGAAAACGTACAAGTAATCTGGAAACGAGTCTAGTTATACTGGGAGAGTCTTTTGGAGTATGTGGGATTTTCCTTTACGTGTCTCTTTAAAAATGGAATATGTCCCGCCTTCAAGAGAGTCTTTGGAGTATGTGGGTTTTTCCTTTACGTGTCTCTTTAAAAATGGAATATGTCCCGCCTTCAAGAGAGTCTTTTGGAGTATGTGGGTTTTTCCTTTACGTGTCTCTTTAAAAATGGAATATGTCTTGCCTTCAAAGGAAACGCATATTGCAGACTCATTTGTGTTTGAATGTTTACCATAAGACCATTGGTTGATGTCACTCCTCGTGTGGTGGACTTTGAAGCCCTCGATTGGCGGGAGATATGAGCCGGTCTATGCTTTGACGATTGACCAAAGGGAGCCTAAAGGTTGACTTTCCCTGAAACCGAAGCGTTGGTATTGTCCTGTCATTGGTACTTTCCTCCTTAAGCTATGTGGCGGTGGGAAGCCATTTGTTCCCTAATAGGAAGTCGGTTCCTTTGTGGAGACCACCGCAACACTATAATTGATACTGCTGTTGTACAAATAAAAGATAGATTTAAAAATACGCCTAACATTATTTTTGGTGTCAAATGAATCACTGTTATAAAAACATTAGAAAAACATGAATTAGAAAAAAATGTTCGTGGCCTTAGTTAGTTTTTCTCGGAACCGTGATTTTGCAATTGTCATAAATGGATATTTATGATATTTAGTGTCACCTCTAGATTGAAAATGTATATAAAATTGTTTTAAATAGTATTATTAATAAAAAATGATAATATTTTGGACAAAAAGGAACATAGAATGATCAATTTTCAAATGTTTTGTGAAAATGTTTCATTATAATACTGTTTCATATATATTCGCTGACACCCTGTACAGAGTGCTCAACTTGAATTTTGGAATATATAACATAGAAGTGAGTTTATCCATGTTTTACGACAACAGAGTAAAAGGAGAAATTTTAAGAAAAACGCCGTATAATTATTTCAAATGTATTGTAACTCTGAAAAATAATGTGAATTTTTCGAAAATCATAGTTGAGCCTCTGTACAGAGATCAGAGCTATATACATGCAAAATATTATTATAACAGAAGCATTTTTCACAAAAGAAGAACATTTTGAAAAAGGTTATTCTAAATTAATTTTTTTGCCGACATAGTGTATTTAAATAAAAATTTTGTCAAAATGTTCCGAAACAATTTTTATACATGTATTCTAATCTATGACACTAAATATCATGAAGCTATCCAGTATGCTTTTTAAAACCACGGTTTCGAACGTAGTCGGATACCTTAAGCTTTATTATTAAGCTTTATTAGGTGTGGAAACTTAATCCAGGAAACTGGTTTGCTGCGGGTATGAACTTTGAGTGAAAGGAGTGTAAATAATGCACAAGACATGCAATACATTCTAAATAATAATTATAATGAGATATATCTAAATGCATTAACTGTGTTAAGACTTTTCTTTTACATTGTCAGTTACTATAGCAAGTACTGAGACTTTTTTCAGCAAATTAAAATTACTAAAATTTTATCTACCGTCAAGCATGTGTGTGAGAAGAACCCATAAAAGCACTTACTACATTAAACAAAAAAGTTGTAATTTTCTGAAGCAATTAATGTATCAGCAAAAAAAAATAATTGCATTCAATAAAAGTGCAATATAGTGATATATATTTATATTAGTAATTTTTAAATTCTACAAAAAAAAAAAAAATAGAGTTCAATTGATTTTGCACTCGGGCCCCTTTGTTATGAAAACCGGCTATGTGTACATATGTAATAATTTTGATTAATTAACAATATCTGAAACTTAATTACTTCTCCAGCCACAGGGAGCCCTTTTTCTAAAACATGAAAACAATTATTTAATATTACACTGTAATATACAAAAATGTAATTCATATTCGAAAAGCATATGATGCTAATGTTAATAAGTAAAAACATTAATATTTTTGTTGAAAAAAATTGTGTATTGAATCATAATAAAAAAAAATATAAATAAAAATAAACTCAAACTAATTATAATCAGTTAAATGAAAAAACTAAAACATAGTAATCTTCACATTGCAATGCTTCCCTTAGATATTTAATTTTTAATTTACCGAACATATTACATTCATAAAATAACTTTAAAATTATTGTAATAACACAAACACTTTTAATGAAAACCACCCTTTAAATTATAAAATGAATTTTTTTTTAAATATTTACCAGAAACGACATTACGTTTAAAAAAATAGACTAACTTTTATTGTAGTTTTTCAATTCCTACTTTAGCTCACACTTTTTATATATTTATTTATATTGGTGGAATTTTTAATGGTTAATAAAATACATTTTGAAGAGCTCAATTGAGCTGAAATTTTATGTGCATGATTATTTTGGATGACAATACACTAATTTAGTTATAATTAATAAAAATCAATTGACTAAAACTCGTTTGAGCTGCAATTTTCTATATACTATTTTTTGGGTAAAAATACGAAAATTTAATTATAATTAATTAAAATTAATTGACTGAAACTATTTATTTAAAAAATTACAGATACTACCACGTTGGTTTCATTTTTAGAGACTTGGGTCAAAACTTTAAAAGAATTTTTTTCTCACGTTTTAAAGTATTCAGCTGAATACACACGATTGTTTGGGATGACAATACGATACTTGAATGATACCAATAAAAATTACCACTACCTCTTAATGTTCAAGTTTGTGATTCTGTCCTTTGTATATACATTTTATGTTAACAAATTTATTTAGCTGTAAAGTAGCTAAAATAAAAATTCTTTTCTTGTTGACACCTTAATTAGAATTGACTTAAAAAAATTTTTATATTACTTGTTATTATTTCTTTACGCCCCAACTACTGAATATACAAAATGTAATATATTTTTTTGCTCGAGGAGAGAGTTCCTCTCATCCTCTCAAAAAATAATAATTATACTCATATTAGTCAGAGAAACAAATTGCAAAATCCCATCCTTGCTGTGGATTGAACGGTTTTCCAAGACAAGGAAGCAATGGCCTTATGATTGATGTACTTCATTGTGGCTTTAGCAGTAATGAAGGGGAAGGGAGCTTATGAGAACGTACAAGTAATCTGTAAACGAGTCTGTTATACTAGGAGGCTTTTGGGTATGGGGTTTTTTTCCCTTTACGTGTCTTTTAAAAGGGAAAAGGTCCCACCTTCAAGGAAACATGGTGCAAATCATATTTTTTAATTTTACCATGCTTATGCACCCTCGTGTGACGGACTTTGAATCCCTTGATTGGCGGGAGATATGAGCCAGTCACTGCTCTGACGGTTGACCAAAGGGAGCTCAAAGTTTGACTTGCCCTCAAAACGAAGCTTTGGTATTGTCCTGTAATTGGTACTTTCCCCTGTGAAGTCATTTGTTCCCTAACAGGAAGTCGGTTCCTTTGTAGAGACCACTGCAAATGCATAACATTATTTCTGGTGTCAAATGAATCACTGTTATAAAAACCTTAGAAAAATGTTCAAAATCTTTGTTAAGGTATCCCACTACGTTCGGAACCGTGATTTTAAAAAAGCGCATACATGGATAATTGTCATGATATTTAGTGCCACTTAGATTAGAATACATGTATAAAATTGTTTTAAGGACATTTTGACAAAAAAAATTATTTAAATACAATATTTCGGCAAAAAATTAACTTAGAATAATATTTTTTCAAAATGTTATGCTTCTGTGAAAAATGTTTCTATTATAATAATATTTTGCCTGTATATAGCTCAGACCTCTCTACAGAGGCTCAACTAGAAGTTTTGAAAAATTCACATTATTTTCAGAGTTACTACCCATTGAAATAATTATTGGCGTTTTTTCTTAAAATTTCTCCCCTCTGTTGTTGTAAAATACGGATAAACCCCACTTCTAGTTATATATTTCAAAATTCTAGTTGACTCTGTACAGGGTCGGCTATATACAGGCAAAATATGATTATAATAAAGCATTTTTCAAAAGGAGAATTTTTGAAAAAGGTTATTCTAAATTATTTTGCCGAAATAGTGTATCTAAATAAAAAATTTGTAAAAATGTCCAAAAATTTTACATACATGTATTCAATCTAAGTGACACTAAATATCATGAAATTATCCATGTATGCCTTTTAAAATCAGGGTTTCCCGAACGTAGTCATACCCTTGACTTATTAGGAAGATGTAGGTGTGGAAACTTAATCCAGGAAACTGGTTGGCTACGGGTATGGCCTTTGAGTGGAAGGGGTGTAAATAATGCACAAGATATTGCAATACATTCTAAATAATAATTATAATGAGATATAACAAAATGCATTAACTGTGTTAAGACTTTTCTTTTACATTTTCAGTTACTATAGCAAGTACTGAGACCTTTTTCAGCAAATTAAAATTACTAAAATTTTATCTTCCGTCAAGCATGTGTGTGAGCAGAAGCCGTAAAAGCACTTACTACATTAAACAAAAAAGTTGTAATTTTCTGAAGCAATTAATGTATCAGCAAAAAAAAAATAATTGCATTCAATAAAAGTGCAATATAGTGGTATATATTTATATTAGTAATTTTTTAAATTTACACAAAAAAAATAGAGCACCAATTGATTTTTTGCACTCGGGCCCCTTTGTTATGAAAACCGGCTATGTGTACATATGTAATAATTTTGATTAATTAACAATATCTGAAACTTAATTAATGTATCTGTTTAGTTGGTGGAGCCCTTTTTTATAAATATAAGAACAATTATTTAATATTACACTGCGTAATATACAAAAATGCAGTTCATATTCGAAAAGCACATGATGCTAATGTTAATAACTAAAAACAAAAAATTGTATGTGTATTGAATTATAATATTAAATATTCGAAAAGCACATGATGCTAATGTTAATAACTAAAAACAAAAAATTGTGTGTGTTTTGAATTATAATAATAACTAATTATAATCAGGTAAATGAAGAAACTAAAACATATTAATCTTCACATTGCAATGTTTGGCTGAGATATTTAATTTTTAATTTACCGAACATATTACATTCATAAAATAACTTTAAAATTATTCTAACAACACAAACATTTTTAATTAAAACCACTTTTTAAGTTATAAAATGAAGATTGAAATATTTTCCAGAGACGACATTACGTCTAAAAAATAAAGACTAACTTTTATTGTTGTTTTTCAATTCCTACTATTAGCTTACATTCTCTAAATATTTATTTATCTTGGTGGAATTTTCAATCGTTAATGAAATACATTTTAAAGCGTTCAATTGAGCTCTAATTTTATATACATGGTTATTTTGGATACAATACAGTAATTTAATTATAATTAATAAAAATTGATTAAAACTAATTATTCAAAGAATTACAAATACAGTCACGTTGGCATCATTTTTGGCGACTTAGCGACCTTTTTGGTGACTTGTGTCAAAACATGAAAAGGTTATTTTCCCACATTTTAAACCGCTCGTTTGAGCTGCAATTTTCTATATACTATTGATTTGGGTAAAAATACGGTAATTATAATTAATTAAAATTAATTGACTGAAACTAATTATTTAAAGAATTACAGATTCAGCCACGATGGTTTCATTTTTAGTGACTTGGGTCAAAACTTTAAAAGATTTTTTTTCTCGTGTTTTAAAGCATTCAGTTGAATATACACGATTGTTTGAGATGGCAATACGATACTTTAATGATAATTAATAAAAATTAGTTACCACTTAATGTTGTGATTCAGTCCTATGCATATACATATATATATTAATTGTAACTATTTAATAAAAAGTAGCTAAAATAAAACTTTTCTTTGTTGATCTAAGTAGGAATTGACTTAAAAATTTTTATATTACTTGTTATTATTTTTTTACGTCTCAACTACTGAATATACAAATGTAATAATTTTTTGTTCGAGAGATTTCTCATCCTCTCAAAATAATTATACTCATATTAGTCCCAGAAACAACAAAAAATCTGTATCCCTGCTGTGGATTGAACGGTTTTCTCCAGACAAGGAAGCAATGGCCTTATGATTGATGTACTTCATTGTGGCTTTAGCAGTAATGGAAGGGGAAGGGAGCTTATGGAAACGTCATCACGGGCAGTGATTTTGGTCAGTCGGTGATTGATTAGGACGAAAGAAATGCGTTGCCAAGGACACATGGTTAATGGTGACAGATGATATTGATCTCTTTCACTTTTGTGCGAGTAAATGCTACTCTTGTTCACTCAGTTGATATTAAAGCATATGTGACATGCTCTTACTTATCTGACGTACAACAGCTCGAAGTGATATCTATAGACACTAGTAGTATTTCATGATATGCAGAGAATGTGGAATTTTTTCGATTCCATTGGTAGTATCGTGTGATTTTGATTCTTTCATGTATCAATTAAATTACTTTCTTGTTCACTCAGTTGATATTAAAGCATATGTGACCGGCTCTTACTTATCTGACGTACAACAGCTCGAAATGATATCTATAACACTAGTAGTATTTCATGATATGCAGAGAATGTGAGAATTTTTCGATTCCATAAGTAGTATCCTGTGATTTTGAAACTTTCATGTAACAATTAAATTACTTTCTTGTTCACTCAGTTGATAATAAAGTATATGTGACCTGCTCTTACTTATCTGACGTACAACAGCTCGAAGTGATATCTATAGGCACTAGTAGTATTTCATGATATGCAGAGAATGTGGAATTTTTTCGATTGCATAAGTAGTATCGTGTGATTTTGATTCTTTCATGTATCAATTAAATTACTTTCTTGTTCACTCAGTTGATATTAAAGCATATGTGACCGGCTCTTACTTATCTGACGTACAACAGCTCGAAATGATATCTATAGACACTAGTAGTATTTCATGATATGCAGAGAATGTGGAATTTTTTCGATTCCATTGGTAGTATCGTGTGATTTTGATTCTTTCATGTATCAATTAAATTACTTTCTTGTTCACTCAGTTGATATTAAAGCATATGTTGAGACATAGCCATCCTGTGATGACCATGTCTTGCCGGTTCCGCGTAAGCTAGAGGTGTGGGATTATCAAAATGATGAGACATAATTCTTAATACAACTTTTATTAAGAGTAACTTATAATACTTAAGTTCTAATTTGACCTTATTATGAGAGTGAGAGTCGAGCCCAAATTAAATCACGTATTTAAGTCAGATCACGCAATTAGATCTTCTATCTCAATTATCCTAAATAATCCTGTTATCTAATTACTTATACCCTAATATTACCTTTTCCAGTTTTGGTCCCTTGACCTGAGAATATAATCTATAACTTTATATAAGAAGATTCTTGATCCGCAAGGTAGCTAATTCTTGATCCCCCAGATTCCACACTAAGCTTTGTCACGCTATTGATCGACTGATTCCCCCTACAATCTCTGAGCCTCTAGCTATATTATGCTATCGCTATCTATGCTTGCCGCGCTATCCTTTTATAGTATATCTCATTTACATATTCGATCCGTTTCTCTTCTTGGTTTTGGGGTTTGGGAAAGGTTTTGCCATTAATCGTGGCCTCAAAGAACATAGGAGTTATTTTAAAAATCAGAAAGACGCGAGAGACGTCACAACCCTCCAAGAAAAAAAAACGTGATTTATTTAAAGGGTTCTCAATGCCCTAATAAATTACGTGTCTAAATCTCTTTTTTTAATAATCTATATACAAAATCAGTCGCGTCCTGATTTTTTCCCCTGCTGGGATGCATAAAACTACTGTAGTTCTTTTTTTTTTTTGATCGCGGGAAAACCCTTCGCTAATTCAGTTTTGAGTGCGCAAAATCCGTGGCTGTATTTTTGTACCAACAACGACCCAAATACGAATCAATCTTGAGCCCTTCCCTAGATGACTTTTAAGTAAGCACATGACGGATTACTTGGGATTTCAAGTAACTGAATATTATTGTCGATGCACTCAATGAACTTGCTACATTCTCCGACCCTGAAAAGTACATTTCAGGTAAATTGTATTTCCACCTACATTACTAACAAATTAAAAAACGTTCGGGCGATTGAGACATAGCCATCCTGTGATGACCATGTCTTCCGGTTCCGCGTAAGTTTTGAGGTGTGGATTATCAAAATGATGAGACATAAACCTTAATACAACTTTTATTAAGAGTAACTTATAATATTTAAATTCTAATTTGACACTTATTAATTAGGTGAGAGTCGAGCCCAAATTAAATCACGTATTTAAGTCAGATCACGCAATTAGATCTTCTATCTCAATTATCCCAAATAATCCTGTTATCTAATTACTTATATCTAATATTACCTTTTCCCGTTTTGGTCCCTTGACCTAGAGAATATAATCTATAACTTTATATAAGAAGATTCTGATCCGCAAGGTAGCTAATTCTTGATCCTCCAGATTCCACACTAAGCTTTGTCACGCTATTGATCAGACTGATTCCACAATTTCAATCTCTTTAGCCTGCTTTCGCTATATTATGCTATCGCTATCTATCTTGCCGCGCTATCCTTTTTTTAGTATATCTCATTTACATATTCGATCCGTTTTCTCTTCTTGGTATTGGGTTGGAAAAAGGGTTTTGCCATTAATCGTGGCCGTCAAAGAACATAGGAGTTATGTTAATCAGAAAGACGCGAGAGACGTCACAATGTGACCGGCTCTTACTTATCTGACGTACAACAGCTCGAAGTGATATCTATAGACACTAGTAGTATTTCATGATATGCAGAGAATGTGGAATTTTTTCGATTCCATTGGTAGTATCGTGTGATTTTGATTCTTTCATGTATCAATAAATTACTTTCTTGTTCACTCAGTTGATATTAAAGCATATGTGACCGGCTCTTACTTATTTGACGTACAACAGCTCGAAGTGATATCTATAGGTAAAGTAGTACTTCATGATATGCAGAGAATGTGGAACTTTTTAGATTCCATTGGTAGTATCGTTTGATTTTGAATCTTTCATGTATCAATTAAATAATTAATTTGTGGAACCTTTAAAAATTAAGTATACTTGCCTTACGATATTTTCGTTTTTAATTTTAATTACTTCTATAATATATGTTTACTCCACCAAGAAATGGCAAGAATAATTCCACCTACAGCAGTCTCTCAAGGTCACATACCATGAATCATACAGTCAGCCTTGATATTATATTGCATTCTAGGGAATATGATTCGCAAATTTACCGGATGGAGTCTATCACGTAAAAAAATGTTAGCAGTTGAATCGCTGAAACACATCCTCCTTCGAAATATGACCCTTGAGAAACGGCACGCTTTTGCCGTCACTTGTAAAGTTCATCGAAACGTTTCTAGAATCTATTTTTAACTATGTCCATTAATTCAACCTGCAATACACTTTTAACTTCACCTGCAGATTGAAATCGACGACCCTGCAAGTGACGTGCCAGTTCAGGAAATATTCTGAAGTTGCTGGGAGTGAGATCATAAGAGTAAGGACGATGTGGCAAAGCAGTTGCTTCTATTTTCACACCCGTTGTTATTTGCAGCCTGTTCTTATGTACAGCCACAGAAAACTTTTCAATGTTTTCAGCTGTGCGGAATGCCTGTGGATGTCCAGAGCGCTAGTCGTCTTGGACCCATTCCCAGAATTCTCTGAAATGTCGATGCCATTCAAAATCTTGCATTCACGATAATGTATCATTGCCTTAAACATACTTCAACATTTCGTAAGTCTCCGCAACACTCTTTTTCAAGCCAATACAAAATTTAATATTATTATCTGCTCAACAAATACAATTCCTTTCAATCACCGGCTACTAAATACAATCACCAACGAGCCGCCAATCACGTGATTTGGCAAAATTTTTTAGAAGAGGTGAAGATTGCAGTGACTAAGAAATGTTATCGTAGTCGCTCTACTGCAAAAGTGTTTCCCGTTATAGACTCAGTCCGGGAACTTTTGAATCCTAATTGAATCCTACCTCGTATTCATCTTTTCCTGTCTAGGGATCACATTAATTCATTGACAATTTATGCTTTAATTCTTCCTAGGCAGCTCACAAAGAAGAAACGGTGTGGAAGTATAATAAAAAGGGAAATTTGGATTTTGTACATTTTGATAAAGAAGATGACATTAAAATGAGATCAGGATTTTAATTTGAAATTACCTAAGGATGAAGAAGAATTAAAAATTAATTAATATTACAAATTAATTAAAATTTTCATTGTAGAAAAGTTTTTATAAAAATCATAGCATTGAATGGGATGTAAAGTAGTGTAATAAATATGTTTAAATTTCAAATATCCTTATTTTTTCATGTGTGACGGACTGAAACATTTTTCGTAAAAAGGCAGATTTATTAACATTTTTCGTAGTCAAAAAGGTAGATTTATGATAAATATATCTTGATTTTATTTAGCATACTCATAAAGGGTATGTGCTATTAATTATTACAATAAAAATACATCTATATTTAATCTAAGATTTATGACCGCGTAGCATAGTGGTCAAGGTAGCGGTCTTGTGGCCGGTGTGAGAGGAGTTCGAGCCTAGTACCGCTGAAAAACCGCCGTGTAGCCGTGAAGAGGGCGATGCACGTTAATTCTGTCGAGGGTCAAATGTCCTCCCGTTGTTGCAGTATGGATGTTTGGAGAAGAGAATTCTATAGCTCCTGTGTTATTTTCGTCACTTGGCCATGTTTTAAAATTACGAGGTCCGCTTTCTAAAGCTCTCAAGTAGCTGAATAGTGCGTTGCTAATATTAACTTACTTACTCACTTAATTTGAGATTTAAGAAAACACGGTTCATTATTTTAATTGACATTTGAAAGAAGTTGTTATAATGACATTTAGATTTATATATCTACCCATATATACAAAGAGATAGGGATAAAAATGTAGGTAAATAGATACATTACAAATTCAAAATATGCATTCGATATTTTGAATGTGCACTCCATAGCATAAGGAGTGACGCACCAAGAAGGAATTATCCTATTGGATTGAAAATCGGCATATGTGACTTAATTCATAGGAAACAAACTTGCAACAATCTAAGATTAAAATGTTTTATTCGGGTAATATAATTAAAAGAGCTGACCAAATGAATAAATAACCAATAAAGATATGGTTCACTTCTGTTTCTGATGCAACTTATTGTTTTACAGGGCTTGATTCTCATATTTGGCATATGTTCTGCATGATTGCTTGCAATACATGCTTTATCAGTGCAATTCAAGGACAGTCGAAAAAGACTACTGATCAGAATCCACATTGTGTCCCAGATACCTCTCCTACTTGAGTGAGTGAATATTAACGTCGCACTGTTCAGCTACATGAGGGCTTTTGGCGACGGACTATGTAATTTTGAACCATGGTCAAGTGACGTGGACGACACCTGAGCTGACACCCCCTCTCCTAACGAGAGGACGTTTCAGCTCTCGACAGATTTAACGTGCATTGCTGCCCTACACGGTTGGTCTTTAGTGGTACTGGGCTCGAACTCATGACATGCCTGCCATGATTCGATACCTTGACCACTGGGCTACCGCAGCCCTCCTCTCCTACTTGAGGACAGATATAAAGTTTGCACTGACCTAGGCATTGTTAAAGCACGAAGACAAGCAGTACCTATGAATATTGTGTTCGGTAGGGAATTATCATAGTAAAATGAAAAACAAAGGGTCCGTCAAAAGAATAATACACTATTAGAGTAGAATATCATCAACGTAATGCTTTGTTGTAAGTCACCATGGTGGAGAATCAAATGAGTTCGGCTTTCAAATAAAATGGCACCCCATACCATCGTGTCTAGTTCTCATTCTGTGTAGCGGACGATAGGTAAGAATTTTGCAGATGTTCTGGACATCTCAAGACACGTCTTCTCTTGCTATCGGAACTAAATTCGAAACACGACTAATAGCTGAAAATCATTTTACTCCTGTCCATGACATCCCAGGTTGAATGCGCCCGCCATTGCAACAAACGTGCATGGCGGTATACAACGGTAAGGAGTGGTAGACAGAGTGTCCTCTAATCCTTCATTTCCAGTTCGCCGAGTCTCCTATCGATGGTCATTGCTAACATTGGTGTTGATAAAGAGCTAGTAGAGGATGGGAGTACTAATGTCTAAGTGGCTGTCTCCTTTCTGCCACTCGATTATTATCTTGTAGACCAGTGCTTCTCAAAGTTTCAATATTTGCGTCCCAATTTTCAATCATAACACATATCAATAACACTATATTTTATTCAATACTTCTATACTTTGACACACGACAAAGCTACAATACAGCTTTAACCTGTTAAGTGCCACCGGCGTATATAAATATCTCTCTTAACCAAGACATTAATTGTCATGAACATATATATACGTCTTTCCGATGTACGATCTTTTCTGTGCACTGCTATCCATAAAATTATTCCGAAAGCCTTGGAATGCAATAAAAAGACCTTGACAACGTTTGCGAACAATTTACTTATTTCAAAGGACTTGCTTTAAAAATAAATGTATTTCATTTCTCCCCTTCCAATACACCACATACACGCGTGGAAAATGGTGGCATTGAGGACCGAATCGCATAACTTTCAACTAAAAGCTAAGGGATTATTTATAAAGCATATAGATTATCAAGATAAGTGCTAATTTTTGAACATAATTTTATATATCACAAATCCATTAAATCATTGGTAGTTATTAATGTTATTATTAACTTAGTATTGTTAAATTAATTACAAAATGCATTGTGCAGTACTGATAGATTTATAAGTGTATTATATCAGTCTAAATGTGTATTTTATTTCTTTTTACTTCAGAATGTATATATTTTGTTTGTTTACTATCAGTAAATTAATAGTTTTATAAAACAACCCTTAGTTTCAACTTTTTAATATGCTCGCGCCCCCTTCGTAGTTATTATGCCCCTCTAAGGGGCAAGCCCCACAATTTGAGAAACGCAGTTGTAGACCATTACATACTTGCGAAAGTACGATTATTCCTTTTAACGTAGTCAGTCGGAAGCATCGACAAATTACGAGTGATACTGCAATATGAATATCTTGAATCCCTTAGTCCACACAATTTCACTTCATCTCTCAAATGGTGATTTCTATAAATCCATCTTTTTCTGGTATTTTTTATTTTTTGTAAATCCATCTGTAAGGTATTGTTACAATCAACTTGGATCGATGGAACCACATTCTCATGAAAATAGTACTTAGTAGAATGTCCTTTGTTTTATACATCATCCGGATGTTCCGTTATAATGTGTTGGAGCTCGAGCTAGTAAAACATCATTATAAAAGAAAACTAATCGTTTACACATTCTTTCGTGAAGTATAAGCACAGGCAATTTCGTTGAATTTGAATAATCAATTTTTCGTTGAGTCATTTTTTTTGTGTTATATAGTATTTATATGAAGGTTTAAAGGTTATGAAAATGAAAATTTTATTAATTAAAAGACACATAAATAGTTCATTATACTTTTTAGCTTAGTAAACTTTTTTTCAGAATTTCAAATGGGAAGTACAAACCTTGAGAAAGACGTAATATTATGATATATTATTTTTCCCAACTAAATGTGTCCACAGTTGTTTTTGTAAATTTAACTTCTCTGAGAAATATAATATTTGAATTTTTTTTTACCTCAAATATTTGTTTTCTGATTAAATTCCTTTTTTGTTATCTTAAATTGCATTAAATATCCGTTATAAGCAAACAAGATTAATAAATCAATAAAATTTAACTATTTTACATTTATGAATGGGATATCTTGTATGATAATAGGTCAAATATAATACAACTTTTTCAATGAATTTAGAAAATGATAATATACTAAAGATCTGTGAGTACTTAACTGTCTGACGTAAATTTGATTTTTTCTAAAATAGTGATGTATTTTAAGGCTAATACTGCTCTAGTGAATTCAGCTCATACTCCATTTTTCATCAATAATTTTATAATTCTACTGACTTAGCTAATAGAGGGAAATAACTCTAACTAAGAGTTTTTCCAAGTCCCTTCATGTAGTGAATGAATTTCCTGAATATTATTTTTTATGTTCACAGGAATGTTTAAGCGATTTTTTATTCTTCAGGAATAAGTCGATTGGTATTTATAGTTAAGAATTTAAGTGCTCAAAATTATATATACAGAAATGTATACCTGCTTGAAAGGTGAAAAACCAAAGTTTTAGCGAAATTATAATTTTATCTCTTTTCATAGTTCATTTATTAAAAATATTTTTCAATACGTAAATTATTATTTTTACAGTTTTATGGATACTTTTTAGTTACGAAATACCACAGAGTAAAATTTATACCACTAAACATAACCTCTGCCCAAATATATTAAAATTAAATTTATTTCTCAATACTTTAACCATAATCAGCAACAATTTTCAATACTTTTATTAATATTCAGTTTGACAACATAAGCAAAATACTTACAGTAGAACAGAGTGAAATTGAAATTCTAAAGTTAAAAAGTTTCAGTGTAAGAAAACGGCAAGATAAAATGCTTATTCATTTATTTATTCTAGAGGACAAGCAAACCAAACACAATGCACGTCATCTGCAATATTACTCTCACAAACAGTTAGTCCCAAATTCTATTTGTATCTCAAAAGGTTTCAAAATACAAACACTCTACCAATGTAAGTATAGAAAGCTGACATGGTCTTAAGTAATTAAAAGTATGAAGCAATGTCAGTTAGAGATTTTTCGAAAAAAGAAAACACTGAGTGGAAAAAGAAACAGAGATTATATCGTGTAAAATTGTATTTTAATAAACAAGAAATACGGGTATTATTTTATAATATGATATTAAGAAGAAATAGACTTTAATCTCCCTCCCTCTTGAAGAATATTTTAAACCTTTGAAATTCAAAGTAATGCATGTATAAAAATAACTATAATTGACATTTTCTTATGTTCAATGAGTCATTTATAATTTTCTCCAGAGAAAATAAAATAATTTTAAACAAGAAGAAAAATTCCTTTTAAAAACTTATATTAATATAAAATGAGCTTTAGAAACGAATAAACTATTACTTAAACTATGAGGAAGCTAATGCATACATGTCTAGAAAATGAAAGAACGTGCGTATCAGAAAGTGAATTTTTATGTATAAGTATAGTATATTGATATTGTATTGTAATTATACTGTATTTTTAGTATATTTATTCCCTATATTTTTTGTAGGGGATTATATATAAATCACAGTATATAGGTAAATATAACAGTATAATATTTTATAGAAAAGTCTTTATAGATAAAAGGTATTTATTCAATATTACGTAAAAATACTGTACTAAACGTGTTACAAATATTTAAATTCACAAAATATGTTTAACAACTAACATTATATGTGTGAGAATTCTATCAACATTTATTAGTCGGAAAATCAAAATTGATGGTTAAATCTAGTTTGTTTGTCCTTCAGCATGTGCATAACCCTTTGTTCTCTTACATTAGTTCTTAACACAGTTATATTAATTATATATTTAAATAATTTACTTATTTAAATCGCTTACTTTAATTTACATAACTTAACTCAGGGACGCAACAGCTCCTGAGGGCCAAGATCTACTGTGCCCAACTCAGTATACGTGACCTTGGGGCCTGAGGTGTGTGACGTCTCTCGCGTCCTTCTGCTAACATAACTCCTATGCTCTTTGACGGCCACGATTAATGGCAAAACCTTTCCAACCCAATACCAAGAAGATAACGAAGATAATATGTAAATGAGATATACTTTAAAAAGGATAGAAGCTTTGATGATGGGGGCGCGGCAAGTTTAGAGATAGATTAGTGTGGAATCTTTCAGATCAAGAGTTAGCTGTCCGATAGTTTTTGGAAGGAATAGAAGTTCATTATAAAGAATTTGGGAATCGTCGTATATAAAGTGACATTATAGATATTACTGAATCGTTGAGGGAAGAGATCTGCAAAGGTAATATTTTTGGTATAGGAAGTTAGATGAATCGGTTTATTTATTATAATTAAGATAAATGTTCTAGTTGCGTGATCTGACTTGAATACTAGGTTTAATTGGGTGTTAACTCTCACTTTAAATAAAGTTGTCAATTAGAATTAAGTAATATAAGTTATTCTTAATAAAGTTGTATTAAGAACCAATATTTTCTCATCATTTTGATAATCCACACCTCTAGCTTACGGATCCGGAACGACATAGTCATCACAGGATGGCTATGTCGCAATCGCCGAACGTGTATAATTCTGGGTTAGGTAATGTAGGTGGAGGGAGTGTACTACCTGAAATGTATTTTTCAGGGTCAGAGACATTGCAGAGTTTATAGAAACAATAGGAATAACATACAGTTACTTGAAATCCCAAGTAATCTGTCATGTGCTTACTAAAAAGTCATCTCAGGGAAGGGCTCAAGATTGGTATTCGATATTTGGATCGGTGTTAGTGCAAAATACAGCCACGGGTTTCGCGCAGCTCAAGGCTTTTCAGAAAGCTTTTCCGGTCAAAATAGAAGAACTACAAACACAATTTTACGCGTCCCAGCAGGGAAGAAATCAGGAACCTACTGATTTCGTTTATAAATTATTAAAAATAGAGAAGTTTAGAATTAGGAATTCCAAGCAGAGTTAGTGGATCATATTTTAGTTCGACTCGAACCACAGATCCCGGATTATGTGGAAGTGCGCAATCCACAAAACACGGTACAACTTTTGGAAGTCTTGGCTAAATTCGAAGAGAGATATTCTTGCAAATTAAAAAGGGGTTCACAGAATGATAAAAATATAGAAAGACGAGGTCAAAATGCGCATAGGGTGCCTAATTTTTTATGCTAATGGTAGACACTAGAGAATTTGAAGTAGGACGTAGACCAAATAACAATAGAAATAATTTTTATGAGAATAGCCGTCAAAGTAATAGAGGGTTCGAGAGGAATAGATTTCAGAATAATGATCAGAGATTCAACAACAGGGGTTACTCATTTCGAAATGAGCGAAATGATAATTTTAATAGAGGGGACCGTAGAAATAGGGGGGTTTAGTGAAATTTCAGTCGAGGCGATAGGATGCAAAGGGGACGATTAAATATTGTAAAGGTTAAAGATCAACATCAAGGGGTGTCGACAAGAGAGACAATTAGGCTTTCTCCGATATGTATATCACCCGTAGAACTTCCCCACGTTCCTATTTTATTAAATAACACATTTTTGAAACGCTATGGACGCCGGAGCAGATAAATCATTTATATCGGAAGAAGTATATAGAAAATATTTTTCTAAGCAAATTAAAAATCGCGAGCCGGGGAATAACAGCCAGGGTGCGAAATTTCCAAAACATGGGGATCGTAGTTTAATATTCGCATC
>BMAV01023664.1:0-10407 GCA_019973955.1 Trichonephila inaurata madagascariensis
TCGAACAACTCCGTTTTTACGGTTTATTTCCCAGGGAAAATTTTTTTATTCAATATTTCCCTGGGATTTTAAAAACCTGCTCTCTTCCTGAGGTACTCGACTTTTAAGGGTGCCTACAGTTCGAGAGAAGTACAAAAATATACTTGGATAAAACTTTGCTCCCAAACTGTTTTATAAAGTAATGTTTGTTAAAATTTAGTTTCCCTTGAAATGTATACTTACGGTCCTATAAATTACAGAACCTACATGGTTATCGGTTCGACACAACTCGCAGCATTTTTACTGCCGAAATTGTACTCCCACAGGCCCCGTAAATACTGTGTTTATTGACAGCATGAGTATCTTGAAGACGTTTGAAAACTATAGAGCAATCGGTGACATTCTGTGATGTGTGACGGTCGACTGTGTGGGAAGGGTTTTGCTGTACAGTTTTGAAATGCGAAGTTTAATCTTGCAAGGGGAAGGCACGACAAAGGAAATTCATTTGGGATCGAGACTTGGTGTAATAGTAGTGCTCCTTTTTGGGTGTTAAACCCTCAATGCAATTCCGAATGTCCAGTCAATTCGCAGAAAATAGCCTTCGAAATTTATGCTTAGTTAAAACTTTATTGTATAACGGTTATCTCCAGCGACTCATTGGCATGGTTGGTAGAACGCCTGCATTCTATTCCGGCGGATAGGGTTCGAATCACCCGATGAACTTTTCAATTCATTAAATTCTTAAATTAAATTTATTTTAAATGTGGACTTATTAAATATTAAATATTTAATAATTATAAAATTTAATTTATAAGAAATATTTTTATTATATGCAATTTTATAATTAATATAATATAGTAATATTTTATTTATAGTTTTTGTATTTAACATTATAAAACTATTTGCAACTATTTTATATATAAAATATCATTTATTATTCTTTAATATAAAAATATATATTTATAAAATGTAAATATTTATGATTGCAGTAATTTTACTTATAAATTGCAAAATAATTGCATAAAATAGCACTTAATATTTAATAAACCTTTCATAAATTTAATTTTAAAAAATAACATGTTATTGTATTAATAAAACATGTCTTCTTTTTGTGTAATTTTTTTATAATTATATAAAAATATTTAAGTTTTTCTTTAAAAAAAATTGATCGCGTGATTCGAACGCTATCCGCCGGCGTAGAAAGCAGGCATTCTACCAAACATGCCAACGAGTCACCGGAGATAATTAAATCTCGATTGTATAACAGCTAAGCATGAATTTCGAAGGCTATTTTCTCCGAATTGACTGGCCATTTGGCGGAATTACATTGAGGGTTGAACACCCTAAAAGGAGTAGTACTACTATTACACAAAATCTCGTCCCAAAATGAATTTCCTTATATAGTCGTGCCCTCCCTTGCTAGTCATACGAAAACTGTTGAGATTATCTTCCAATTATTTCTCCTTATTAATTTTCGTTGTGTTCTTTCTTGTAATTAAACTGCACTTTCCAAAACATAAATTAACTAAACTTATCGGAGTTTCCAGCACAGATTGCATACTGCTCGCGAAATATGTTTGTCTAAAGCTCCATTTTTTAGAATGGGAATATTAATTTGTGGAAGAACACTATGGTATCTTAAAGGGAAAAAAAAAATCTCCAATAAGCTATTATTTAATGAATACTTATGTTAACATATACATATTGCAAAGAAAATATGGGGGCAATATATTTAAAGGTAAGAATTTTAAAAAAAATCGGTAAAGATAAGCTTCTCTACATGTCCTTTGCGCCTTTTTAGGCAAACGTCTAAAAATATTATCGCACATTTATAACGAACTTTTAAGCTGTTTCAGCCGGTCCATACGCGAACGCACGAGTTCATCTTAGTGCCAACGCCCGACTTGGCCTCAATGACAGAAATATTCTTGCATTTGTTTTGTTTTTCTCAAAATTAAGCCAAGCCAATCGTCGCCACTATTTACGCATCCCCAAGTATATTCGTCATGACACAATTCTAAAAATTCTCCATGTCGAGTATACTAGTCAATCATGGTTAACTGGTTAAAAATTTCATAAGAGGGAATAATTACACTACTTTGGAAGCGAGGTCAGGGCGCAAAGGTGTGACAGCTAACAGAGAAGTATAAAACACTCACTTGAAATTTCTTGGAGCGAGGCAAACTAAACAGTAGAGGAAACTTTAACCTTTTACAAGGTCACGAGTTTTGATTTACTGCTGTCAGATAAAACGCAAATAATACCAGACTCGTATTGCAAAATATTAACGCTGAAATTTGTCTGACATTGAAAAGGGAACTTTTATTTTTCTTTTCTACTTGGTATCCCAGAAAAAGTTTATCGTTGCTCTTACCTGGGTTGCATAAGATTTTTAAAAGTATTTTTTTTCCTTTAGAAGAAATTAAATATATTTAAACCGGAGTTATACAGTGAAATGAGTTTGACGTGAAAACGTCCAAGACTAAATATGGGATAACACGAAATAATACAGCGGTACCGACAAATTATGCATTTTCACGCATTTACCCAACACACGAAACGAAAGTCTCTAAATACGAAAATATGTTTTAGATTGGGGCAAAATACAGGAGATACCAACCACACCAGTCTAAGTTTAAGAGAGGTGCAGGATGAAAGAGGTAGTTTCTCAGAAAGAAGGCTAACTTGACTTTGAAATACCTGCGGAATAGATTTTTTGGCCCAAGCCGTTTTTGTTTTATCTCAGGATAGCTGACTCTCCACCCCTACAGAATATATAGTCTCCTCCACGGAACACTATTTAGAATGCGTTGGCGAGTGCATCATAATGTGGTACAAAAAGTCGGCATTTTTTCAATTAGAGATTTACACTTTAAAGTTCAATGGCGAAGAGCTCGGGAAGAAGTAAAGCTGCTGTTTGACACAAATGAAAGTGGGCTGCTTAAGGCTGTTGATTAAAACAAAGACGAAAACCAAAATCTGTAAAGATTTTGGTATTATAAGTTTATTGTTTATTAAGTTCATGAGAATGTGTTTTTTGTTCATTGGTTTTATTAAATACATGCAGCCATATACATATCTTTGCTTGAAATACAAGTAAAATAGCACTTCAATTGTCGATATATTGTTTTATGGTAATGTATTGGTTTCTACCGACCAGTTTATCGGCAGATTCATGAGATAGCCAATTATTTGAAAATATGTATTTACTTGGTCGGCATAAAATGATGCCGGTACATGATACACTTTAAAATTTTATTAAGAAAAAGTTTGAAATCTTAAATTCATATCACTGCCATCCCGACTTCACAAATGACTCTTAATAGCACTCCGCAGCAACTACAGCTAATGTCAATGCCATAAACTCCATTCAAGAAAAGTGTGACACATAATTTACCATACTTTTCATCTCATGCGTTAATAATTTCAACATAAGTTTTTTTATGGTGTATATGCAAATTACTTTTGATGGGAAAATGAATGACTATATTGATCTCCAGCGCATTTATATAATAGAATATATATGGTGGCATAAAGAAAGGACGTGGACCTATTTGAATATGGTTTTAGCCCATTTCCCACATGAACTGCCTTGTTGGTGGATTTGCGAACAGTATGAGCAGATGTCACCATTTGAGCGAGAATGTACAATCGGACTAAAGGAAGCAGTGTGGTCATCGTACTGTAAAGCAAACGACAAGGTGGAGAGGATGGTAATTTTATTCGACAGTGTTAGCACGAATGGCCCCTCAGATTGCCTGGGAAGAAGGGGTCGATCGAGGGTGATGGCAGAATGATCATTCTGTAGGTGCTTTCCTGGTGCAACCTTATTAAAGATCTGACATCGGTTGTGCCGAAGCGGGGGAGATTGCAATGCTGACAACCGTGACTCGGCAAATGGGAGCTATTACGTCAGACTGTCAGCCATGTTTAGTGTTTCAGAGCGGAATTAACATGGAATCTAACGAACTGGGGTAGAATTATGTTCAGTGATGGGTCTCGTTTCAAATTATTTGATGACCACGAATACATGTCTGAAGATGTCCAAGATTGATTGATTGAATATTAACGTCACACTGTTCAGCTACACGAGGGCTTTTGGCGACGGACCACGTAATTTTGAACCATGGTCAAGTGACGTGGACGACACTTGAGCTAGCACCCCCTCTCCTAACTACCCTGAAGATGTCCAAGTGATTGATTTGGATACTTACCTGACTGCCATCCGCCACTCAACCCGATAACAAATGGTATGGAGTGCCATTTTATTTGATATTGTGACACTGTAAGTTGGATTTAAAACCTTGGATGCCCTTACATCATGGAGATGCGTCGATGAGATTCTTTGGTCCATAGTATTGAGATTCCCTTCAGGTTTCAGCGGGATGAAATTACGCCTTATATGTACACAACTCACCTTTCTACTGCTTGTTTCGTGGCCCCTGCCACTTCCTGATTGGCGAGATTGTCGGATCCAATATACTCCCAATAGAACACTTTGGCTTTTGGTGAGGCGATTTATCTACACACGACAGTCCTTGTATCGCTGTGATCTAACTCGCCAATGGGAATTTGTATGACAAGTTATTCCTCAGGGGGACATCTGCTAACTCTTGAGTCAATGCCTAGCCGAATAACAATTTGCATGTAAATCAGCGATGGACTAACGTGTTGTTGATTTTTTTTTCCGTTCTATTACATGTATTTCATGATTAAAATATTCAATTCCTATAGCGTTACTTACATTTCTTTTTTGAAGGGATAATTTCTTGAAGCGCGTTTTGCTGGACTTGAGTGAACTTGAATGTTGAGTTTTAAAAAGGCAAGCATTTATTGCAGCTCAGGTTTGCTAACTCGTAACCAGTAAGTTTAATACTTTACTCGTAACATAATACTGAATCATTTGCGGGTTTAATGAGACAAGTATCAAAGGAGAAATTTGTGCAGCGAAATGCTTAGAGCAGAAATGGACGAGAATGAATTCTAATAGTTACTGGCTATATTTCACCAAATCAAAGTGTAGAGAAAATTATCAAATTGCTGCACAAAATTTGGTTGCCTACACTGTGTGTGAAGCCAGATCACAACTCTTCAAAATAAATTTTTTAATATAGATTTTTCAAAGACAAATCAAAACTGGTAATTTTTTAAGAATTAAGATTTAGATTTTGGATTGTATCAAATGATCCGACTGAAGCGCGGCAAGGTAGGGGCAATGCTTGATGGAGTTTTTGGTCATTTGAAATAACAGTACAAAGTATTTACTTAACTATTTCGGCACCGCTTAACCTATTGTTTCCAGCTGTGGTAAATTAATTACGAAATATGATTTGTATATTTCGAAAAATATATTACTTGCAAGGTACAGACATATGAATAAATAATTTTTGCCATGAGTATACTAATATCCTTGTTTTAATTCCCCTGTACTATCCCTGAAATAGCATTTTAAAGTTTAAAGTTTTGCTTCGCGTGTGGGTCGAAACACCCTCTTTTTGTAAGTGAATTTTGTCACACGAGTTTTCGTTTTGTTGCACCGGATAATTTCATCTCTTTTTGAATTTTAAGTGCCATTGGCCTCACTCTACGGCCCCAGTGACTGACTGTCAGGCCATGTCAGTTTCAGCATCCACAATCTAAATTCTTAGAGCTTGTGAAATACCAGGGGTAACTCCAAAGAGTTTGTGCTTTCTCTTGGGTAACTGAATAAAGCACATCAGGTTTTCATTATGTATCTAACGAAATACATGAACACCATTTTTCAAGAAAAATCTAGTCAACAAATCCGATTATCCACTATTACATCCAATCGCCATTTTGATTTCCTGGAGAACATTCTTCTTTCCTCCATATTCCAACAACATTCTTCCATACTTATGAAGACCCAATTTCAAATGATATACTTAGAGCTCTTTTATTCAAATGGCTCCAATTAAGTCCCTCCCCATAAGGAATTGTCATAATGAAATCAATGCTGTTATTCCTGAGTGCTCCTGGTACCATAGGGAAAATTATTTCCAATAATTTCTGGATTTCAATCATTCAAGTTTTCAAATAGGTTTATTTTCAGACCTCATGTGGGCCATAACTTCACACACCTATTGATAGAATGATGATCATTGCCTTTCAAAATAAATCTGCATAAACCTTGAATTCAGGGAAAACCTTTTACTGTTAAAATTGTAAAACATGATTCCTGATTTTTAAGAAAAATAAAAGTATTTACTACTCTAAAAGAAAATCATCTAAGGTGGGGAAAGTAGATCTTTTTGTTTGTTATATGGAAATGGTAGCAAAGATTTATTAAATGTTGTTTGATAAATATTTGTTACCTGTTGCTGAGACAGAAATTTTTTAGCTACTTTCAAGTATTGCTGGATAAATGGACTTTAAAAGTGATGCAAGAATGAAGCTGGTACACAATCATTTATGATGCGAGTAAAAACAACAACTACGAAGAGAGGGGTAAGTCTTACTTTAATTGGAAATAATGATGTTTATGCAAGTGCTAGGTGGTATAGTACCTTACCATCTCATTTTATTGTTTGTAAAAAATCATATGTCTCCAAAATCAAACTGGCGCTAAAGGGTTTGATTGAAGAGAAGAGAACTAATTTCCTTTCTCCCTGATAATCCAGGCAGAGTTTAATTTCAAAACATTTAGAAAAGAAGTCAGTTTGTTTTACGGATTAAAGTTTGAGAGCTGTCATAGTAAAATAAATAAATAGTAAAGCTTTAAAATATTATATATAAATTTCCATCGCTTCCTTTTTGTGTGAGATTTTGCATTTAAGCATTAACAAATAGCAAAGATGAGAAGGAAAAAGACTTTTAAAGAATACTTAATTGGCTTGAAAATGAGAGTGGCATTACCATTTTACATAGAAAATACCAGACAATTGTCCCAAAATGTCAGTTCAATTTCGCATTAAAGTATGTTCTAAATAATTTTGTAAATCCGTTACACTCAAATAAAACGCTTTTGTTTGTCTTCGTCAAGCACATATTATTTTGTTTTGGCATAAAGGGTTGTTATCTTCAAACTATTTTTACATAGCGTATAGATGAGTAAATTTTTTAAAACTTGTTTTCGACATTTAATTTGTTGCCGTAAATTTTAATTGGTAAAATTTGTACCTTGGCAAAAAAAGGTTAGAAATCATAATTTCTGAAAACCCATCGGTCGTTTTGAAACAGTATGGGTCATTTTATCGGTTCTAGTTTCTCCATACTATTGCAAAAGAGTTTTCAATCTGAACAAAGAATATTCAAGTTAGATTTTATCATTAAAAATTTGTTTTAAAACTCCGAAATATTTTAATAAATTCGACTTGAATTCCATTGCATATTTCCATCCATTCAATTGGAAATTCATGAATACGGATACAATAAATCGACATAACTATCGGTCGTCTAAAGTATTTTTAAGAATTTGTTCCATTTCGCTTGACTTGTCAACAATGGGTAATCCGCTGTTGGTGGTCGGCTCTTCCACGATTGATCGTACCATTCTATTCATTCGAACACTTAAATACTAACTCAGGGTTTTGGTGAGCTCCCTATTATAGACCTCTTGATTTTCCATAAATCCACTTGCGTCCATAGGTTGATGTTAAGTGAATTTCACCGTGATTTCAAAAGAATCCATAAAGGGTCAGGCCCATTCAATGGTTTGTCCAGAATTGCCATCCGTTCTTCGAGTGCTTCCATTGGATCATAATTCAGGGGGTGCGGTTTTGATGGACTTATTACCACATCCAAGATATAAACTATTTCCACTCTTTTAAGTTTTCCTTGCAAGATTCGTAACAAGTGTGAAATTATTCGCTTTCAAAGAAACAGGGAGACGTCGCTGACTGAATAGTCCTTGAGTAGTTTCGAAGTGCGACGTTTGTAAACACTCAATCAATCATTTATTTAATCAAGCCGCTTGAAATTTCCGATGCAAGTTTTATTTTGCGCTCGATCTCGTACATGACACATCTCTGTCAGTTAAAAGAAAAACTCTTTTTTTTACTGCGCGGTGTTTTATTTCATACGCTTTTTCTTTTTTTTTTATTTCTGTATGCGTTGAATAACTAACTTACTTATTTTGTATTTTCTATAACCATTTCATATTTACTTCAAAGGGGTGCGTAAAATACCCATTTTTTTGCAAAGGGAATTTGAGTACGATGAAGTTTTATTTAGTCATAGTAGAAGTATAAGTAGTGGTATCATATATCAGCTGTGTTATTTTAGATAATTTTATTTGCTCTGGAAATTATTTTGTGCCCTCAGTAGTCGACAAGAATTCACAAGTGACATGGATGCATCCTAGAGTCACTGAAGACCTGCCGTGTAGACGAGTTGATGCACGTTAAATCTGGCGAAATTCAAAGTCCTCACGTTGCTGTGGCATGGAAGTTAAAAGAGTAAGGTGCCAGTGCCGTCTTACGTATCCTCCTCGTTGCTTGACCATGATTTAAAATTACGAGGTCCGTTGCCAATAGCCTTCACATTGTCTTAGATTCTGAGATTAGAAGTGGAATCAAAACTGAAAGATTCGTCTAGATTAAACTGTGTAATAACCGCGTTATGGTATTGGTGTTTGAGGGTTAGAGAAAATACCGGCACGTAATCAGTTCAAATTCCAATTTATTGTTTCTCTAACTTAAATCAACTCAGGGTGGGAAGTACGCACTATAAGTATAGCTAACAAGCACGCGAAAGTTCTTAATATTTGGTATCATCTAATTCACTTTATAACTTTGGAACACTTCAGACGTCTACGGTCACAGGTAAATGTGTTCTGTTGTGGTTATTTTTGACACTCCAGTCGTTATTATTATCTATCTTTTGACTAAAATCGTCAATTAAGCAATATTTGATCATCCGGTACTCGTCCGGCTGGCTCTCTCAGCGCTTACTTCGCGTACCTAAAAGTCAATGCTTAAATAGAACCCTTCATTTGAATAAATCGAGTCTTCTTCTTCGGGAGAAAGTTTTCAATCGAACAACTGCCAAAAAGAAATAAATTCACCCCAAAAGGATTAGTACAGGTTCGTGGATAGACCAGTAACAACTCTCTATCTATGAACATGATACAGTAAATAGTTTCCCACGCATAATAATTTCTTTTTAGAAAGTTCATCTTTGAAAGCTTTGCTTTTAACATACATTCTTTTGTATTTGGTTTGGAAATGAAAGGCCGGTTTTACTCGTAGATATAGCAAAGGCGACCCTCCTCTGGAATGCCCAGGCGATCCATCTGTATGTTTAACGATTTTTGGCTGCGGTTGACGAATGGTTATGGTCGTCGCAAGCTCGTGATCGATGTTGTCCAATCATGGCTTCGAGACCTAGTGCTACACTAAAACCATCCTGCGGACGATGCGTTGAAATCTCAATAAGCGGAGTTCAAATTTCCTCCCATTGGTGTGGTGTGAGATGCCAAGAAGAAGAGTGTCCTCTCCTTGTCTTTTGACCTTGATGTGCTCCGAGATTACGGGAAATAACGTTTGCCAATAGCCTTCGTGTTGCTTCGAAGTACGCCGTAAATTACAATAAATCTGACAATTTTCCTGTTGTCCTTTCACCAAATAATCTAACTTTCTTACCAATGCAATAACATGTGGCGCTACAGCCCATGAGGACCAAGGCTGCCTACTGTGCCCAATTCAGTATGCGTGACCTTGGACCCTGAGGTGCATGAGCAGATGTTCGGGTCAGGTGGTCAGTCTGATGCGAAAACACTCAGTGTTAAGTTCCCGAGCAAGTTTGGTACTTATTTTGTCAACCCACTGAAGGGATGAAAGGCTGAGTCATTCTTGTTCAGCCCGGACCATTGCAATTAGTTTCCTGTAAATTAATGAGTGTTTGGCATAATGGGTATAGTCCTTGTAGCAAAATAAAACAATTTATCAATCAATCAATAAATATAAAAAAAATCGTACCAATATTTTTATTGCAGAACAACAAAAGGTATTAATAAAATACGAATGGGTACCCAAAAGGTCTAGTTGTTTTGACATTTTGTTCGTTTTTAAAGCGTCAGCTTCGAAGCCCCTTCGGTAATTTCTCACCCATGCTGTACGCTAATCACAATCTTTTTTATCCGGCTAGGAACTTTGATTCAATACGTTTGTGATGATGTTTGCCAGAGCTTCTGTCTCTTTTTTCCCTTTACCTCAACAAACGCTTTCCTTTCATTTCTCTTTTCATTCGAGGTAACTAAAAAAAGTCACAATGAGCGTCGTCGGGTGAGTATGGGAGATGAGGAATACGGGTCATACCATTTTTGATCAAGAATTGTCTTACATATCGGCGGGCTGTGTTGTGACATCTCTCGCGTTCTTCTTCTAACACGCGGCTCTGCGTTCTTTGACGGCCCAAGATTGTGGCGAAACGCCAACTAATACCAAGAAGAAAAACAAAGCAAAAATGCAA
>BMAV01023665.1:12997-26269 GCA_019973955.1 Trichonephila inaurata madagascariensis
CCATGGCTGACCATACTTGAAGGAATTCTATTATCAATCAACTTTCCGAATTTTGTTTCGCCTCTTTTAGACTAACATCTAAAAACATTATCACATATAAATAAATACGTTTCGTGAACTTTTACGCTGTTACAGTAGGAGCATACAGAGACACACGTGTTCATGTTAAGGTATCCGACTACGTTCGAAACCGTGATTTTGCAAAAGCGTGTAAATGGATAATATTTATGATATTTAGTGTCAATTAGATTAGAATACATGCATAAAATGGTTTTAAGGCCATTATGACAAAAAAATTATTTAAATACAAAATTTTGCAATAAAATTAACTTAGAATAACCTTTTTTCCAAATGTTCTCTTTTTGTAAAAAATGCTTCTATTGTATTAATATTTTGCCTGTATTCAGCTCAGACCTCTGTACAGAGGCTCACTAGAATTTTTGAAATGCATAACTCAGAAGTCGGTTTATCCATGTTTTACGAAAACAGAAGGGAGAAATTTTAAGAAAATACGCCGATAATTATTTCAAATGGTTGTAACTATGAAAATAATGTGAATTTTTCAAAAATCATAGTTGAACCTCTGTACAGAGGTCTGAGCTACATACAGGCAAAATATTAATGCAATAGAAGCATTTTTTTACAAAAGGAGAACATTTGGAAAAAAGGTTATTCTAAGTTAATTTTATGCCAAAATATTGTATTTAAATAATTTTTTTTTGTCATAATGTCCTTAAAACAGTTTTATACATGTATTCTGATCTAAGTGACACTAAATATCATGAAAATTATCCATTTATGCACTTTTTTAAAATCATGACTCCGAACGTAGTCGGATACCTTAAATTTTTCATTTTTTTTATTTATTTGTTTTACTCCGGCCTGGCCTCAAAATATTCTAAACACCAAAAAATTTGAGAATATGTTTTGTTTTTCTCAAAAATTACAATTTAAATAGTCAAAGAGATAACTACTTTTCACGCATGACGAGTTTACTCGTCAAGACACAAAATCCTGCAACTTCTCTATGACGAGTATACTCGTCAATCACATTTAACTGATTAAACAACTCACGTTTTTTTGGTGAACTCTAATTAAATTCAAACCAATGAGGACAAAAAGACGCCAAACGATAATACTTGGGAAGAATTTCGAAAGCGATGGATGAAAGAACAATATTCCGAACAAATTTTCTATAGAAAATAAACAATAATTACTTTTTGGAACGAAATAATAATAAAATTAATGAACTCGTGTAAGGTATATGAATTCCAAATCATCAGTTTTCTTAAACGCATACAAAAACAATTTCTAATTCGTTTAAATATTTGTTCAACGTAAATGTTTTGTTTCTTTGTAGAATAGAAATATAATCGCCATTTTTTTAAAATCAAAAATAACAATGAATATCCTTTTAAAATATAAAAGTATTTGATTAAATTCTGTTACACATATAAAATATCGCGATTTTATCTATAAACTAATAAAAAAATATTACCTTTATATTTTCCTCGCTTTATCTAACTGCTTATTCATGCCGTATTTTTTTAAAATATGAATCAGGCAGAATTTATTCGACGTCGGTAAATTCAATCCAAATACTCATTACTAGTGAAATACCAAACAATGTTCTTTTTAGCGGGTTTTGGAATTTTTTCATGTAATTATTACACTTTCTATTTTGAAACCTCTGTGACCTTGCTTACTCAATACTATGAAATGGTTTATTGGAAACTGTAAGAATGATCCTTTTCTATATCAACACGTATTCTCTATCTATTTCTAAATTATCGGAATGATTTGAAAAAGATATTGTGAGCAGAACAATGCGGTAACAATAATCAACTATTAAACTACAGTTGTGTGATAGCAACAGATCTTTTACTGATGCTATACAATTATTAATGATAGAATAACATCCGTATATCTATGGGTTATATACTCATATTTGAAGAAGTAGTATCTGAAACAGAGTAATGTGTGTTTTCGCCTTGTTTTATAAGTTTATTTATAAAGATAACCTTATATATATATGTAATATAAAAATAGATATATTATTTATAAATTTTAACCTAGACCTTGGATGATGCAAGATCATGTAATATTTCGTCAGCTTTTTCCCTCCAGACACTAATCCTTCCCTATAGACTTAGTACCACCTCTGTCTAGGGGGACAGAACTAATAGACTCCTAGGGAGCCCCATAAAGCATGTCTTTTGGGGAATTTCACTCTTCGCTATCTCTTCCGATTTCCCCCCATATAAATACCTTTGTTCCCCTAAGTCGGGGTTCTTTTTGCCTTGTAAAAAGTATTGTAACACGTGACTTCAGTGCTCTTCCTATGAAGGAAACCCTGTACACTCAATAAAGATTTTAAAGTCCATAGCTGTCGTTACTGGGTCGTTAAAATGTGTCATATATATATATATATATCCAGCTGTGAAGAAAATGTGCATTCCACACACAGGATACATTTTAATACACACATAGACCAATATTTACACGACTACACTTTAAAATTATTTATGACCAATCAAGCAACTTTTTTGCATGCAATCTGATTTGCATCTAATACCAAATAGTTAAACTCTAGTGTGAGATTATGAATCATTTGGATTGACATGGCATTAGTGGGAGTCATGAGCAAAATATACGAGTGGCAATTGTTGTATTAAATATGAGAGAAAAATAGTTCAAAAATTGTGAATTGAATTATTGATAGGAGGCTCTTTGGTGAGTTTTTAATGATTTACACTATTCATTTGTGAACATACTGGGTTTTTAGTTTGAACTTTAGAATTTTAGGCATTTTTTCTACCTATACAACTATTTTAAAGATGGGTGCATCATCTTAGGTGTTCAATGGTTCACTTATATTATGCACTTAATTGTCTTAGAATTTTAATATTTAATGTTTTAATATCTTTCAGAATGCGATGGCGAATAGTTTAATTTTTCAAGTTTAATGGTTTCATTTTAACTTTTAAATTTTTGAGAATTGGATATTTTCCGATGAACTTTCCAAGTTGCAATAGGGGGAAGGTTGGCACCATCAAACTAGTTTAACCCCACTTATCGGTCCTAAGTCCGAGGTTGCACTTGGATATTTTATAAATTTTTATTTTTTAATATTTTAATTTTGTTTGAAAACGTTGGAATTTTATCTTCTATATTCGCCATTCATATTTTGAAATGGGATTTAATGTTATAAGATTCATATAATTTCAATTTTTTAATTGATTATTAAGTTGTGATTAAATTATATATATTGTAACGTAGTGACTAGGTAGCGTCGTTTTTAGTCATACACAAGACATTAAAAGAATTTACTTTTATTCATGTTCTAAGTCAATAAATTTTGCAATGCAAGCAGTATAAGGTAAATTGTAGACTAATTAGTCCCTTGTTTGCACGTAAGGATAACAAAATACAGTCCCGTGTTAAATTGGCTTCACGGTAACCTAACCGTTGCGCAACCGTCGGGTAGTAGTTTCTCTGGAGGGTGTTGGGCAATTCCTCCGCATCACAAGATCCTTTAGAACAGTGTTTCTTAACCTTTTCATCGCTGCGGACCGGTCAACGTTGGATAATTTTACCGCGACCCGCTAAGGGGGAGGACGTTGATTGTTTATATTTTAAATTGTTGTGTTTTAATAATTTTACTTTAATTGCATTTAAACGTGCTTTCAGAATAAAATACAGCTACACCAAAAATGGATGTAAAATGATTCGAAAAAGAATAAAAAGTGATTTTCGTAAAAAGTATCCCACACCCAAGAAAAATATGCCGCAGTAAATAAAATGGTAATAATTTAATGTTCCTTGTGCGGTCCAGTAGTATTTGATCCACGGACCTTGGATTGGAGACCACTGCTCTAGATGACTCCGCTCGTTCTCCCCATCACGATCCGGTCAACACGTGAAGAGCCTTTCCTCCCCGTGTTTTTAAGCTTTCGTCTCGATCCGATCTCTGGTCTCTGCTATCCGATCTCCTCTCTCCCATCTCACCAAAAAATGACCCTTTTAAACTCCAGGGGCGGGTCCACTACACTCCTCTCGTCATTTTTCATTGGCCGGTTTACTAAAATCAGCACACGATCCTCTGACTCAAGGAGAAGGGCACCCGTGAGGGGCGTCCTTACAATTTAACATGGAATATAAAAGAATTTCCATGGAAAATCACACAAACCCGAAGAAATACACCCCAGTAAATAATATGAAAATAATTTAATGCTCCTTAGGGAGCCCGATACTATTTGATCCACGGACCAGTACCGGTCCGCGGGTTGGGGACCTCTGTTCTACAGGACGAATTTTTGTTATGGAATCTGAAATCAAAAGAGCAGATTGACTGAAACATTACTAGCCGCAAGCTGGATCCTGCGGACTTCAGGATTCTAATTTGAACTCCGTACAAAAGGCAAGACGTAAATTATACCTTTGCTGCTGAATCGAGATCAACCATGAAAATGTTGAGTCAAAAGCTCCTAAAGGATAATTTGTTTCTAAAAGAAACCATTTTTGTAACTTGTTTACGAATTCATCTGAGAGGAAAACTATTATTATCGTCTTTATCGATATGAATTTATTGGATCAGATACACTGCGAGTATGAGTCCTCGACCGGGAGTGCCGCCCATTCGAGATTTACGTGCAATGTTTGCTTTGACAGTTCTTAAATAACATGCTTCGGCGGGATTTTGACAATCCGTTACGAGTGCAGTTAACGATTGTTCGCAGTTATCGACTGAGGAAATCGCACGCACGCTCGCCTCCACAGAAACCGATCATTTGGGGGTTGGTCCATTTGTCGATGAATTCCTTTCCACCCAGATGGCGCTACTGATAACAAGGTTGCCTGAGAAAGCGGAAGTGTCTGGATGGTAACGCCGGAAACCGGAACGTCCAATTTCAGTGATTTTGCGAGAAATCTTCTAAATCATCTTTTAACACGCTGTTTCGATTGGAGGCGGAATACCAAGCAGTTGTCTGCAAAACTTGAGCTGATAACTGATTGTTTCCACGCTTTTTTTGTTACTATGTATTGACGCTTTCCCTTCTGTATTAGACACTTTCGCGTTTTGAAAATTTTTACGCAAGAAATGTAGATTTCGCCTGATTTTTTTTTTTTTTAAGTGATGTTAAAAACTTACATATAGCTTACAATATTACTTCTCAAACTTTTAATGTTTGCAACCCAATTTTCAGTCATAATTTTCATGGTGCCCCCCTTTATGCAATAATAATGTATTGAATTCTATAGTAGTGTACTTTGACGCTAAAGCTACAATACGACTTTAATTATAAACTGTACGAATTATATCAAGATAAGTATTAAATTTTGCATATAATTTTGTATATGACAAGACCATGAGGTCACTAGTTCTCAGTTTATAACCCTTGTTTATAACTTAGTATTGATGAATTAATAATCAAATATATTGTGCAGTACTGATACATTTATAAGTATAGTATATCATTGTAAATGTGCATTTTTTTAATCCCAATGTATTTTGTTTTGATTCCTTTCAGTAAATTAATAATTTTTTAAATGTTTTATTTTTGACTTTTTAATATGCCTGCGCACCCTGGCAGGATTATCACGACCCCTAGGGTTTGAGAATCGCTGGTTTTCAATAAACCTAAATGGTAGAATAATTATATGTTGTTGTTACTATTGTCACCTGATCGGCAAAGACCAGATCAGGGCCCACGAAATTCATCATGGTAAAGGGCTAAGTGACGCCTGTCGTTAGCAGTAGGTTTGAGCACCATGATAGGACGATTTAGCTCGGCTTCACCCCAATTTTGAGGTAATTAAGTAGAGTACATTTTATTTACATAGATACGTATATATGCATGTATTTAATAAAGATCCATGAAACAAAATCATTTACAATGACTTAATGAGATTTAATACAAAATTTTCAAGTTCTTAAAAAATAAAGCATTTATTGAGTTTTTCAAAAAATTTCTGGTATTTTTCTTTACATTGTCATTTTTAGCATCAAACTGTCAATGAATCGTTCGATGTCGTCCATTTTGTTATTCATTTCATCATTGGAATTGCGCATACTTTTTATGATGTTCCTCATTTTGGATGACTTGGGAACAGAAGTTGCGTTATACATTTCACTTTCGTCGTCGGAATCTGCATCAATGTCATTTTTTGAACTTTAAATAAACATCAAAATGTCTTTTTCTTCCATAATTGAGGCTGTACACTCATTATCATCATCTACTGCAATGAATTCTTTTTGTGATACAGTATGTAATAGTCCAATAATACAGAAACTTTCTCAAACATTTCATTAATTGAAAAGAAATCTTTTCGTGTTAAGCGATTTTCGTTTTATGTTAAGAGAAAAAATACATGGAAATGCATAGTAGTTTGTCGGGGCCGGTGTATTATTTCGTGTTAACCGATATTTCTGGTTAACTGTTTTCGCGTTAAACGTATTTCACTGTATAATGTTTCTATCCAAACTAGAGATGATACGTAATGAAAATACAGATGAGGAAAACCAAGAAAGAAACTTTGTTCTACCCCAGGAGCATATATATACAAGTATGTATATGTAATTCAAATATGACCTAGTCGTGGCAACTCAGAAGCTTTTTGGTATTGATCAAATCCTCGTTTATTTGTGTAGCTTTATGATCAGAACACATATTTCAGCATCCTGTCCGTTCAAGCGCCAAACGATCGAATGATGGATTGATCCCTTTTCTGTATTTAAATACAAGGAAAATATAAAGGGAAAAAACATAATCACAAGTGCAAGTGAAGAGGAATATAGGTTACTTTAGAAATAGCGTCTGTGTTAGAGGGAAAAGTTTCAATCACTCAGTATGGCACATATAAGCTATCATATTTTTTTACGAGGAATCGTGAATGAATTTGTCAAAATACAGATTTTTATCCTTGAATGATCCTAAATGAAATGAGACTAACGTTTTCAAAATAGAGTATTCGTAATTATGATTCAGATATAAATAAATAATATCCACATTTTATAAGTAAATATTAATTTGTTATTACGTTACACACATATATATGTACATGTAACGTCGTGGCGAATGTCTAATAATAATGTAATTAATAATTGATCATTTGGCCGAGAATGGAAGTGGGTGTAGAAGATATAGGATTAATGAGGAATCATTTTTGTAGAATCATAATCCAATTTTTGTTTCATGTAGACCACACAACAAAGAAGACAAAATCAAAAGCCAGATGCGTGAAGTTATAATAAGTGTTTTAAAATAAGCGACGGTGAATTTTCCATGAAATTGGAGGTATATATACTCGTACAAAACGCCAACCGGAAGTTCCCAAATTCACATGACTTCCTTCAAAAGCTCCTCTGATTCGTGGACAAATTTCCTACAAGGTGAATTAGATAACGACTAATTGAACGAAACGCTGAATACATAATTTTCCATTGTAAAAGTTACGATTAAACCCCTTTAGGCGGGTAAGCTAACTTTTAATTACTTACGCGAAGTCCTGAAGGGCTCAGGACTTTTACAAATTAAAAAGCCTCCCAAAAGAAAATTAAAGTGAATTATTGCACGCACACACACACGCACAAAATATGCTATGCATAACCTATTCTGCTCACTTTTTCATTCCATTGAAATAAATCAGATAAAACCCGCAAACAGTCGGGTAACTCAAATAATTTAAATATAGCAGAATTAAATATTAAGTTAGAAAATATTTTTTAACTGTGCTCCTTCAATTACACAAAAAACATCTGTGAATAAAAGTGAAAATTTATAAAATATTGCACCCTGCCTTTGAGAAATCACTACCACAGTCTCGTTACCTCTACAGTAATCCATCACGAAGAAATAAATTTCCTCTCCATACTTTGCATGGCCTACGCGTTTCAGAAGCAAAATCACGAGCACTTTCAAAACCGAGGTTGCTGCACCCAAGGTTGAAATCTGCTTTCAGAATTAAAAGTTCTGAGCCCCTTGGAATGTACACTCCCTCGATGCTTAGGCAGTTTGAAAGGAGGTAATAAGCGCTGAAAAAAATAAGAAAATATTCTTGTAGACACATGGTGTCACACCTCTCTTTTGACTCTTCACCTTTAAAAACCTTGTAGGTTACGGTAGAAACCTCTTTCAATCGTAAATCTGCGTAAGGAGAGCCAATAAATGGTTTTTAGTAGTTATTGACTAGTAGCGATTGTACACTTCGAACAACCCGGTTAAAGATTTTTAAGAAAGCTTTTGAAATAAATGTTAAATAAAGCTTGACAAAAAAAAAAACCCTTATTTTTTGAATTATTTATTTATTTTTCTTATTGAAAGGATAATAGACATATGTTATATGCATAAAGCCTTTATGCCTTTTGAAACGTTAATTTTTTTTTTTGCCAGATTTCAATATTTTGGAATTAAGGCTGTCTTCGGCTAATGTTAAAGAATAGGGGCCAAATTCGGAATAATTTTTCAGATATAAAAGTACTCAAACATTAATATTATATTTTGGCTTCCCTATCATGTAGATTTTTTTTATTCGAGTTTTGACGCATTCTTTCTTTTATAAAATGTGTTTCGCAATTTTTCCCCTATACCGTAATGCTTAATGAGTTATCCCTTCGCATGTTTAAAGGAAAAACTAATCACTTATGAAATATTTTTAAATTTTAAAAACACTGTATTATAGACACATGCATGAGTTACAATCTTACAAATTTTTATAAAAATTAAGGCATTTTTTCTGTCCAAAAATGTGCTCCACGTCAAGTTCATTCTCTCTCTCTTGCACAGATGGCCAAAACAACCGTAAGTCTTATAATACTTATACACTCGATTCATCTAACTCACAGATTTCATGTGACATGAAATGACAAGAGTGAAGACAACTACATATATATATATTGTAAACTAACCATGAATAAAAATTAGAAAATTGATTTTAGCCACACATTGCGTAATATACAGTACTGTTGTTGTTGTGTAACTCGAATACGAATTAAACAAAAGCTCATCATGTTGCAGAAACTTCTAGCAAATTTTCTCCTTTGGGCAAGAAAGTTCATTTTTTGTGGGGATTATAGTTGGCAATGTAATGTGCTAAATTCATGGTGGTCACATGATACAAGCAGTCACGTTCTCTTCATTGAATTCGAAACAGACATTAAACTAATCGCACTTGTTGTTCTATTAGTAAAACTTAGATAAAACTTCAAATTTCAAAATTGTGTAAGATATTCAAATGTTATTAAAAAAAATTGTTGGAAAAAGATTTTAAAATATTAAAAAAAATATTATTTTATGCTTGTACTTTTATAAATAAAACGCATTTTGTATACTTTATGAGCGTTATTATTGTTGACAAATATGTACTTTTTAAGAGAAAGTTTCAGCAAAGAGCAAAGAGAGGAAACAATGAAGTGAATGAACTGATTATACCGTGGAATCCTGAGTATAACTTTCACTTTTAGTTTAAAAAAATAAGATCGAAATTTTCGTTATAAGCCTGGTATAAAAATGATAACTTAAAATTAAAAAAAAAGGTGAGCACACATAGGAAAAATTAGACTTCTACATAGATCGAAATATCGTTTATTTAAAATAACTAATATTGTAGTTTTGTTAACCAATATTGTAGTAGTAGAATATTGTGGATTGTAGTTTATAGAAGTATAACATTTTTTATAGGAATAATACCTCGAGTAAATGACTTTAAAACATAAAAGCATTGCGCACGTATATTTCAGGATACTTCGTAAAAAAAGAGGTGCACGTTATACGGCGAATATACATATAAATTAAAAACAACACTTTGAAAGCGTTATACGCCGGATTTTATGGTAGCTGGAAACACATGATTGCTTTCATCGTGTGACTATGACGTCACATGAATTTAATCCATATTATTCCAAAAACAATCGTATATAAAACCGAATGGATCGTTTATATTGCTGTTGATTGTTTTCAACAGTAATAAACTTATTTTTCAAAAAGGATCCAATGATAAATTTCTTTTGAAGATCATATTTTATAGAAGAAAAAAAAACTATCACAAAAAATTAAATATTTTTTAAGCTATTAATTGATGAATTGTCTCTTAATATAAACTGCTGTTTGTAAAAAATGCAATATCATGAAGAAATCATTAGAATTAAATGAAATTTAATGCACCTGTATTAGTACAAATAAATGACGAAATTTTCAAAGCGAAAAAACATTATTAAATGTCCGAAATTAATATTTGTTGTAGACACCACGCGATGCAATGAGTGCTGCTATACGGCGTGGCATGGAGTCAAACAGATTTTGAATGTCAGCTTGTGGAAGAGAATTCCATATTGTATGTCCAGCAAAAGTTCATCTTTTGAAGCCACAGGACGAGGAACACGAGCGAGACGCAGACCAACCAAATTCCACACGTGCTCAATAGGCGACATATCCAGTGAATAAGCAGACCAAGGAAGAAATTGCATGTGTTGGGCTGAACAGAAGTCTCGAACAGTCTTTGCAACATGTGGGCGTGCATTATCCTTCTAAAAGATAGCTCGAGGGAGGCCTTGAAGGAAGGGAATGGATTTGGGCTGTACCACTTCGCGGACGTACCTGTTGCTATTGAGATAACCCTCAATTCGTAGGAAATTGGATCGTCCATGATACGAAATCGATCCTCAAACCATAACTCCAGGCGTTAGGCCACTATGTTGTTTGATAACGCACTCTGGAAGGCAGCGTTCACTGGCATAGCGTCTAACACGAATGCGGCCATTATGGTCCCACAAATTGAAGCGTGATTCATATGAAAAGACAACTTAGTGCCAATCAGTTTGCCTGGCTCTGTTCTCACGAGCCCATTGCAGACGCAGCCATCGATGGTTTGCCGTGAGGGGGATCCTGTGTAAAGGCATCCTTGCACGCAATCCACGGTGCAGCAGAAGTCGATAAATTGACGAAGCCGACATTAGTACACTTGTAGCAGTAGATCAACGTGCTGCCAACTTCTTGGAGAAAGCTGTATGGTCATTCACCGCCATACGATGCAGATGTCGATCGTCGCGCGCTGACGTCACTTTCCATTGTCCACTGCCAGTTTTTCGAGTTGTTCGGTGCTCGTCGGTCCAATGCTTCCAAATTCGCACCACTCCTATTGCGCGATATATATCCTTCCGATAATCCTCCCCTGTTCAACTTAGAATTTCTCCTTATTTCGTCGTGGAGGCATACTTAGGTCTCACTAAACGTTCGCCACTAACAAATAATCATTAACTATTTTCAACGTCCCGATACAGCCCTCTGTTTATTCGCTTTCAGCATCAATTCAGAGGGCGCTGCGCACGCTATGCATGCTCGGTGCCTTTGAAACTTTACTAGTTTACGTAACATCCTATACTTGAAATTTGCTGCAAAGTTCATTTAATTTTGATGATTCCTTCATGGTGTTGCATTTTTTACAAACAGCAGTGTACATGTAATCTGATTCCAAGAAAAAATTATTAAAGACTGGGTCACATTAGAATTTCGACGCAATTGTGAAATCGACACTTTTGTCTCAACTTTTGAAATATTACTTCTAAATTTGACCTTTATCGAAACAAATCTTGGTCAACAGATTGATTAGGAAAGTAAAATGAACGAAATAACTTCTTTTCATTTATTTTTAAATTTTGTGCAATATTAAAAAAATATGAGGAAAAGCTCGATATTTTTCCTGACAAAGATTTATGTGTGTAATCAATACATAAAAATTTTTCACTTTACAGAATAAATTTTATAATACTTTTCATTAATTATTTAAAATAGCTAAAAGCTTTAAGAGAACGAAAACATTTGGATTTTATTTTTTTCTTTTGTTATTTTAAAATGCGCATTAAATCTGATTTATCGTTTGCTTTAAGTAAAAGTTGTTATTATTGAGTTAAGTTTAGGAATCGTATGCTTCTATTAATTGTGTTTTTAAAGTTGACATCGTTTACTATTTTTATAAATCGAAGGATTATTTAAGCTTTTGTCTTGCATGAATTACGCCATTGTGTAACACTGATTTTTTTATTAATTTCTTATGAATTTAAACTTATTTAAATTATGTCTATATATAAAAATACTCAAAATGAAAAAACGAGAAAATCAAATCTTTTAAGTAAGGCATCCAGAAATCTGCGTCTATGTAATGAAAAATAGGTAAATATTTGATAATTTTCACTTTATATATTTTATGCATTTTTTTTTTAAAAAAGACAATTCAGTCTTTGTATATATGCTAATCACTGTAAACAAAATCATATTCCCTTACATTTGGTTGAATTAATGTAATATAATTGTAAACAATGATATTGTTTAAATTTAATTTTATTTAAAATTGTCAAATTTTCTTGAGTGTTTCGTCTTTTGTAAAATTGTTTTAAAATTATAGTCTAAAAATTTATTTTTATCGAATTAATTTGATATCAATACGCTGCGGATTTTTTTACCAGATAATTGCAAAGCTTTTTCCAAGTTGAAGCGATGATTCCAATACGATAACATTAGACTGTCTACGAAAAATCTATTTTGTACGATTCCAAAATCTCACCAAAAACGAGTAGTGTACCGATATTAAATTAGATCCATTTTTGTTTATTTAAATACTTTTTTTAAGTTTATAGGATTTATTTTTATCTTTTTATTTAAATTATTTATGTAGTAGAATGATAACACTGAAATGTGTGATTTGCTATAAATGCTGATATGTGTTCGAAGACTGATTTTTTTTCTTATTAAAAATCTTTAAATGAATGTACAGAAAATGCATGTTTTTAGTTAGTTATCCGGTATAACAACCGGAACTGTATAATATGTTGCTTTATTTGAATTAGCAACAATTATTATTTTAATCACATGGGGCTGAATACATCAGATATAAATGCAGTTGCATAATTTCTATTGGTATGGAAGCCACTGACATGCTTGCAAATTGTTCTTGTAGAAACAAGTTTTATTTTTAGGAATTCAAAATAATAAAGTTGTCTTGAAACTTTGCCTGAAGATATACAAATTAAAGGAATTACAACTTTTCAATACTTGTTAAGACGTAGCATAATTGTTTTTAAATTATCAGTTTCTTCGTGACAAAATTTTTTTTCGTCTTTTGCGTTTTTAAAAAGAAGGCGGAATTGTTTCTTTAACTAAGATATACAAAAAGCTCAAATTTGCGTAAGATATAAAAAATATTTATAAAAAAAAAAAAAAAAAAAAAAAAAACACACACACATCATCAACAAAAAAATTCCTCTTTGAAAATGAACGT
>BMAV01023665.1:26594-37196 GCA_019973955.1 Trichonephila inaurata madagascariensis
GAAAGAAATTAAAACTGAATTCGATTCATATTTATCAAACAAATTCATACAATTTTCTCTACCAATATATATTTCTATGCTCTTCTTTATAATAAGCGCAAATATATAACATCAAATATAACTTAAATTTAAAAGTACTATTTGTGCTGAAGTGACAAGAAATTGTTTTCTTGTTTGTGATAAATAATGAGCTAATTTAATGACGGTTACATGGTAGGTACAATCATATGTTCTCCAATCTGTTATCCTAAAATTATTATTAAATTCTATTTTTTAAGCTTATATACTATCCCAAAAATACGCTTTATTTTGTAAAATGAAAATTCTGTCTTGTAAGAGATTTCTCAGGGTTTTTCTCATTGATCCTTTGCATTGATGCTTTCTCATCGATGCTGTGAATAACTGCTTTAAAGAACTTTAATACATTCATTAAAAAAATTTATATTAAACTTTTTGAGAATTTGAAATTTTAGTTTATTTATCAGAGTTATTGATTTTATAAATGGGGTTTCTTTAAAAAGACAATCATTACTTATTAGTCAGTGGATATGTGTAATTTGTGACTCTTTATCTTAAAAATGTGTTTTATGGTAATAATGCATTTTTTAAGAGTTACAGTATATATTTAACTACTCTCTCTCTGAAAATTTTCGTTTTCCCCAGAAAAGTAACTAATTTTTAGTGTGTAGTTTGTGCAATGCATTTCCTTTATATTTATATTGCCTACACTCTAACTCAAAAGAAATTTAAGGGAAATAGAATTTTGAAAATCAAGGATATATGAAAGCACTACGCTTCATTAGCTTTTCCTTTAACTTGCCTTCACGTACCTTGTGTAATTGACTACCAACACTATAAAAGAAAGGATATACTCTGTCTGATTTATTTCTTAAAAAAACACTTTTGTCTTCGTGATGACATTTATAAAGAAAATTTTTAAGTTCTTCATTAAAGAAAACAGGCGCGTTGCTCAAATAGTAAGGAGATAGCTACCGGAAACAAAAAGAAAATAAACTTCGTGTGTTTGATAATTAACTTACACCGCCACTTCCTTGAAAGGTCTCTTTAAGACTATCTCCTCCCTCAAGTTAACGAGATTCATTCTTGTATCACGAACAACAACAGGAAAATGTCTTCACCGTAATAAAAGGCTTTTAAGCAAATGAGCTGAAGGCCACTCTTCAGTTTGCTGTTCATTATATCCGTTAAAAAACTGAATGATTTGAATGGACTTAAATGGTGTGAATACAGGAACTGTCAGCTACCTGGAATGAACAAGAAAACTAATGAATTACTGTGAATAGAGTTAGATGGTGGATTCCATGTGCCCCTTCGGAGAATAAAAGGGCTGTGGCTTAATCAGCGCTACGAGTTAATTAACTTATTCTTTAATAAATTTATTTGCTGTTTTTTTGTTTTGTTTGGTTATTATGCTAATGGTTTTTTGATCCATTGTAAAAACACGCGGGATTAAATCTCATGTTAGAAATTGGATACTCATTAAAGAAGTCCGTAAATGAATTTCTTTTAAGGAAAAAAGAAAAAATAAGGAACAAAATACTCACAGTTATAAAAATAAAACAGAATTTTCGTTTCTAAAAATAATTTTAAAATTCAACAAATTTAGTGGTTTTTTTTTTTTTTTTTTTAATAAATTTGGATTATGCTCATTTTATGGAAACTGATTTGAAAAAAAAAATCAAAATTGTTTTAATCTCCCCTTTTTATAAACTGCGTAATAATTTATTCTGTGTGGTGTACATCAGTGGTCCTCAAACTGTGGTTCGAGGACCCCCCGGGGATTCACAGTGCTTTTCTAGGGTAACCACGAAAGTCTCTTATTTAATATGTTAAGGTTTCTCTCTTTTACATACTCAAAAATGACCATCCTGGACTAGATCACTAAATTACCCCCAATGAAAAAACTACTAGAACGTTTTCAGCTGTTCTATATCTTAAAAGCAAGTAATATTAAAAAAAAAAAACTTTTTTAGGTCTGTTCCTACTTAGGTCAATAAAACAGAATTTTATTTTATAGTTACTTTTTATTAAAAAATTACAATTAATATAAATATGTATATACATATGACAGAATCCCAATATTAAGTGGCAAAATAGAAAGTGATTTTCCATTTTCCTTTCTATTTATGGTGTTGGTCTATTACTTTTGTTTGTAACTATTTATTTATTAATTAAATTCAATGATTCAAATAAAATAGTATAGTAAAAAGAAATCACATTCCCAGTAATTAGGTCATTCCAGGTTTCCAGGTGGGAAACGTACCAACGACATTTTTTTGGATTAGAAGTCCAACGCTCTATCCATTGAGCAATAGAGACATAACGAGAAATTTTCCTTTTTTTATATGGCGTAGGACTATTCTTTTTGTTTGTTACTATTAATTAATTAATTAATTAATACTTGAAAAACTGTACTAACATCAAGTGTCATTCACTACAAGTTTAAGAAAATGTATTTGAGCTTGAATGAATGAATAAAAAGTATTTTATTAACAATTTGAACAAGATAATATATATATATATATATAGGAAAAGTGCGAACTAATAGTAGTAATTGAATAAGTATAGAAACCGTCTGTGGAAAGCGTAATCAGAATTGTGACTGCCGATTTTAAATATTACATCTGATATAACAGCACTCGTAAAAAAAGCGCAGCACCATCCTTTATCATTAAAAATGTTAAAGAAAACAGTTAAATGTATTATTTATTTATTTGTAATTAGTATGTTGTAATATTTTTATAACTAGATTTTTACTGTTTTCTTAAAGACACAAGAAAGCGTGTATAAATAGCAGAGGTAGAATTATTGGTGAACCTTTAAGTCCCCCAGCCACATGTTGGTATTCAGGAAAAGGTGTTCTCTCAAAATCTTGGGGTCCGTGATGTCAGCCTTATTCACATAAAAATTAATATAAAAAATTTTTTTTAAGTCAATTCCTACTTTGAATGGAAGAACATAAAGTATTTAATAACGATTGAAAATTTGAATAAGGTATATATATAGGAGGAGGGAATGAACTAATAGTAGGAATTGAATAAATTCAAAGATATTTTGCTATACCTTAAGTTCTGTGCTTAAACATACCTATAAAACTATTGGAAAATACTGCGTTACTAACAAAAATGAAGAATTTTCTTTGTTTTTCTTACATTTTTTCAACTAATAATTAAATAAAGCAAATGTATTTTTTATTATTTTGTTCGCAATTTTATGTAGATTTTAGATAAGTTTATAAATATTAAATATGTTTACAAACTCGGAAGTTATTCATCAAAAACCGCGACTAAGGAAACACAAGTAGTCTGTGAGATGAATTACAATTAACCAATATTAAATAAAATCTTGTGTTGGCGAATCAACTTTCCTGGATTTTTCACGGAAATTTAATGCAATGTTTCGTTTCTCGGTAAATCGATTGGGTCATTAGCTCCAAATACAGTTTAAATTCTAAATATATATAATATATATATAAAAAAAAATTAAGTCAATTCCTACTTAGATCAACAAAGAAAAATTTTATTTTAGCTACTTTTTATTAAATAGTTACAATTAATATAAATATGTATGTACATAGGACAGAATCACAACATTAAGGGGAAATTAGTTTTTTAATTATCATTAAAGTATTGTATTGTCCTTTTAATTTCAGTCCAAATGAATGCTTTAACATGTAAGAAAAAAACCTTTTGAGAAGTTTTGACACAAGTCGCCAAAAGGGTCGCTAAGTCGCCAACGTGGCTGTATTTGTAATTCTTTAAATAATTAGTTTGAATCAATTAATTTTTATTAACTATAATTAAATTATTGTATTGTCATCCAAATTGATCCTGTATATAAAATTTCAGCTCAGTTCAGCGCTTTCAAATGTATTTTATTAACGATTGAATATTCCACCAAGATAAATAAATAAAGATACAAATAAATAAATACAAATATATAAATAAATAAATATATAGACAGTGCGAGCTAATAGTAGGAATTGAAAAACAAAGGGGCAGTGACAATGGAAAGTACAGGAACCGCTAGTGTATATAATGTTTCAATTTTATGAATTTTTATGGTTTTTAGTTTCTCTCTTGGGATTTTAGCTAAAACATTGAATTGCATTTGAATCTATTCCTTTGTCTTATACCTTATGTTCAAAAAAATGTATAGTTTCAGAATTCAACAAAGAAAAAAAAAGAATCAACTATCAGAGCACCATCTATTTTATTACGAGATCGTATGAAACAGTTTACAAAATATTTAGTGCTAATATTTTCAATAAACCTTTAAAGGAAAAGAAAGTAATTACTTTTTAACACATATTTTATTACCAAACACAATACCAATAACTATTGACGAAAAAGGTAACAAGTAAACGTAGATGATACAGAAAACAATATACTTAAAATCTGTATTCATTAATTTATTCATTAAAAATGCTGCGAGATATTTTATTACATGATTGCATACTATTAAATTAGTCATTTACTTTTATATTACATACTTCGGATCTAGGTAATATAATAAATTTTCATTGATGTTGAAAGATACATATATTTGATACAAAATATATATGAAAAAGAAATCCAGTTTATACACTGCGGAATACCTGTCTTTGATCTTAACAAAAATACGATTTTTTTCATAAATGTTTTGTCAAAAGTCACAGCCAGATTAGTGCAGTGGTCCTACGAACAAGTATTTAAGAATAAAAACATATATTCGAAAAATTGATCACAGGACTTTTAAGTTTCAGTTTCACACCATACAAAAACCGTGAGCGTTCAGCAACCCTTGAAAAATTCGGATAATTTGAGTGAGTAAAATTATACAGCATCTAAAAAACAAGCATTATAATAAATAATGTGACAAAACAAAGTTCTGAGACTGGCAGATGTTTTAATGATCGCTCTTAGTTACTGGCTAAAAAAAAAAAGGTCAAAGTCTTGTTGAATTATCAAAATCCACTGATTCAACTGAAAGAGAGTTCAAGTTCTTCAAACAACACTTGTATAATCACTTCACTGATATTTTTCAGTGTATTCCTGAATATTCAGTAGCCAGGCGAAATCATTTCGAAAGTAATAGCACAAAAAAAGTCAGTTTTTTTTTCTGCCATAACTCCTGATGACGTGTTCAATGATATTTAATAAATAAGAGAAAAAAAAAATAATAGGGCCCATAGTTAAAAATCGATGCTGTTTGCAAAAAAAAGCACCGAGATATTTCGTAATGAGCCCTTTTTAATTGTAAAACAATTCCATTTGAGCAAGATTCTAAAATCCTTCACAAATATATCAATGTCCTTCAAAAATATTTAACTGGTCATGTCGCTTCAAAGGTAGTTTAATGATTGCTCTTTTATATATATTCCTACGGGTTTACCATTAGATACAAACTTCAAGGGCAATTGGATGATTTTCGATGAAGCATGTGGAAGCAAGTCAATAAACTGCGGACTTTTCTTGGGCGATACGTGGAACACTTTTTGGGGTTTGCCGTTATTCAGTAGCTGCAAAGGCAGCCTGTAGATACTAGACATGGAAGACTTGCCCATTGAAATCGGAGGAATGAAGAAACTGTGGAAACTTTGCATGGGAGGAAGCGTAGGAACAAAAGGGCTGATGAAATGAATTGGAGAACTTCCTTGCACCAAACGACGTTCACCTCGTTTGATGAATTGAATTGAAGAACTGCCTAGTATCGAGGGACGTCCACCTCGGTGGATGAGTGACTTCTGCGAGCTGTAGTGTTTTATCTTGAAGGGAGCACAATCGCACGGTAAGATGGTACACAGGAAAATTACTACCACCACCACAGTGATTATCTGCCAGCACCTAGAAAACAAATCCGTGTATTAGAAATGTATTTTCATTTTACACATATACACTGGGTGATCGGTTAACGAACACTTTCACGAAAGAATTTTGTGTTCGGATAACGAACACATATTCGGATAACGAACACTTTCAAGAAAGATTTTTTGTGTTTGGACAACGAACACATATTTGAATAATGAACAAAACGAATTCTAACGAACAGTTCTCGGCTCTGAAAAAAAATTAATATTAAGCATTTGTTATCATTTTGCATACAAAATAAGATGACTGAAAGGAGAAATGTTTAAATCATGCCTACTATTGATAATTACTAAATGAAACTTGAATTAACAATGAATTTAAGGGTCATTCAATAATTATCATTATGACTATAATCTATACAAACTTGAATACTTGAATTTCAATATGAATATCAATATTTTCTGACAGCTGATAAGTTATGGGCGAGTGGATTTTCTGACATGGCAAATAAATTAAGCGAATTCTTAATTTTTTCAAACAGTGCAGACTACAAAATATAAAGGTGCCGATGATGCGCTACCGCCGTAAAAATACTTGAGATATGAGAAACGGACTAAAAATCGTTTTTCATCTCTCCTGGATTATGTTGCTTACCTATTAAACTTCAAAGTTCTATTGAAAAAAATTCCAATAGAATATTCATACAAATTAGACCATCAGTTTCGGTTTTGATTTCAATTTTTTAGGGTCTCCAGAACGAATTAATCGATTTCACATAGAAGTCTATTTCTAGAAGTCGGTTAACGAACAATTCAGATAGCGAACATAGTCTTGGAACGGATTATGTTCGTTAACCGATCACCCACTGTATAAATAAATCGAGAATTTACATTACAATACCACACATTATATAATACAATATTACATTACAATATAAAATTAGTCACAGAATCTAAGAATGCCTAATAGAAATAAACCTGGCAGTATTAATTGATGATCGAGAGAGAGATAGAACAATTTAATTCATTCGATTAAGGTACGAGGGATATTCTGAAAATAAGTTTCGTCATTTTTTTAAAAGAAAAGATGGTACATTAGGTGAAAAAAAATAATCGTCATAAGAAACCACATCCGTTGCTGCTTCAACGATGGAGGAACCGTCAGCGTAGAAGTGACGAATTTGCAGAGCGTTGAGAAAGAGAGAGCAGCGGCAGACCGGCGCACCCAAGGTTAATGGAGTACAAATCAAGAAAGCAGGCAGATGTGTGCTGACAAGAAATTCTCTAACGGAAGTGCATGCTGTAAAAGGGAATGTGGGACTAATGTGCTCGTTATCCATGAACGCCTACAAACCGTGTAAGGTGAAGAGGCCATGGCTCGTCCAATGGTTGGTCGCTGGTTTTGCATGTCCAGTGAAGGAAGGCAGACTGTGGAAGATGGCCGAAATAGGCACTCCTCCATATACACGAAAGAAAACTTTTTATTCAATAATTTTTAGTAATTCCTTTTTTTTATGAAAGAGATACTGCTTAAATCTTCTCAAAATTTAAAAACAGTATTTATTGCTTTTTGAACAAAGTACTTTAACAATATACTGAACGGCGTATTGACAGACTTTGAGTTATTTGAAACTTGTCTGTTCAATCAAAGAACTGTGGACTGTATACTTAAGGTATCCGACTACGTTCGGAACCGTGATTTTGCAAAAGCGCGTAAATGGATAATATTTATGATATTTAGTGTCACTTAGATTAGAATACATGTATACAATTGTTTTAAGGACATTACGACAAAAAAAAGTATTTAAATACAATATTTTGGCAAAAAATTAACTTAGAATAACCTTTTTTTCCAAATGTTCTCCTTTTGTAAAAAAATGCTTCTATTGTATTAATATTTTGCCTGTATTCAGCTCAGACCTCTCTACAGAGGCTCAACTAGAATTTTTGAAATGCATAACTCGGAAGTCGGTTTATCCATGTTTCACGAAAACAGAAGGGAGAAATTTTAAGAAAATACGCCGATAATTATTTCAAATGGTTGTAACTCTGAAAATAATTTGAATTTTTCAAAAATCGTAGTTGAGCCTCTGTACAAAGGTCTGAGCTATTTACAGGCAAAATATTAATACAATAGAAGCCTTTTTTACAAAAGGAGAACATTTGGAAAAAAGGTTATTCTAAGTTAATTTTTTGCCAAAATATTGTATTTAAATAATTTTTTTTGTCATAATGTCCTTAAAACAATTGTATACATGTATTCTAATCTAAGTGACACTAAATATCCTGCAAATTATCCATTTATGCGCTTTTTAAAATCATGGTTCCGAACGTAGTCGGATACCTTAAATGATAATTTATTGAACAACGAATGGTACGTCGTGCTCAGTGGTTAACGTCAATATCAGGAGTCGGCAACCTATGGCACGCTTGCCACATGTGGCACGCGGTATAATTCTCAGTGGCACTCAGCACTACTTAAAAAATTTATCAATTTTTGAATGGATGTAAGTTGATAAATTTGTAATGAACCTTACCAAACATCTTCAGAATTATTGACATTTACGGAATTAGGAAAAAAGCGGAAAAATAACTTTAAAGATAAATTTACATCTATTTTGTAAATTGTTGAATATCATTACTGGAGAGATTTAGTGAAAATTGTGTATGTACTCTGCTTTCCGCTTTTGGTTCTATATATCTAAGTAAAAAATCTTTCATCATATGAAAAATATTTTGAGTCCCCAAAGAAATTATTTAACAACTTAATGCTCATAATCATGTCAAAATGTAGGTCACAAATTATATGCCTGATTTTGCGATATGAAAATAGAGCGATACAAGCACTAAGATCGCATTAAAATTCTTATTATCTTTTTACTTAACTATAATGAAAGGAAATGCTTATATTTTATGTCGTCTATTTTTAATTTTAATAAATATGGTTAAAAATACAAATATATGTACAATTTTAATTTTTTTCTTTATTTTTGGTGAAGACCTAGTTATATTTTATGCTGTGTGTATTCTTATGTTAAGAAATATCATTTAATGACGCAAAATTAATAAATATATGTCAAAACTGTAAATCTATATTATTGACCTCTATTTTGTAACTTTCCATGAGCTATCTCGGGAATCAAATTGTTTCAAAAATGCCCCACTGTGTGGCACGCTGAATCATATTGGTAAATTGGTTTGGCCAATAAGAATTGACCCCAGGTCAATAAGAACAATGATACAAATTGTAAACAGAAGATGACTACTACCGATATCTGTACACGCTGGTCGTAATAAACTATGTTAAGCGGAAATACTTTAATCGTCACTATGTTTCATATAATCACTCAACATTAGGGGTCTCATTTTAAAATCCAAATAACTCTAAAAATTAAAGCTAAAATTCACGATGTTTGAAATTTTGACTAATTTTAAGATGAAAAGTCAATCATTCAAAATATCATATTTTGTAATGCACCAATTATTTTTTAATAATTAACCACGAGGCCTTGTGATGTTATGTGTGTGTTGTTTGTTCTACAGTAACCAATCACATCATTGGCTTGCAATTACATATTAATTTACCTTTGATTCTATCTCTCTTTAAAGCGAGAATCAATGTCAAGGTTCATTTCAACTCGGAAACTATTTCAAACCTTTAACAACTAACTTACGTTTATTTTCGACGCATGATGGTAGATTAAGAATGCGTATCGCTTTTCAGACAATTGTTAATTGAAATCCTCTACCTCCGCTCCTTTTTTTTATTTAAATCGCTGACAAATCGTCAGTTTATTTTATATATGTAGAGCCTTTATATTTTACACTTTGTATAATTCGTGCTTATTATTTACTCAGTAGATGTTCAAAAAGAAACGAGTGTGAAGAATAAACCTTTTCATGCCGCCAAGATTATAATTAAATAGCCGAGGAAATGTTTTTATAAGGAAGTCTATTGTAAAGAAACTGAAGGTCAAAGTACTTGGAAATTATTTAAAAAAAAAAAAAAGAAAGCAGACATAATAATTTACATGAGCGGTTAACTACCAAATCTCCAAGATAAAAAGGAATTCGTCATACTTTTATGTATAAAAAATTATATCTCAACTTAAAGCTTGTATGCCCACAGCTAATAATTATCGGATTATATATTTCTGATTATAAATCATTTGCTCTTTTTTACAGACGCTGAAAAAGCAAACTGAAATAAACTTTTATAAAAAGTTTTTGATTTCTAAAGAGAAATATAGTAAAATAATCGTTCGGCAATCGGGTAACATAAACATTCGGCGAAATTGATAAACACAACTTTGGTGTAGTTTCAAAACCAAAGCAATCGGAAAAATCAACAAAATGATGCAATAAAAATAAACTCGGGTTCAGCGATCTACCAGGATATGTTGAAAAATAACAACCGAAGGAAATTAAATAGCATGTGATGTGGGGAGGGGAATGAGTAATAGTTTGGGTTTCGATGGAAGTTTTCTTTTGGGATATTGATGTGTGTGTGTGTGTTTTTTGTAATGTTTTTTTTTCACCCTTTGCTTTCACACCTAAGAATTTAGTTGTTCTGGAAGAGGTGCTAAGTTGCCTGCGGGAAACGTTTCTTAAGGCCAATGATTAGAATTCGTGCACTCCTTTGTGGTGAACAGAATTGCAAGGTGTGATTTTTTTTTTTTTTTTTTTTTGCGTGTGATTGATTTTGATGTCAAGATTGTTTCCTGAACTACCGAGCAAAGCTACCACCCAATCAGGGAATCAATAATAACAGCAAACTTCCTGAACTCATCTCA
>BMAV01023665.1:46990-59612 GCA_019973955.1 Trichonephila inaurata madagascariensis
AGTGTTTAAGTTAAGTAAAGTTTTTCTTAGTTTAAGAAAGAAAGGAACTACCTATTATAATAAATTGGTGGAATAATTTGGGGAAATTGATCTTTTGAAAGAGATTCTTGATAGCCTATCTAATACCGTATTTATTTGAATCAAAGCCGCCAACGTTTTTAAGCAGCACTCTAAAAACGCAAAACGTTTTTGTGAAAAAATAAAAAAAAAAAGCAGCGTGAAGCAGTTTATTCATATCCGTTATTTGCGAAATAAAAAAAATATAAAATGAGAACTAATAAAAAATTAATAGTTAATTTATTTTACCAATATTAAAAACTTTTAAACACTTACATGAATCTGTAACTCCTCTAAACGTCAGTATCTTGTTCAATATAATTTTTCTGCCTTCGATTCTAAGTAGCATTACCATTGGTAAAAAAGTGCAGCTTCGATTCGCATAAATACAGTAATTTAATTTATTACTGTAAATTAATTTATGGCAGATACTAATATATAAATGAAAATAACAGTTAATAAAAAAATATATATATTTATTAGACATTTTATTATAGTTCAGGAAAAGGTGAATGCCCTGCTCCTATGCAGCGACATAACACGCCTGACTGCTTGCAAAAGAACTTTGATTCGAATCCAATGGTGGGAGGATAGGTATAAAACACAATTTTTTTTTCTTTCTTCAAACACTTCCTTCACTTAAATGCTGTAAAATTTTCTTTGTATTGGAATCGGAAGTTTAAGGAAGTCAAGGAAATGAAGTACAACATTAGTCAGACACATCGATATTTTCACCAACTACACTAATATACCACGCTATTTCGCACACAGTGTGATTCTAGCATCATGGTGGAAAATTTAAGGATCTGGTGTGAAGTTACACATTTTTTGTATTTATGGACAAAAGTGACGCGTAGAGACATGAAAGGAAAAACATCGCTTGCAACATTGGAACAATTTATTTAGACAGCACTTTTACAATAAATACTCAAAATTAAGGGCCTGTCATGTAGAGGAGGTACTACACGTTAAATTTATCGAAGCTCGAAGCCTTGACGTGATATGGAAGTTTGAAAAGTTGGATCCCAGCTCAGACATTGTCCTAATCTCTTGACTTTGGTTCAAAATTACCAGATCCATCGCCAAATAACCGCTTGTTGCTCCTATATAAGTAAGACGTTAATAAATAATCAAAATTAAGACCACTGACAGTAATTACAATCTTGACAACTGCAATGACGTGATTGACTACAATGAGGGTAGAAACATGCTGCCCGTGATCTTATACTCCCGAGGGTAAACACCCCTCGCTCCTGTGTTTTAGACAGTAATACAGGGCTCTCCTAATAACAAAAAGGCAGATATGAGTCTAATATACGGTTTATGTTAGCAAATACCTTTTATGAGATGCGATGGATTTAGTTGCGTGAAACATTTTGATGACTATCCTCATCGCCAAATTTATTGAAGATCGATTGTGAAGGCTTTCATTATGACTCTACTAAGGAACTCGTCGTTCATCGTGAGGAACTTCTGATTGCAGATATATGCTTGCGAGAAATATCGTATTTTGATAATGTTCGCCAATCATTTCATTGACGCTGCCGATCATGTATTACTTTTGGCGGTCATGCTTTCAAGCATTTATTCTAAACATTGCTATAAAGAAGCACTGTGCGAAGATGTTATGAGAAAATCAGTGGCGTAACGGTAGATATTAGCCCCCCCCCCTGCGAAGTCAGGTTTTGGGCCCCCTAGAATGGCTCCCAGGGTGTACGTTACGCCACTGGAATAAATATAATTGTGTCTTTTGGTTGCATTATTTTATGTTTATAAATCTACGCTTCACTTCCGTCCATACATTTCTGCGCAAAAAAAAAAAAAAAATGTTCTAGTAAGCTACACCACCCCTCAAAGTCTTTACCACGATTTCAAAATATCCTTGTATAGTATTTATTCTCTTTTTAGTATCATCAATTATTAAAATAGCCAATAATCACTTTTCCCCCTCAATAACTCAAATGCTGGCGCTGATGGATCCTGAAATGATGTTTTACACATCCATATTAAAAACCTTTTCTTTTATTTGGAAATCTTTCAAGGCTCAATATCCTCCATTTGGCGTGGTGTGATAGGAGAGGGAAGTGTCAGTTCAGGTGTCGTCCTTGTCACTTGACCGAGGCTCAAAATACTCCGTCTGTCACCAGTAGCCCTCATGTTGCTTTACAGTGCGACGTTAATGTAACTCTCGCTCACTCTGGTTTGGAAAGTATGTTTCAGGAAAATCTGTTTTCAAATTTTATCATACTGAGAAATAGACCCAGTGGCGTAATGTACACCCTCTCAACCCCCGCATGGGCGGAGGGAGGGGCGTGTGATATTCTAAAAGGGTCCAAACCTGATTGATGCAGGTACATATGGTTTTGTAATCTTTGCAGGATTGGACTTGAGGCCCAAAATCTGACTTTGCAGGGAGGCTCTAATATTCTTCGTTACGCCACTGTTTTGACCAATCAAAACATTTTAGATTTGGAATTTGACTTTGTTTTTTCTACATATGCGCTTGTATTTAAACCTGCCTTTCCAATTAAATCAAAGGTTAACTAATATTTAGGGTTAATCTCTAAGGTTTAATTTAGAATACAGTACAAACTGACATATAAAGGGTGTCAATCATCGATAAAATATTTTACATAATTCAACAATATTCATTTGTTATTGCCTCTAGATAACAAGAAATATAAATGGAATTATCACATATAATTTTTTTTAATTTTAAAAATACCATTTTAAAACCCTCTAGAACTCTAAGTCGGTCACAGTAGAAAAGGGTGCTTGATATTGATCTTCTGAGAAACGATTCTGTCGATTATTAGGGTCAAGTCCTGATACCACTAAAAACTAGCAGAGTAGAGAGGGAGATAATTCAAATTAAATTTGTGTCGATGTTCCTCAAATCTTCACGTTGACTGTGGAGTGTCAGTCTAGGTGTCGACTTTGTCATTTAAATGTGATTCAAATTTATATCAGTACTATTGGCTATCGTTAACCCGAACCTTTGAACAGACTACTTGGCAGAAATGACAACAGGAGGGATTCATTGCATTGTGTCGTTGTTCCTCAAATTCTCACGTTGTTGACGCAATAGAGTCCCAGTTCAAGAGTCGGTTTTGTTATTTAAGAGCGATTAAAAATTATACCAGTTCTATTGGCTATCGTTAGCGCGAACCTTCGAACAGACTACTTGGCAGAAATGGTAACAGGAGGGATTTATTACATTGTGTCGGTGTTCCTCAAACCTTCACGTTGTTGACGCAGTAGAGTCCCAGTTCAAGTGTCGGTTTTGTTATTTAAGAGTGATTGAAATTATACCAGTTTTATTGGCTACCATTAACGAACCTTTGAACAGACAATTTGGCAGAAATAGGCAACTGCATTGATTTTTGGAAAACTAGATATGCAAATGAGGATACAATTTAACAATTTCATCTTTTGAAGTACTGTATTAGTGGTTTCCATACTTACCGTGCCCATAGTCCTCTTTTTATACCAAAAACCTGGCCATGAGCCCCCAAGTGAAATAATTCTATTTCAATGTATGAGAAAAATTATAAATTTAAAACTGATGTGTATTCTGAATAATAAACGTTGATGTAAAAATAAAGTATAAATAAAACATTATGATACCTGAAACAGTATTTATTTAAAGTGTATATTTTACGTTAAAATATAGGAAACCATTTTTTTTTTTTTTTTTTCGTAATGAGATGGGGCAACCAGTGAAACTGTTATTTTTATAAGAATACAAAGAATAATATTGCTTCATATTCAAAACTAAGAAAACATTTGTTGCATTCATTTTCATTTCTCGAGGGATCATGCATAAAACAAAACTAAACTGTTTATTAAGTATAGGACTACTTTACACAGCCAAATTTGTGACAAGTCATTGCATGTAACGGTCAGATTCCATTTCTTTTTAAACCTGCATAGACGGACGCACTCTCGATCGGCTCAACTTCCAATGTCCGACATTTGTCATTACTTTATGTACCTATCTATAAAATGTTATTCCAAAATCTTTAATTTTTACACTCAAATTTCTTTAATACATAAAATTCAATACTAAATTATTTCACTTTCATAATAATGAAAATGGGTTACAAATAGTTTACTTTATATTAAACCTTTTGTGGACCCCTAACTTTGTTCACGCACCCACAAATTAATTTTAATTTTCCATGAACCTCCTCAGCAGTCAGTAGCCCTACAAGAGTCCGTAGGAACCACTTTGGAAGCCTATGTTCTACATGAATTGGAATCAGATTAAATAATCCAAAGAAAATATTATAATCGTAGATGAACTTTGCATGATGTATTGCGGAATATAGACAGATTTAAAGTCATGCAATGTTTACAAAACTCCGAAGCGTAATGACGATACGAGGTCCATTATATTCACGAAAAGCTCAGTGAGAAGATGATACAAAGTCACGCAGACGGAAGCGTCGAATAGCAGAGTTGTATCGACAATTGCTATTTCCGCTTCGTGATGCCTTCACTCCTTATTTGTCTTTAAATAATATACTCTCTCCCCCAAATGGATGAATACGTAGATAATTTTCAATATCATTAAAAAAAGCATCTTAAACACTCAAATTGAGCTAAAAAGTCAATATTTTCAGTTCTAATGTGAACATTAAAAATGAAAAATTGTGTCAAAGCTCTCGGAAATATTTAACGTGTCTACGTTCGGAAACGTGTTTTTGAAAATTCGTATAAATAAATAATTTTTTTAATGTTAAGTGTGAGTTGAATTAGAATATACATAGTTCGTTAAGAATATTATTACAAAAAAAAAATATTTAAATGCATTTTTTTTGGACAAAAAATGAAAAATGACATACATTTAAAGCAATCTGTGTGTGTGTGTGTGATTTTATGAAAGAATACTTCTAAGCTAATAATATTTTGCCTACATTCATGTAAATCTTGCATATAGGGACTAAACTGAGTTTTAAGAAATTCACATTATTTTCAGAGTTAAGATCAAATGAAAAAAATAACCGGTGTTTTTTGTTAAATTTTCTCTGCTCTAGTATAATAAAATTTGAATAAATCCACTTCTAAATTATATATTTCAAAAATCTTAGTTCAACTCCGGTGTAAGAAGTCCCAGCTATATATAGGCAAAATATGATTATTATAAAAGCATTTTTTATGAAAAAAGAATGTTTTGAAAATATGTCATTCTTTCGTCATTTTTTGCATAAAAAAATGAATTTAAATAATTTTTTTATAAAATAACATTCTTAAAACAATTTTATATCTATATTCTAATTCGACTGACACTAAGTATAAAAAAAAATATTAATCTATTTATCCACGTTTTCAAAATTATGATTCAGAAAGTAGTCAACTAAAAGATTTTTAAAAAAAAACGCTAGTATTTTCAGTTTTTTTAAAAAGAAAAATTACAAGTTAAATTATATTAAGACTCATATTTTTTCTTTCGTTTGATTCAGTATTTGTTGTGGATTTACAGTTTTTTTTAAAAATAATTATGCTTGTAGGTGATTGTATATTATAATTAGATAAATATTAGTGTCTGCAATTTTAATAGCTTTTATTTTAATATTTATTTAAATCTCCAAGTATTTTTATCACTTTTGAGTTTATAAAAAAGTATATAATATTTTATAAAATTCCTTTTTTTTCAGTGAATCAATTTTTAAATGTTTTAGGTTGTTTTTTCTTTCACTTTCAAATGTTTTGTTAAGAAGTATAATTTAATTTTTTTTATTTTACGAACCAAAAATTCTAAAGAGAAATAAGGAATTCTGATTTATTGAACTCTAAAATTTTTGCATCATCTTTGTTGGCCCTGAGATCGCTTTCCCTACCGCAAACAGAGACGCCTTAAGACTTTTTGAGGCCATGGATCTCTACGCAAATGAAGGCTCTAGGCCCCTACACAAAAGTAGACCCTGGGCCCTTACATAAATGTAGGCCCCACCAATGCCACTTAAAAGTACACATATCATAGCATACATTGTCAAAAATTCGTATAAACAATAATCCGAAACAAATAAATGTGCATGTCTTACAATCGCACAAATTGGCTAAATCGACTGCTGCCTTTTGACTGAATGAATAATGATGGTGTAAGGCAATAGGCTAGGCCTATACATGAAAGACGATCATCACAAGTAGTCAGTTGACATATCGTCCGCAACTCCTAATTTTTTGGAGAATACAACCGGAAATGACTGTTAAAATTATTCGAATCGTGATTTTATTAAGGCTGAGTCGAGAACGAGACGAGGCTTCCATTGTGGCCGAGGCCCTGGGCCCAGCCTTAAGAAGTCCCTGATCGCAAGCTCACGGTTGTTCATTCACTTGTATGGAAAAATCTGCAACAAGCAGTCGCCTTAAAAGATTGTCTTAAAAACTCCATCTTTATTAGAAGTCTACAAAACGGATTAATATTTTTCTTCATTAGTTAAAAAAAGTATTGAATTAATCTAGTGTAAAACGTACTTAGAGATTCAGGCTGCTTATAAAACAAATGCGTTTTGAAAGCTGAAGAAAATGGGAAAATATTCTCTTCACATTTTTAGCTCGAGGTAACAAAATGTGATAAATTGATTCATAAGCGCATTTTTTATACACCTATCTTTTGATTAACCAGCAGAAATTGTTATTACAAATTATTTAGTTTTACATGTTGGACAAAAAGTTTTAAAAGCGTATCAAATATACAAACGTGATAGATTTTTATAAGATCACTAAAACAACTATCAAGATTTCCGTGAGTATGTTGGAGGTGGATAAAGATTCTAATTTGAGCTCCAATTCTTTCTAAAATTATATTTTTGATCAATCAACTCTCATTTACCAGAACCGGAAAGCACTGATTACTGTATTCTTCACCCCCGTTTACTTTTAGTCAACATCCTCCTGATAGATTCTTCGATGAAAAGTACTTAAAATGACATCTTCCAAATCAAACAACATTCCCTACCAATTTGTGCCTTAATGACATTTCTGAGGTTCCTAAGATTTAAGTCGATAATGCTTGTGTGAGAGAATTATGCGACGCTTCAGTATGTCTAACCCCCAAACCGCCTCTTTCTTCTGTTTTTTTTTTCTGTCCGCGCAGTAATCACCGAATGGGGAAGGTTAAAACTCAGAAATAATTGGTATTTTGAATGTCCTCTAGGGTGTTATTTCCATCGCTAAGTAGAATCTTCTTTTCCCCATGACTCATAAAAGATCTTTACCTCTGAATCCAGTGTTAAGAAAAAGGGAGAAATAATACTAATAAAAAGAAACAAAATTGATGAATTTAATGTCATAGTTTTCGTGCTACCACTGCGCGTTATTTTACGTCATTAGCACAAAACTTGATCTACGAAATTATGATGTTATTATCATCTTAAACAGCTAAGCCTTTCATAGTTTATATCAGGAGAAGAATTTATAAGGTTATTATCATTATACTTCTCTCTTTCCAAATTAGGTCTGTTTCACCCCAGGCTATGTGGTAATTAAATTTAGTTGGCTTATATAGAGAGCGCCTATATATACTAAAAATTATCGTTTAAATATTCATAAAACAGCTTTTGCATGTTAATTGTTTCTGATAATTCGCTGAAAATGTTCTCAAAATAGCTTATAAACGTTTCTGGTACTTTTGTATTAATCTCATGCCGTTGGCGAATTTCAACAAGTTTTTATTTGCCTTGGAAAATGTTTAGTAATTGTCTTTAGGACTATATAAAATAAGTTGCCATAGCTCGTAAAATGTTTGGCATTTAATCGCTGTTGTGGGGTTAATATGTAAGTATCAAACTTTTTTAACATTGAATTAATGAAGAAAGTTACATGGAAAAAAATTAATTCCCTACAGTTTTTTTTATTTTGTTTTCTAATGTTACAAAAAATTTATCCGTATTTTTTCTATGTAATTTGTGAATAATGTGTAGTACTTGCATTTAAAAAAAATTTTCAAAATTATTTTTAAAATTATGAAAAGCTCTGTTAGTTTTAAATAATGGATATTTATAAGCATAATTATTAAGACATAAGAAAGTTGTGCTGATAATTTAACTATATAAATCAAGTTTAAAAAAAAGTGTAAACTCTTTAATCAATGAAACAATATAGGAAGTTTCTATCATTTCCATAGCCATCATAATTTGTATATAAGGAATAAACTGTAAAGGTAAAAATATTTTTACAATAATATCTAAAATAAGCTTTAAACGCATTAAATTCTCAGTCTATCTGAAATATAAGAGATTATACGAAGGAAAATTGATTGTATTACATACAGTCGAACCTCTATATAACGGACCTCTATAATGCGAATTTTTCTATATAGAGAACATTTCCTGGAACCAAGAACAATTCACGATTTTCTTCGTAAAATAATCTCTCTATAACGAAGTGTATTTTCTATATAATGAACTTTTTCTTTTGTGATTCAATTTTTGTTCTCCCTTTTTTTAAAGTATTAAAATTATTCTCTTTTAACACATTTTATGATGGTCATAAATCTTGAACTGGTTTTATTAGATCCTAACTCGCCGAGAGCAATAGAGTTCTGGACGTTTCATCCAAGAAGTGCATCCTTTAACCTCCATTGCCCAGTTCACTAGAAACATCTTCGGCATCCTCTTTTACCCTCAGTGGAATTGCCCCGTGTCCCCCGTGTTCTAATTATAAAATAATGTATGTTAAATATTACCTGTATGCTTTAAATTATATAATGTCCTTAAAATTCATCAATTTGAATCAAATATTGAAGGTACAGTGAATTCTTTGACATTCTTTTTTCTTGTTTTCCTTGCAGTTATTCTTTCTTTCTTTATTTTTTGATCAGTAAGATATATGTAAAATAAATAGGTATTAATTTACAAAAAGGTGTGAATAATTACTTTTTTAATATATAGTATTTATGAATTTAAAATTTGTTTATGTGGTTAAAAAAGTATATTAAAAGATGAGCCGCTATATAACGAATTTTCCGTATAACGAACTTTTTCCGGGATTCAGCGACTTCGTTATATAGAGGTCCGACTGTGTTTGGTATTGTGTTTCAAATTATCATTTTTACAAGGAAAAATTTTTTTATTGTAACTTTTCCATTTTTAAGAAGTTATGAAGCATTTGTAAACAAGAATGTACAGTTTGTGAATAAAATCTGCATAAGCAACTCCTTCGATGTAATTTCAATTCAGATATAGAAATATAGAAAAAGGGGGGGCGGGGAAAGAAGTCGAGAGGAATGTTTTCCTGGTATATTTTCCAACGGCGCGCTTCGTTTTTCATTCATTGTAGAAAACATTGCGTTGTTTCAAATGTTTTATTGTATATGAAACTAAAGATTTTAGTTACGTTAATGTTGCTGTGCTAACAGCATTGCAAAACGTATTTTTTTCATACGATCAGCACCGATGGTGAAATGTAATTCTGAAAAAATACTTAAAATTTTATTTTCCGTCCGATATTGTCCAATGTAATTTTTGTATAATGATAAAAAAAATTAGATAGAGAAGTAAGAGACTAAATTACATATTTCTTTTACAGATTTTTTTTTCACAGCAGCAGCAATTTCTTACAACAAATCATAACTAATCTGATTTCAGTACTCTAAACCAGGGGTCTCTAACCCCTGGTCCGTGGATCAAATACTACCGGTCCGCACAAGAAATATTAAATTATTTACCTTTTATTTACTGTGGCATATTTTTCTTGGGTTTGGGCTACTTTTTATGAAAATTACTTTTTATTACTTGTTAAATCACTTTATATTCATTTTTTGGTGTAGCTATATTTTATTCTGTTCGCGATTAAATAGAATTAAATTAAAATTATTAAATCAAAACAGTTTAAAATATAAATAATCAATGTCCTTCCCTTCAGCGGGCCGCGGTAAAATTAACAAACGTTGACCGGTCCGCGGCGATAAAAATTTTGAGGAACACTGCTCTACGCAATAACAGACAGTTGAAAAAAAAACACTTAACTGTTTTAATAATGTTTGTTTTGTAATAGATTTTTCTTTGTGAACTGGGTATGAAAAACAATACCCCTTAAATGCATACCATAGTCCAGTTTGCAAATAAAGGGTTTTTCAATCACATTCTACATAAACAGCTGGAAATAACTTATTCGTTATCCTTTGAATTTTTCTTGATGAATACTAGTCTTAAGCAAAGCAATGGTCCCAAGCTTATTGGTAAAAATTTCTTCACACTCACTCAGAACTCCAAGAGAAAAATAGGCTTAAATGAAAATGATGCTCGTAGGTTCTCAACGTCAGAACAAGAGAATCTTTATTTGCATATTAACATTAGACAATCCCTTTCCACGTTAATCAATTGAGTATTTTTTCCTATTATTAAAATACCTAATCTCTTTACGTTTAGATTATTAAAACAATAGAAAAATATTTCTGGCAACAGTTATTCACCATTTAATTTGTAAAGTGATTTTTCCTCCACGTTGTATGTTCTTATGTCAAGAAAAGTTTTATATTTTTAGAAAACGCTGTTTATTATATATAAGCTTTCATTTTAATAACATGCGACTTCGAGAAGATGTTAAATTCCAGTGAACGTCTATGCTCAAATTCACAAACCAAGTATGGATTCCCCAAATCGCCTACATTTCTAGCTTGTAGATAAAAAAAATATATAAGCAATGCATTGAAAATGAAGGAAAATTAAAACTTCTAGGCTGAAAAGTTTCAAATCTTATTAATACCAAAGCGTGAAAATGCGCAAAGCCTTTAAAAACCCCATTTTTTTTTTTTTGAAAGATTAAACACAATCACTCATATTATTCCAAATAAAGATGCATAGCCGTTTTTCACGAGCAATAACACTTGCGTGAAGCATAAAGTGGTGCATTTGAAGTAAGACATTAGTCGAAGAGTAATGTTGTGTTGGAACACAGACTTTGTTTCAGCTCCATTAATCTTAGAGATTGCACCACTCAATAAGAATAACCGCAAAAACCATAAACACCACTTCTGCAAGGTGTGCCCAATCAGGTTCAACAGACGCCACAGGAAAACGCTTCCATTTCTTTCGTCACAGGGTAGTGCTACTATACCACGACTTCTTAAATACCCTTCCATTAAATAAGCGACGGCGACAGAAAATCCACATCTTAGGGCGGTGCGTCCCTTAATTTTCCCTCTGCCCTGTACTCAAAAGAATCTGGTAAAGAGGTAGTCAGACCATTTGATAGGAATCTCATTTGAGATGGAATGAGCGGATGCAATCACGTTTCTTGCGGACACGGTGTTGCCAAAAGTATTGTCAACCTAGCAATTGAAAACGCCTTTTAACCCTGTTTCACGATTCTTCCTTTCTTAAGCGTTTTTTCTTCTTCTTTCGTTGCTATTGAAGATTTGGTTTTTGTGTTAGTTCCTATTTATTGAGTTCTTTTATAGTCTGTGATCATAACCCTTAAATTTATATTTGGAATTTTTCTCAACCCCTCAGGGGCTTACATTCTTTAGGCAAGTGCAGGATTTGTGCACCCGAGGTGACCGAGTGATCTTGCCTTTCCCCAATGCGATCTGCTGTCTTTGGTTAACATTGGCGTCAAACCGATCATGATCTATTTTTTAACCTTTTAATCGTCTTACCCCTATTTTTCTGTCGGTCGTACCTCTACAGAATTTTTTCTAGATCACAAACAATCTCGCATTTTGTATCGTAAGCTGGCAAGTACTTGACATACGCAACTTGACCAAATATAAATTATAAACCATCAGAATATACCACATTTTTTTTTTAAAAAGTAATATGGAATACGTATTTCTAACTATTAACAATTAACGTAACAACGCTTATTTCCGATGGGAAACACTCAAAAAACCCTTTACGAATCTATTTCACTACTTCCAGACGTAACGAATATTTACGGAAAGTATGTTATATGTTTAGGATTCACTTCTTATTTATTAACGTTGTCTTATGGTCTTACGAAGCTGACGTATCGTCTTACACAATTAGCTCTAAGACAGCTGTTTGGGACGAACCTTGAGATTTTGAACCTTGATTAAGTGACGAGGGTGATATCTTCATCCTCAAGTTTGAGTTTGAGTTTGAATTTTAATGGCGCAAGGGCCAACTTCGGCCAAGCTGCGCCGCACAAACACTCTTTAAAAAAGAAAAAGTATTTTTTTAAAAAAAATGCATAAAAGTACATGCACACATGCATACATATATAATATTAAAAATCTAATTAACAGCATAGATCAAGTCCAATGGTACAATAAAATCCTTAAGAAAATTACATTTCATGTAAAATGTCAATTGAACGTAAAAATGCAAAAAGATTTGGATGGGGAGTTTCTCCAACCAAATCAGTCAAAGTTAAAAGAGATTGGTTTTAAAAAAGGTGTTTCTTTTAGATGGATATTTTGGACATTCTATTAAAATGTGTAAAATAGAAAGGTCACATTGACAAAAGTCGCATACTGGGGGACTCTCTCTCAGCAGCAAATGTCTATGCGTTAGACGAGTGTGTCCGATACGAAGACGAGTCAAGAGGACATCTTGTCTTCCTACTGGTATCGCTGCCCATTGAGCAGTGGAAGGAT
>BMAV01023665.1:60491-89265 GCA_019973955.1 Trichonephila inaurata madagascariensis
TATTTTTAAAACTTGCTTCTCCATTAAACATTTAAATGTTTTCTTAGCCCCCCCCCGCCCGGCCGCCCGGATATGTGCTAAATATGAATCTGATATTTCAACAATAATTATGATATTTAAAGACATTAACTGTTTCACAATTTTCATAATGTGTGCCATAATTTCATTATTAGGATCCTTTTTTTATGAGTTTTCCCCTTTTATTAATACAAATGAAATTAGGTATGAAGAAGAATTGCGTTCGTATAAATTATTTTAATTTACCCCTTCCCGAAAAAAACAGGCGGAAGTAAAAATATCGGATTAAATTAAAAACAGAAACATGTTAATCTTTTCGCAACTTTCCCAACAAATTTCAACTTGAATTATCATACATGTATAGCCTTTGATCTATATACAAATAGGAACGAGTAATAAATTATAAATATGCTAAAAACAAGAACCAATGCCAGAATATAGTTTCAATGTTCAGTCTATTTCCATCAACGAGATGTAAAAAGAAAAACAATACAATATCGAGAATTACTAAAGCTTCAGATGCTTCTGAAGATCATTTGAACAATTCGTAGTAATGAAAAAAGTGTTCTGAAAATATTAAATGATGTTGCCTTAAAAGGAATAAAATTTTAAGTAATCTTTTTCAAAATTTTTTATATATACTTAAAAAATCTTTATTCGTTGAATTATACAAAAATAATCTATTATATTGCAAATAAAAGTGGCAGCGGTAGCTTAGTGGTCATGGTGACGAAATCGTAGCTGGTGTCTTCGAGGGTTCGAATCCTGATGCCACTGACTGTACGTTAAAGCTGTTACATCTAGGTAATTTATATCAATTACACACATTTTTTTTATCTTGATATTGATACAGCTCATCAAACATGTTAAAATAAATTACATTAATTTCACTACGGTATATTTTATATATACATGATTTAATCCATTTAAAATTTTAAATTTAAATAGATAATTGAAAAAATGTATTTTCTTTATTGATCATAATTCTGGAAAAAAAAAAGTTCATTAGAAAATTCAAGAAATTCTGAAACTCTATACACACAACTTTAAAAAATGTGTCTCAATAAAGTATTTAAAAGAAGCCCGAACGATGTTCCAAGCCATTTTCTAGCGTCGCAATTTCTAAAATTCAATTTCATAACAAATTGTCGAAGCAAACGAAAGAGAATTATCCTTCAATAGGGTGTAAAAATCTACTTAACTTCTCTCTATTATGATTGTAGTCTCCATCAACTTAATGATCAACAGAACAATTATGCAAATAGAAACAAAAACCACAAAATTAATTTCGGCTTCTTCACGTCTGGAAGGCCCCGAGGGGTCTCTTAATAATTCTCGTTCATCGCGATGTACACACACAATCCCCATGAGTCGCCGACAATCCCGAAGCAGCCTTGCCCTGAGCAATGTCCTTAACACCGACCTTGTAGAGGTCGAATCCAACTGCACGATTTCAGTTTTTGATTTTCACTCACGACTGGGCAATGCGTAAGAGGTTCACTTGTTCTAATAGGGCCAGTCATGCATATGAGGTAACTAACGGCAAATCTAAACGTCGATTAGGCGCTTGTTAATAGCTTGACTGCTGCAATTTGGCCCCAATGTAAATAACAATATAATCAAGATTAGACTGGATTACTTAATGGCTCCGAACTGCAGATGCTGACTTTATTTTTTGGAAATAAAATCCTACCCAGAATAATTCAAAAAAATACTTCATGAAGTTCGAAAGAAAAAAAAAAACTCAAAATCTTTTTCGTTACAGGTGATTACGTAAGTTTGATATCAAAAACCGTTTATAAGTCGATATAAATCACAGATATTTGTAAGATGAAAACAACGAGTATGTATAACAATATCCACACTTGATTACCGTAAAATCCGGCGTATAACGCTCATCCATACTTTCAAGTTGCATTTTTTTTATTTTAGGTACATTCGTCATATAACACGCACTCTCTTTTTTACGAAGGGACCTGAAATGTACGTGTGTAATGCTGCTATGTTTTGAAGTCATTTATTCGAGATATTATAGATTATGAAAAGAAAATATATTTCTAGAACTAAAACTCTAAGTTCATTAGAAATGTCATTTATTTTAAATAAACATTATTCTGATCTATTTAGGAGTCTTAATTTTTTTATGCTCATCTTGGTTTTTTTATTTTTAAACTCTCATTTTTATACCAGGCGTATAATGAGCACCTGTAAACTTCGATCTTTTATTTGTATTAAAAGTGCGCGTTATACGCCGGATTTTACAGCAAGTATGTTTTTCAGTCAAAGAGAATATTTTGGGTAATAAACAATGTTTTGCTTGTAATTTTTATGGAACTAATTTTCATCTAGATAAAAATGGAAATATAATCTATCGCCACTTTTGTAAAATAATACTAACAATTCTTGATATTAGGTAAAGAGAAATAAGAAAAAAAATCACTGAATTTTTTAATAAGAAAAAATTTTTAAGTGAGTATCTTAAAATCTAAAAAAGGTATGAAATAAAATATATCATTATTTTAAACTCTGAATCTGAAAGATTTTGTTGCTTTTTTTTAAAATGTATTAACAAGCAATTTACCACTTAATTTCTTGAATACAGAATTCATACAAGAGTGTTTCGGTTTGAATATATAGTTTCGTTCTTCAGAATTTTATATTAAAATAGTTTTGTTTTATGTTTTTATTTATACATTGAAGATGCAAATTCTGTGAAGAAAGACGTTTTAAAAATCAGAAGATTAATTAATTATTATTTATTTATTTTTTTTTTCTTTTAGTTTATTTCAATCAAAATATTTTTTCAATAATTCGCATTTTTTAAAATATTTTTAAAACTATCTTCAAGTATTCTAAAGTCTTCTATTTTCAGTAAATAGCAACAAATAAAATTAATATGCCATTTTTTAGACTTTTAAAGTGTTATAGCAGTTTTTCTCAAACGACTAAAGAGGAATATTAAGAATTTTTTCAATATATTCACGATAAAAACCATTTTTAATGATGAAGGTAATTGGGCATGGGGGTTGAATTCATGATAATCACACATGATTAATCATTCAGGTGTGTTCCCCATTAAATTCAAAACTGGCATTAGACTTGCACTTGTTCTATTGCAAATTTTGAAATTTAAAAATTTAGTAACGATGTTCAAGCACATTAATATTCTTCGAAAGGTTTTAAAAGCTGAAAAACATTCTGATAGCATACGAGTACTCTTCATTTAAGTTCAATTTGTTTACCTTTGAGGGTTATTTTTGTTGAAAAATATGTACTTTTTAAAATAAAGTTTCTGTAAAAAACAAAAATTGGCAACTGCAAGAACTGATGAGTTCGAAACGAGTGATTATTTATCATGTGATTATGACGTAACAGGAAATTAGTCTACTACGTTTGTTAGTTCGAAATAGCGTTATAAGGATTTAAGATTCTCATATTTCCTTACAAAAGTAGATGCCATAAAAATAAATAAGTAAACAAACAAATAAAATATAGAAAAATTTCTCGTACTAAATGAGTAATGAAAGAATGAATCATAAATTTAAAAATTTATCTGAAATAATCGCTAATGAGACGAATTAATTTTGAATGTGTTAATATAAGTCATGAACTCATTCATGTAAATTTTTTTTCTCTTTCTTGAAACAAACTGTTTAATTTTCCTGTAGCTTTAATGCTTATTGCTACTTTCAATTATAAATCAACCTCGTCGCTAATAATAATGATGATGTTTTCATGGCAAATACTATGAAAAAGAAAACAATATCATTAATGTTTTTTTCTTTTTTTTTTTTTTTTTTGCCTTGTTATTTAGTAGCATTTCTAAGGGTGAAAACAAGTGTATAATAAACACTATAAGGTAAATTTTAATAATCGCGCAATAATTTTAAAATATTTTATATAATAAAGTTTTTAAAATCTTTTATCACGACGATCAGTTCATTGATTTCAGAAATGATTATTTTCATTTATTTACTTATTTTTTTTTTTAGTATCTTTATTTTTTCTGCATAAAGTATGATGAAATTTATACAATCGAAGAACTTCTGAAATTTAAGAAGGCCCTTATAATGAAATACTTACTATTTTAAATTATTGCTGCTTAATGCCGAAATATTTGTTTCCAATATATTTTATTTTGTAACTTAAAAGTAAGGTTTGGAAAAGAATTTACAAAAATAATTCATTGAAAGATTTCCCTTTTCTATAAAAGTAAGAAAGCCTATTGATTCGATTTTATTTTTGATGCAGAAATTTAATTACCTGAATAATCTGAAAAAAATTTAATAGAATATATATATAGTATTAATAATCAATAAAACATTTAATCTTATAGAATTTCTAGTTTTTTTATTGTAATTTTATTCACTTTCTTTTTTCCTACATTCTTCATTCATTTATATATTGAGAACATTCATAAATCCCGGCGCACCACAAAGTATCATGCGGGGGCTTACAGAAGTAAGCATGAAGCACACATTACAAAGGAAAGAAGGAATTTAAATTCATGAAGGATTACAGTACAAACATCCATGCCTTCTCCGCGATTCGAACCCAGGCCCTACGACACCGCAGTCAGAGTCCCTAACCACTATACCGTATGGGGGGCATTCATTTATATTTGTTGTTGTTGTTACTTATGCCACTTGATCGACATTAACATCAGATCAAGTTCCACGAAATTCATTTCGGAGAAGGGCTAGATCCTTATGCCTACCGTTAGCCTTAGCTGTGAACACTATGCAGGTGACAGTATGATTTTGCTCCGTTCTACTCCAATTTTGAGATGGAACACCCCCCTGGTTGTCTTGAGATTTCAATTTTTTCAGTTTTGCTCTCTTGTTAAGTGGTCATCTCTCTTTGATAGAGAATTTCGACAATGTACTTATGTATATATATATGTGTGTGTGTGTGTAACAATTCCTTTTAATTTTATCTTAAACAACATTTTAATTTGTAATGATCATTGCCCTTCAGGACTCTCACGCAAATAATTCATTATTAACTACCCGCCTAACGGGAATGACCGTAACTGTATCTCTCATAAATTAAGTGTTCTGCGTTTTTAAAGTAAGCTTACGTGTAAGTTTTCATTTTATGATATCTTTCCACCAATCACAAACTCCGCTCACGGAAGTCATATGAGTTACGAACTTCCGTTTGTCGCTTGCTATAAAACCGAGTCAGGAAAAGCACGCCTCTAGTCTTCGTTAAGTAGCCTGTTGCAGCTCGGGCTTGTTTTTATTTCTTTGTTGTACCGTCCATATCGTGTTTGTGTCTAAATGTGAAGTAAAGCGAAATAGCCTTGTACAAGATGATTCCTATTTAATCCAACATCCTCAATATGCAAACCATTCTCGGGATAATTAGAAACAAATCTGTTGGTGAAAACTGTAATCACGTTTTTTCAGCCAATCAGTTCAACAGCTACGCTGTTGCCAACTTTTGTACAGTAAGACCCCGCTTAACGCTGTTTCGGTTTAGCGCTCTTTTATTTCAACCCGGGGATTTCCCAAAATTGTAGGCTTCAAAATATGTACATAACACATCCGAAACAGTGTAGTTGTGTTTCTTGTTTAGTGCGGTACTGTGCGGACGCATTTTTATCATTTGAAACTTTTGTTGACATTATTGTAAGTATAAATTTATATAATACTATAACGATTAATACAGTGATAAATATCATGATCTTTAGTTTTTATCATGGGTGATAATGAAAAACAAGAAAAGAAAGCAACCAAAAAAAGCATTTCATTGGAAACTAAAATGCAAGTGATTAGAAGATTAGATTCTGGTGAACGTCAATCTCAAATTTGTGCTGCATTGAATTTGGCAACTTCAACAAGATACCTTCTTGACAAAAAGGCAGAAAATTGGAAACACAGAATAGACTGAATGATCTGACTGACTTGGAATTTTATTTGTCTTTATATGTATATATTCGTTTATACTGTTTTTATTTTTGTGAGAAATAAATGTTGGGTTTTATTTTTATTAAAAAAAACATAATTATTAAATTTAATACCTAACCTATTTTCTATCCATCTTCCCCTAACCCCATTATTTACATGTTAAGATAACCTCGTTTAGCGCTGTTTCGGTTTACGCTCTACTTTGATGGAACGTATCCCCCGCGTTAAGCGGGGTCTTACTGTATCTTGCAGAAACTTTCTTTTAAAAAGTTCATAATTGTCTACAATAATAACGCACACAAGTAAGCAAAATAAATTTAAAAGTATACGTTTAATTTTAGCTTTTCTTTAATTTAAAAACTTTTTGATGAACTATTTTTAAGTGCTTGAATATTTTTGCCCAATTATGAAATCTGAAATCTTTCGTAAATTTTACAAATATAACAGCAAGTATAAGTTTAATGTGTGTTTTGAATTCAATGGAGAACACGTGATTGTCTTTATCGTGTGACCGTCATAAATATAGCTCTTTCCCACATTTAAATACAAAACTAGATGCTACCGGTTAGCTTTAACAATGCAACTCAAAAAAAGAGTTCCATGACTTTGTTCCACTAACGTTCAATTTGTCAAAACTGATGAGGTAAGTTGAATCAAAAAGTAATAAAAAATATATTAGATTTACAATGATTTAATAATCATCATCGCGAATCAAGAAACAACAACATAAAATATTCTCCATTTTTTTTTTTTTAATTTCGTCTTTCTTCCTTTGTTGATCACAGCAGCTGAAAATAGCCATGCATGCACATTCAGAGACATCTCTGAATTGCTATTCTAAAATGACCGCATTGCTTGTATGAATTACTACTGGATTCCTGACACAAAGCACCTGCTGAAAGGAATCCAGAACAAGAATCTTATTAAGAGCAATCATATGTTCAAATCCGAACGAAAAGCAGAGTAATTTTCATGTCAAGTTGCATATCTTGCTGGGCAATGTGCCACTGGGTGAATAGCAAGAACCGAAATTAAAGAAATAAAAGGATTTTAATTATAGCTCCTTAAAAACATCCCTATGGAACACGTTTTCTCATTTGAAAATAATTCGAAAACAAGTAACCGAAAAACAGAAAAGCTAGAATATTTTTCGTCTATTGCATGGCAATAGACAATTCATCAAGTTGCTAACAAAACTTCTGCACTACTTCTAAATAATTGACTAATTTAGATCTTGAAATGAATGTAATGGTTGTCAAGGAATTATTTGTAATTATAATCGTTGGAAATATCAGGAGAGGGTCCTTTTTATGGCGTTTTCAATTGAAAAACAAAGAATATATTCAAATGGCATGGCTTTTATATTACTTCTAAGAAAATATAAATGTAATTTATTGTAAACATGATTTATCGTGTAAAGATACTTGAATAGATGAAATTTTCTTGAAAGACACGTCAGACTGTAAACAATTTAATATAAGGTATTGCCGTCTTGTATTTTAAAACAAATTATATTTTATTCTTTTTTTTTTGGAATATTCAGACTATTTGCTTCAATAGCATCATATATCCACTATTTTATAAACTACTAATTAGAATTTTATTTCTGTTTTTTTATCTGGAGATTCTCTTTGTCTCTCACTCTATATGTACAATATGGTCGATCACGATTGTATGAAAGAGAAATTGAATCCTACCTATTCGGAAAAGATGTTCTATGATATGGAAATTTTAAAAAAAAAAATCAATTTAAAATTTCCACAAAGGGGACAAATTTTCGAAAAATTGGAAAAAAAAAAACATAACTCAATATATATATAAAATTAATCTTCTTCATTATAAATAACCCAAAATGATGATTATTGATAAATAATTTCTGAGTAGTGAATAGTTCTATGTAAATGGCAGCATTTCATATCCCCAGCTCTTTCTCCTCGAACTGTCGAATAAATCCGATCCAAGCTTTTTTCCGTCAAATTTATCGTGCACTATCATTTCGGCAGTAGGTTTTTTAAACACTTAATTCTAAAGAAACTGTTAAATGTACCTGATGTTTTTTTCCGTAACTATTTAGTAGGTGTCCATTCTTCACAATAAATGTTCAAATATCTATTTTACTTTAATAAAAATTATTTTGACTTTACCGTAAACAAGCTCATATTCCTAAATCTCATTCCCTTTGTAGTCGTACATAAAAGTTAATATTTTTATATGATTTTTCCTGATTTATAAATCAAAGAATATATTTTCTGTATAGGTAGATGTTGAAATTCTGAAAAAAGATATTTTTTGATCCACCCTAAGATACAATTTGTTTGTTAAGTACGATTAATGTCTCTATAGAATTTATAATACTTGTTTATCAATAATTACATTTAGAATTTTGGCTCGACTTTTTCTAAATAAAAAGGGTGAGCAATATTGATCCTACAGATACACGTCTATAAAATACAAAGGACATTTAAAACTAATAAGAAATCGTTGGAAACTAAAAATTTTTTTTATATATTTTTAACGAAGAAACAAGTAAAATTTTTTTCATTATTTTTTTTTGTAAAAAAATAAGATGGACATGTGTTTGCAGTCAAGTAAATTTTAAAAACCTTTAAGGTATCCGACTACGTTCGGAACCGTGATTTTGCAAAAGCGCGTAAATGGATAATATTTATGATATTTAGTATCCCTTAGATTAGAATACATGTATACAATTGTTTTAAGGACATTATGACAAAAAAATTATTTAAATATAATATTTTGGCAAAAAATTAACTTAGAATAACCTTTTTTCCAAATGTTCTCCTTTTGTAAAAAATGCTTCTATTGTATTAATATTTTGCCTGTATTCAGCTCAGGCTTTCCTACAGAGGCTCAACTAGAATTTTTGAAATGCATAACTCGGAAGTTTGTTTATCCATGTTTTACGAAAACAGAAGGGAGAAATTTTAAGAAAATACGCCGATAATTATTTAAAATGGTTGTAACTCTGACAATAATTTGAATTTTTCAAAAATCATTGTTGAGCCTCTGTACAGAGGTTTGAGCTATATACAGGCAAAATATTAATACAATAGAAGCATGTTTTACAAAGGGAGAATATTTGGAAAAAAGGTTATTCTAAGTTAATTTTTTGCCAAATATTGTATTTAAATAATTTTTTTTGTCATAATGTTCTTAAAACAATTGTATACATGTATTCTAATCTAAGTGATACTAAATATCATGAAAATTATCCATTTATGCTCTTTTTTAAAATCATAGTTCCGTACTTAGTCGGATACCTTAACAACAAGTTAAAACACTAAAACTGAATCCCCGCAAAATGTAAAAGCCCTCGTGTAGCTGAATAGTGCGACGTTAATATTCAATCAATCAATCAATCAATCAACCCGCAAAATGTGTATAATATGATGAAAAAAAATTAATAAAAACAACAATAATAATCCGTAAGACTTTTGAAAGGAGGAAAAAAACCCTTTTAGTACCTCCCAGATCTTTTATCACAGATCACCTATAGCGTTTCGAGTATGAAACACAAGCCTGCACAAGGAAGCTCAACTTTCTCTCCTCGGCAATGAACTCATGTTGTTGCTTTGCATTGGGTGACACTTGGCCTGTTTGCATTCAAGGCACACACGCACACAAGTTATGACCTTGAGGTCGTTGGTGGTTATGAAAACACTGCCCTTTTTTCCACAGAAAGGTTGCGTAAATTCCTGGCAGAGCCCTAGGAATTAGTTTACTCAGTAATTACAAGGGAATTCTTTGTTCAGGCAAATATTCGACGTGATACGTAAGTCACGCTAAATGTAAAAGAAAGCAAATGTCAGCATGCTTAAGCAAAGGAGGAGGGGGAGGCAGTACCAAAGAGTCCTTAAAGAAGTAATTGTAAATCATTTAAAAGTTTCGTAAGTCATCTTTCAGTATGTGTTCAAATTTTGCTCACATAATTTGTTTAATGGAAAATTATAAAATGTTACAGTCATTCTTGTAAAACGATAGTGTATAAAATGAAGTCTGGATAAATTGCATTTCAATAAATTGTAAAACAGTTGTTATTGAACCTTATCTTTAGAAACATCTTAAGGCGACTTAATTATAATTAAAACTCAAACATGTATGAAAGGCTATTATATTGGTGATTTTAAGAAATTTTTTTTAACTGTTTCTCAGGGCTTAACCCCTTATCTACCGACGGTACTTATAAATACCACTCACTTTAAAATTACATAAAATAACCATTTCTATGAATATTGACGATAATTAGCAGGAATATTCTTTTAACTCCACTCTTTCAAGATATATGGCTCAACGGGTTCTATGATGAGTATTTTAGCGGGGAAGGCGAATAGTTTTTAGGCAGAAGTTGCGTTTTCAGCTGACGGAGTCTCTAGCGGATTACGAAGATTGTCATTTTTGTTCCGAAAAAATGGTGTCTTATTTTTTTTTTTTTTTTGTATGTTAATGAAGACCTTAAAAAATTATTCGACTATTTATTTTAAGTAAACAGAGTATGTAATTAATTTTACAGTTGAATATCTTTAATTAATTAGCTTTAACGGATTAAATTTCTTAAAGTTGAGTATTTTGTTTACGTATATCCCTTAATTTTCTATGTAGTGATTCAAAAAAAAAAGTATTACATGAAAAAAAAACTGCAGTAAATCATAATGCGGTAGATAAAGGGTTAAGAATTGGGTGTGTCTTAAATTAATTGTAAAAATTCATCTTAAAATCTGTACTTGCTGAATAAACTATTATTATTTTCATGCAAGTTTATCACAAGAAACTCCTTAAATCGAATTCCGGATTATATTACTTTGATTTACGAACTCCCTCTTTTGCCTCAGTGCTGAGACACAACTCTATACTTTTCCTTTTAATCTTGTAAAAGCAAATTAAACAACGGAATTATTTTTGTTGTTAAAAATCTTACTATATAAAATTAATTTAAAAATTTCAAATTTCTTTTTAGTTCATTAAAATGCCTTTCTTAGGCTCTAAAGTTTCGTTGGCGTGATATAGAAGTTTGGAGAGTAGGATATCAGCCCAAGTGTCATTCTCATTACTTACCGATGTTTAAGGGGACACAGTACGATTCAATTGACGAAAATCGGACAAAAAAATCAAATCTAATTTTTTTAGCCTAAATTATTTTTTATGTACTTTTCTATAACCTCACAAAATTTGAAAGCTCCTACTTTAAGAAACGCAGAATTATGTTAACTTTTACATTCGTTTTTATTCACATCCCTAAGGTGCACAAACAAATGAAAACTTTAAGTTTACTTATCTCAGATAGATAAAATAACTAGTTTGTGTATTCATTTAAAATGCTTAAGTTTTTTTCCTACTGTGTCTATTGCTTTAAATTCTTTTTACCTATTGCTAATAGTACCTGTAACAAAAGTTAGTATGCATTTTTGAATCAAAGCAATATACGTATATATATATATATATATATTTCCTCTTAAATAATTGAACTCAAAATTTATACATTTTTTAAGGAATTTTCAACAAACATTCATAAAAAGAAGTATTGTACGAATACCAATCATGATATCGCAAAACTCACACCAACTTTTGTCATACATAGTTGGACGTACTTGTAAACCAAATTTCATACATGTAGGTAATTTTTTGTAGGAGTAGAATTTTAAAATTACATTGCAAATTTTAAGTTTTTTCCATCAAAAATTAAATGGTTAGCTTTTTACGAAATTTTGAGCATGAAATCTATTTTACATAGTATACACACATAGAAGGCAGCCAAAAAAATTTTGAAAACCCTTAAATTAAAATTTTTTGCTTAAATTGTACCATGTCCCCTTAAAATTACGAGGTATGTCACCAATAGCTTTTGCGTTGCTTGGAATTTCGACGTTCACTAAACAATCGTTAATCAGTCCATTATGGTTATAATTTATTAGAGCCGTTTTTAGGCATTATTTTCCAATGAACTTTAATGACGACTTATTTTTTATAGTTATTAACGCAAACCTTTGTAATATCTTCTGATTCTCAGAAGTATGTATGTTATACACATTGGGACCACACTCTTAGTGAAAAAAAATCTTCTCCCCCTCCTTAAGGTATCTGACGACGTTCGGAACCGTGATTTTGCAAAAGTGTATAAATGGATATTATTTATGATATTTAGTGTCACTTAGATTAGAAAACGTATATAAAATTGTTTTAAGAATATTATCACAATAAAAATTATTTAAGTAAAATATTTTGACAAAAAATTAACATAGAATGACCCATTTTCAAAACATTATCCTTTTATGAAAAATACCTCTATTATAATAATATTTTGCCTGTATATAGCTCAGACCTTTGTACAGAGGCTGGACTAGAATTTTTGAAATATATAACTTTGAAGTAGATTTATCGATATTTTACTGCAATAGAGGGTAGAAATTTTAAGAAAAAAATGCCGATAATTATTTCAATTGGTAGTAACTCTGAAAATAATGTGAATTTTTCAAATATCCTAGTTCAGATTCTCTCGAGAAGTCTTTACTTTATATAAGCACACACACACACACAAAATATTATTATTATAGAAGCATTTTTTTATAAAAGGGGAAAGTTTTGAAAAAAGTTTATTCTGAGTTAATTTTTTGCCAAAATATTGTATTTAAATAATGTTTTTGTCATAATGTCGTTAAAACAATTTCATACATGCATTTTAATCTAAGTGACACTAAATATTATGAAATTTATCAATTTATACGTTTTTTTTTAAAATCACGGTTCCTAACGTAGTCGGATACCTTAATAGATTTTTTTAGTAAATTTTTTAATTTATGATCTCTTAAAATGTTCGAGTGATCTTCCTTTTTCCTTCTATTGATTTTGGAGAGAGGGAAACACCCCTGGGATATCTATTGAACTTTCACAATTTTTGATCCTTTGCCTTGTCAATCAATTATCTCCCCTCACCCAGATAACAGATGTAAGTTATTTCAATGAATTAAAAAAAAAATTCTAATTTTATTAATAAGATACATTTCCGTAAAACATGTAACGCTTTTGCTATTTTTCAATACAAAACAAGTGATGTATGAAAACATTTCTTTAAGGCTATCTTCGGCTAATATTAAAGAATAGGGACCAAATTCGGAATATTTTTTCAGATATAAAAGTACTCACACACACAAACATTAATATTATATTCTGGCTACACTATCCTGTAGAGAATCGCTTATTTTATCATACTACTAATTTTTATCCGAGTTGACACATTTTTTCTTTTATAAAATGTGTTTTGCATTTTTTTCCCTATACCGTAATGCTAAATGATCTATCCCTTCGCAGGTTAAAAGGAATAACTAATTATTCAGGAAATATTTTGAAATTTTAAAAACACTATATTATAGACAAATGCATGAGTTACAATGTCATACATTTTTATAAAAATTGAGGTATTTTTTTCTGTCTGAAAATTTAATCCATGTCAAGTTCAAGCTCTCGTACATATGGCGATAACAGCCTTAAAAGAAAGAGTATTGTGTGTGATGTATTTTTATTATAAACATCTTTTACCCTCATTTTGGGAGCAACTGCGATAAAAATCTCGATGGTCGAAATTCATGTGACGTCCCAATCACATGATAATTACAATCACGTGTTTTCAGACAGTCAGTTCATAAATTCATTTGACTTCATGGTCACATGATAAATGTAATTATGTGCTTTCAGCCAATCAGCTCATGAGTTTTAACGTTGCCAAAGTTTGCTTCCTGTGGAAACTTTCTTTTAAAAAGTACATACTTGTCAACGATACTTACATACAAAGATCAACAAAAGGCACTTGATTTAAAGGAATACGTATATTAGAATAATTTTTTTTATCTTAAAAACTCTGATAAAATTGTTTTTTTCTCCGCTTAATACTTTAGCATTTTTGTCCAGTTATAAATCTAAAATTTTATCAAAATTTTATGAATATAGCAGCAAGTACAAGTTTAATGTCTATTTTGAATTCAATGGAAATCACGTGATTTCCTTTATCATGTGACCGTCATGAGCTTAGCCCATTACAAAAGAAATATAAATATTTTTTTTTCTGTCGGAAAGCTCAATTTTAATAATAATTAAAGCTAGAATACTCTCAAATTTAAATGAAATTTATGCATTTCGCAAAGCGTTGTTTTATTTTACCTTGATAGAATTTTGGTGTGGGAATTGTTATTTTTAAAATTATTATACTCGCTGATTGTAATTTCATCCATAACATCTAAATTTCTATAGTAGTTATATTAAACGAATAATAACACATTATTTCTTTACTTTGAAAAATTTAAAAACATAATAATTAATTAAATTGTATTATTACAACCTATAAAAAATCGGCATTTATTAAGAGAAATCGATTAATAAATGTTAAAAAATTGTATTGTTGCCACTTAATATTTATAAACCTTCATCTTTAAAGAGAATAACGTACTAAAGCTAAGGGATCGAATAGTTTGGTTGTTTAATTGAATCAGTGTTATTAAAATTAACTAAATAACAATCTTAAAGACTAATGAAAGAAAGAAAAAAAGAAGAGAAAAGGAAAAGTAAGAAAAGTGCATTCCTTTAAACAACTTCCGTATCTGAAAGTGCTTCAACGTTCTTTATGGGTATTAAGAAAACATAAAAGAACCTTTTCTTTATTAATAATCTTCTTAACGAAATTATGCAAAAGAAAAAACATTTAAAGATGATTTCAAACACAAGCATCAAAAAAGGGAATTATGAAAAAATACAAGACTTCAGTCATCCTTTCATTAAGAATGATTATTTTTCACTTATTGTTAAGTTTTGCTTATTATTCTAATGCCCAGTAAATGCTCATAATAGTACAGTAATATGAAAATAATCAAGGAAGTATCTGAAAATTCAATGGATAATGATAAAGGGAACTGAAAGTTAAATTTGTTTTGTTTTTTACTACTAAAGTTATTGTTTATCGCTTAGGTGATCGAATATCAATAAAGTATATCCTTATTTAATAGTCCTTTTGAAAACATTTAAAGATAAAGACAAAAGAAAAAAATTATTTTTTTGTAAAGATTTTTTTTTTTTTTAAATTCGATCCCGAATTTCTATTGAGAAATCCTGAACGAGATATTTTTGTTATTCATAGCGCTGCAACCATTTTGAATTAGTGATGGTTATTAAGGATTTTATACGTTCTTAACGCAAATAACTAATATATTTCTCGGTGAAAAAAGACTTTAAGTTCAACTCAATAAATATATAACTATTTTGATGATAATACAAAAAGTTAGACATTGTAAGGAATAACTAAGAACACATGTAAAAAATTACATATTCACTCCATATTTCAAAAACAAAAAATATAAATTCTTAAAAGTTGTCTTTGTTATTTATGCCATCTGATCGACTGTAACATCAGAGGAAGGCCTAGGAAATTCATCAAGGCAAGGGGCTAGTTGTACGCCTGTCGTTAGCAGTAGTCTTGTGCACCAAACAGGTGACCGTATGATTTAGCTAGGTTCCAGCCTAATTTTGAGTGGGTAGAACACCCTAGGGGAGGTCAAAGGAATCCCACCTCTCTTCCCCTTCCACCAACCTCACGATAGGACTTGTGTCTCGACGACTATTTAGAGTATTTCACACACACATACCCTAAAGTCACTCTTCATTTACAGGCATCCATGCCTTCTCCGGGATTCGAATCCAGGCCCTACGGCTCAGCAGTCAGCGTCACTGACCATTATACCGAATGGGTGGCATTCTTATAAGTTTTAACCACTAGGCTATGGTGGCCCCCGCCTTGCTTTAAACTACAACGTTACTAAAAAAATAGAAGGAGAAGCGAAGTCATAATTTAATAAATAATAATTAATATTTGACAATTTAATAAACAATTAATAATAGAAAATTTAAGAAATAATAATTAATATTTGACAATTTAAAATAAATTAATTATTAATAGAAAATTTAAGAAATAATAATTAGTAATTGAAAATTCAAAGAAAAATTGAAAATTTAATAAATAATATTTAAAAATTTAATAAATAACAATTAAAAATGTAATAAATAATAATTAAAATTTAATAAATAATAATTAAAAATTTAGGTGAAAATTTAATAAATAATAATTAAAAAATTAATATAATTAATTTTAGGAAATTTATTATATAAGAATTAATAATTTAAATAATTTAGGAGTGCAGTCCCTGTATATTGATTGATTGATTGAATATTAACGTCGCACTGTTCAGCTGCACGAGGGCTTTTGGCGACGGACCACGTAATTTTGAACCATGGTCAAGTGACAACACACACACACACACACACACACACACACAAACAACTCTCTTGTAAAGATTATTCCTCTTAAGATTCCAGTTAGCTCTTGTGCACGTGCATACGCAGTCATTTGTTTACGACTATCTTGCTCCTAAACTCGCATAGTTAATTATTCTTTTTTTACGTTCAGAAATGACATATTGTGCAGCATATGGATGCAATAACTCAAAAAAGAAAAACAATTGCAGAAACAAAACTTTCTTCCAATTTCCTTTAAAAAATCCAAATTTATTAAAAACATGAATAGTAAAGATTAGGCTGGAAGAATTCGTACCTTCTTCCTCTGTACTATGTTCGGATCATTTCGAAGAGAAATGTTTCGAATACCAAAATTTTACTAATCGCAGACACTTAAAACCTGATCGTTTCCAACCAAATTTGTATTTACAAAAAATCCATCTTCTCGAAGAATTCTGGAAAGATGCAAGCCCTCCACTTCTACTGAAATGTAAGTACTTCTAAATTTTTGCTAAGTTTAAGTCAAGTTTTTAAATAAGTTACTTAGAAAATACTTCAATGGTTAAATATTTTAGTAAGCTTAAATTTTACTTATGTTATAAATCTTCAAAATAAAGTAACAGAAGTAATTCTGTACTTTATATAAAACTAGCACTAGAATATATACTTTTAAATAACCATACATATTATATATATTAAGACAAGTATGTACACAAAGTTCACAGAAGATTATGTAATGTATTGTGTGCTGTTATTTTGCTTTCTCATTAAAGAAATAAAATACTTGTGATAATAATCTATTTCTGAATTGATCGAATAATTTAATTTTAGCTCTATTAATGTTTTTTTTATCCCCATCTACAAAGTATTTCATAACGGAAGTCAGTCAGCATTTATTTATAAAATTATTACTCGAACATGGTTTAAAGTAATCATATATAAAAGTAAATGCATTAAAAGTACTTATATGCAAAATTTACAAATCATTTAAAAAATATAATATTAATGTAAATGTTTTATTTTAAAAAATAGATGTGAACCACCTGTTTCAAATGAAGAAATGGGAACGGAAGAAATCCGGAGAGACAAAAGTAAGAACTTTTAGCATTTTTTTAAACCTATTTTAATTGAAGTGAAATTTAATTTACAATATGATGTAACTGTTTAACTTCAGGCTAAATGTACCTATCATATTAAAAATGTATATGTTGCAAGTCATTTTTGATAATCATTATGTTTATTGTGGTATTTTATCAAACAAGTTTTATTCGTAAGAGTAAATTTTACGTTTTATAATCGTAGGGAAAAGAAGGCCAGTGTGGGAACACAAACTATTTCTTTTGGCGAAGTTATGGAGAAACACAAGCAAAGCTGAAAAAACTAAAAGCCACCCTGCAGAAAAAAGAATTTATCCCTGAAAACATCTGTGATGATGGTAAAATGAAAGCCTTGACAAGTTTTACAAGATAATTTTTTGAGTGGTACAAATTCCTTAAGATTGAAAAACCCTTATCACTGGGTTCCAAAAAAAGACCTATTGATAGGTTTTATATGTTTATCATTAAACTCAGAACAGGAATTTCAAAGGAATTTTTGTCCATTTTGTTTGAAATTTCAGATTCAACAGTGTAGAGGGATTTCAATTACGTCACAGAGGTTATATTTTCAAAATTAAAAATGTTCCCTTTATTTCCAAATAAAAGTCAAGTAATTCAATATATGCCACTAGCATTTCGAATGCATTTTAAAGACGTAAGGATTATTGTGGACTGCACTGAGTTTACAATTCAGAAACCTAGTAGCTCTAAGGAACAGCAAATGACTTTTAGTTGCTGTAAGAATGCTAACACCTTAAAAGGGATGATCGGCATTACACCAAATGGAGCAATAAACTTTATTTCGGGGTTGTATTGTGGGAGCATATCCGACAAACAACTCTATAAAAAGTAAACTGATGGGCCTTTTAGAGCCCAATGATATCGTCATGGCCGACAAGGGTTTCTTGATTGAAAATGAATTAGCGAGTGTTGGTTGCAAATTACAATGTCCTGAATTCCTAAGAGATAAGATTCAATTTGATGTTTCTGAAATGGTTAGTAACTGTCGGTTGTCAAATGTGAGAGTTACAGTGGAAAGGGCTCTATTGGCCGAATTAAACAGTACAAATATTTTGAAGGAGCTTTACCTTACAGAAGCCTCCATAATGTAAATACAGTATTTTTTATTGTATGCATGCTTTGTAATTTTCATAAGCCATTAATTAAAGTGACATATATTATCTACTTATCAGAATGCATAACTCCACAAGGGAGGTAAATTTGATATAGTAGAGTGCTACACGCCAAACATCGTTTGTTGTCGATTTATGTGATATCAAAAAAGCTTTGGCGGTAATGTTTTATCACCCTCATCTTGGCGAACATAAATAAACACTTGGGGGGCGTAACACTCCTACATCAAATAAACACCCCAGAAAGAGTTGCGCATTCTGATAATTAGGCCAATAGTATGAATTAAATGTAAATAATATGCTATGTGTTACTGTAACTGTTTATTTAGATTTGTTACTTTCAATTTTCATTACTTAAATTATTTCTGTTTGATTATGTTTTTAGTTTTCATAGTTACATAATTATAAAATTGATTTCAAGGCCAATTTTTATTAAATAGTTTTTAAAAACCACAACAAGGGTATAGATTTTCAAATCCGTAATAACTTTTGTGAACAATAATCTATGAAACACTAATCACTTAAAATGAATAAAAAATTTTAAAAATTGGCCATTTTATGAGTTTGAAAAACTTAAATTCTGACGAGATTTCAAGCAGAGTTGCCCGTTGATCATTTTAAATCATTTCTCCAATTCGTGTCGTGCTAATTTCTGTTATTAAAGAACTTGGCCCTGTCATGTTGCGGCTTTTAACATCTTGTCTGCCTGATTGAAAAGAGTTACACGATTTCACAACATGTTGTCTGCTCATTGCAGATGTGGACACATTTTTGACCCATAAAAAACTAATAATTACTTCTTGAGTAGCCAATTTCGAAGAATTAACCACTGAGATTTCAAAAAAAAAAATGATGAAGATGTGACGATGAAAGATAATGGAAACAAATACACTTTCACCGAAAGATAATTCTCTACATTAATCAAAAACTTTCATATTACCTAATATTCTATATACACAGGTTTCCAGAAATAAACTTTTTTACAAGTTTAACATGCACTTCAAAAAAGTAAGATAAATCATCAAATTAAATTTAATAATTTCTAAAAATAGTTACTTTTTGCAATGGTATCATTCGCCTAAGAATATTTTAATTTATAGAAAGAAATGACAATAATTTTTAACAGTTAAGAATAAATATTAATAATTTAGAAATCAATAATTTGTGGAAGATAAAAATGAAAGAAAAATTTGTTCAATTTTTGTGTGTAAGCATTTCTCCCACAAATTATCATCAAATTTTATCACTTCAGAATAAATATTGTTTCTAGACTTAGAATTATTAATTTTAATTACAAACGGACATTTTTTAATATTACTCACACCTAACTGACATTGTATTTGATTGTAATAGGTGTGAGTTCTTTTTAAGGAAATGATACCATTGTTATTTGTGCAAGACAAAAGTCTCATGCCTTTTATTAATTAACTCTTGTAAAGAATGACCCTCTGGATTGTAAAGGCATTTTATTTCTATTATCATGTAGTCCTCGCCTGATATAATCAATCCATCAGGAGAAGCAGCAATATACTGCTCTATAGGATGAACAACTATACCAGTTTTCCGGACTACATAATGAGGATTACGGTAACGGTTATACATTTACGTTGAACCTTAGAGATAGCTCTATTATCCACTCATCATAATAAATTGAACAGAGAACAATTTGTTGAAGTTACATATAAAAATAAAAAGCAGTCCACATTAAATGCAGCGCAATAACGCTGGTGGAGATGTGGGTGGAAACCACTCTCCCAGTTGATTTAGTTTCTGTTTCGCTTTCATAGGAAAACGAAGAGAAAATGACGTCACATCTCCATGACAGCAAAGCCCGTCTTTCAACCGTCTGCCGCATCTTGACGGAACGAGGAGAGAAGGGATATATTTTTTTAATAACAAGGATTAAGAGAATGATATTTTTAAGTCCGTTACACGTTACCACTAAGATAACTGCGTGCGGTTATTGAAAGGAAGTTTTAAATAACCACTTGGAAGAAAAAGTAAGAAAAGGTAGAGGAGTTTGAAATAAGATCATGAGGGGTGAAGTTGCCACACTAAACGCGATCAAAAACTTGCATGGCGCGGGGGAGGGGAATAATTAGAGTGAGTGAAGTCTTGCAAAAGAAGACAACTAGTGTAATAATAAAACTCATATCTTTTTAATTCGTATCAAGACATTCTCATCCTTTTCAGAGCTGGGAAGTGTTGATACGAGTGATTAAGAACTGCTCTAGGTCTCTTAGAAGAGCTAGGAATAGAATTGTCGTAAGCCGGGATTTCCCTGATAGATTCATTTGAAATCTGTGGTAACCGGTTGAAGAAATTTTCTGATTGTTTTTTGATGAAATCAAGAAGCGGTGCAACATTAAGATCTTTATGCAAGACTTCGTTCCTGACAAACCAATGTGCGTTTGCTGCTCTACGCAGTTGAATGTTTTGAAAAGTGTGCAATCTTTTCAGGTGAGTAACTGCTACCCCTGCCCAGATGGGAGAAGCGTACAACATGATGGGGCGAAGAATGGCTTTGTATAATAGAACCTTGTGCCTTAATGCGAGCTTGTGCTCTTGGGAGAAATCAAGAGATTTAGAGTGTTTCTCATTCCAGCCGCCTTTTGGTGGGCGGAACGGTTGTGTTTAGCAAAGTGTAATTTAGTATCAAGTATTAAACCTAGGTACTTATATTCAGTAACCCAGGGGACAGGCTGATTAAAAATGTTGACATGCGGGAGGTTTCCGATGCATCGCTGTCTCGTAAAGAGGAGGCATGCGCTTTTATGAGGATTACGTTGTTGCACCGTATTCCCGACATAATCCTCATTTTCCAATCCATACCTTACAGCAGGGATGTTTGTCAACACTTCATCTTTTTTTAAAAAATCTGAGCAGATAATGCTTCGAAATTAGCCACTATACAAACAATTTTTTTTACATCACTTGCAATGAGTCGCAACTTTCTTTCAAACCGCCACTCACTGCAATTCTGCTGGACCGTCCTGTTTTCAAGGGCTGTAAGTTCGTCAACACTTTTGGAATAGTGGGGGTGAATAAATATATGAAATAGTTATTTATTTCATATAGTATTTCTTCCAGCCCCATCTGTGGCAAGTCATTTGTAATTTTGCCACTGCACACAAACGCTGGAAGAGGAATTATTTCCTTGAGTTTGATTTCCTGCATATTTTTACATACTTCCATCAAGGGAGAGGTAGAAAAGGGAGCCGCTGTGAAATCAAACCCAATTTCATTCTCTACTTCTAATGCTGGTTCGCGCATAAATACTTCTGCTGTTTGGGGAACCATTTTAACTGGTTTTGGCTGGTGCCAAGTCTCTGTAATCTTTCATACAATTTTTTTGCGCTTTATATAACTTTTTTGTTATGTAATCATTGATTGCATGAAGTAATGAAAATACATGCTTACAAAATGCAGGAGTGACTCCAGCAGGACAAGTGCATGTTGCACTTATAACCTAAGGTAAAAAAAGTATTAAATATTAAAGAAATAAATTTTAAAATTAGATTGCAAATTCATATAAGTTTTCGGTATTTACATATCAGTCTACTGACTAATACATTTTGAAAAATTTATGCCAAAGTTAATTTACAGATCAATTATTTTAAGTAGATATCACACACACATAATTTAAAATTTAAATAAGTAAATCATGTGAATGAAAATTTCAAATAAATAAAAATTAACACAGTTTATAAAAACACGTCATAAAGTATTTGAATTAAAAATACTATGCCTTACAAGAAAAAATTACTAACAATTTGGGAGAATCTTAATGTTAGCACAATATTACTCCTTATTGAATTGAAGTTTTAAATGAAAAATTTACATTTCTTTTTCAAAATGGGGGGTTTGGCATTTCTTGCGTTTACTTTTAATGTGTTGGAATCAAATTAGGATTTACTCATAAATAGCAATAATTATAGAATGACTAAAGCTTAATAATGCATATTCATTAAAATAGAAAACAATGCAATTGATATTCAAAGCTACTCTAAAAAAATAAGAATCAAATTATTAACTTATCACTAATAATGTAGCTATTAAAAAATATAAATTAGCCCATTCACATTTCTTTTTATCTTTTGGAATCAACTTATAAATAAATGATAACTATCAATGTTAATACATAGAGTCCTATTTTGTATTTTAAAACAATGAGTTACATTAAAGCATAAATGAGTAAATAGTAATGCAATCATAATTGTTTAAAAAAAAGTACCTAAATTAAAACAAAATAATTTATAACTTACCTGACAAGTTGTTCTGATTTGAGCAGATGGCTTGTACGTCACTCCCTTCTTCATTTCGGCTTTAACAAAGCCTTGAATAAAAAAAATAATCATTCTCAAAGCAATCAGGCTCAGTAAATGATATCTTGCTTACGAATTTATTGTCGAATAATTTTAATCCTTTCGACACATTCGCAGCAACACTTCGATTTCCAGTGGCACTGGAAAACTTCGTACTATAATTTAGTATTTCGTGAAAATTGAAATTTTTTAAAAGAAGTGGTTTCGAACCTATACTGTGAGCCATTCTTGTGAAAAAATATGAAATAAAAAAAAATAACTACAAAATTAATCAAAATTAATTAATAACTAAAATAACTAAGAACTATATCTAAGTGTACCAAGAACTATAAATAAATATCCCAGATAACACTAACGAAGCAGACGAATACCTAATTAGATAAATAAATAAGAAAAAAACAAAAATTATGTAAAAGAGTTGTTAAAAATATTTCCTAACAAATATATATACTAGAATAATGCAAAAAATACAATGATATCATATATTTCTAATTAGATAAAATTAAAATACAAGAATGTCGTCAACATACATATAGGAAAACCTACGCTATAAATACACAAGTGCGGGTATTGACGTCGGAATCACGTGATTACTTACTTGGCGTCTGCCTGTCGTGCAGATAGTTCATTAGACCACTCTGATTGTGTTGTGAGAAGGTGGGACCAGTGGATCCGAGAGATGTCATTTACACGAAGACCAGATTCAAGACGCCCTCGACAGACCAGTCGTCGAGAAGACGCCACATCGTAAGAAATGCCCGCGTATAGCCAACTGCTTCATCGGCCGCCATCCAGGCACAGGTAGCACCTTCACTGGGGGCCCTGTGTCTTCTCGAACCCTACGAAGGCATTTGGGATCGCGGCGTCCATTAGGTGTGCTGCCCTAGACGTCCACCCATCAACGCCTCCGTTTGGAGTGGTGTTACGCATGAGGAAACTGGACTGCAGTGGAATGGAACCAGGTCGTCTTTAGCGACGAATCCTGATTCAATCTCAGCAGTGATGGCAATAGTGTTCGTGTGTGGATTGATTTACAGCGACACGTCGCTCCCAGAGCTGGTGTGATGGTATGGGGTGCCATTGCCTACAATACACGGTCACCCCTAGTATTCATACGTGGCACCATGGCAACCCAGTGGTATGTCCATGACATCCTGCAACTACATGTGTTTCCACTCATGCAACGGCTTCCAGGAGCCATTTTTCAACAAGACTATGCTCGGACACACGGTAAGGGTGCCATAAGACTGCCTCCGCACTGTTACTATACTTTCTTGGCCTGCCCGATCCCCAGATTTGTCTCCAATCAAGCATATCTGGGATCATTTGGGATGGCGAGTTTGGCATCCCACGAGTTTGAACGAACTAGAGGCAAGGTTACAGCAAATATGGCACGAGAAATGTCTCAAGATATCATACAGAACTTGTACCTCAATGCCCGATTGTACCGCATTGTGCATTCGCGCTAGAGGGGTTCAACAGGGTATTAAATCCTCCATTCTTTTGCCTTTTTCTCTGAAATAAATGATCCTTTTTCTTTGAATTTCTAATCATTTACTTATATCAAAGTAGTCATTATGTGTGTAAAATTTCGTTTCATTTTGACGACTCCTTCTTGGTGCTCTAATTTTTTTGTCCATGAGTGTATTTTGTGTGTGTTTCGTAAAATTCGATTATTTAAATCACTACTGCAGAATATAAAAATATTAAAAAAAGATACGTTCAAAAAGATTCAATTACGTTACATAAATATAACATTCTAAAAAGAATACACGAGGTATAAATTAAGATTTATAATAACATCACAAATAGTATGTATTTGACTAATTAATTCTAACGATGTACATTTTTTTCTGTCTGTTAAAGTCTTTTATAAAATTGTGGAAGGGAATACCAAAACTCATTAATCGGTAGATGAATGTGAATGAATATAATTTTTCAATTGATTGATTGATTAAAGATATGAGAGAAAGTTTTTGCAATCTCTTCACGTATATCAATTAGGGAAGTTCTTTTTTCATTCTACGTGTGTGGCTAGCACAAACATTAATCAGATTCCCCCGACATACCTTTTTATGACATACGGTGAATAGACTGACTAACTTAGATTTCTAAGAGCGTCTCGATAGCCCAATTGTTTCTGTGACAAAAGTACGCCAAACATATGAAAAATGCTCTTATACTACAATAACAAAAGGCGATGTTGATAGTGGTAGGTAGGCGATTCCTTTTTTCCTTTGAGGATTCTCTTTTTGATTATCTCAAGCAGATTTATTCTTTTGGAATTAGGATATTCGGGTGTAGTTTACCTTTTTACGTAGTTTGTTTTAATTTGTAAGACATCTTTATGAATTCCCCCCTTTCTGTTAGTCAAACACAGGAGTCAGGTTTCGTTGAAAATTCCTCAAAAAGGCATTTTATTTTAGATTAAAAAAACTGTCAGGTTAGATTAAAGATTATTCTATTGAGAAAGTAAACTGCGTTAAATTTTTTGCATCATGTTATGGAAAGAAAAATAAAGGAGGAATATATTCTTTAAAAATTATACTCATTTTCATAATTTCAATTAATATTTTAATTCAAACAGTAATCAAATTACAAATTTTTCTGATGTAACTTTTTCCAGATGGAAAAAGTAAAAATAAACAATAGTTCGTAAAGCTAATCATTGTTTTTCAACAATAACGAGAAAAACAATTAACCAAGAATAAGACATTGGCAATTGATTTTTTAAACATTACTAAAACTTTTATTTTTATTTTTTACTCCATCAAAAATTACAAAAGTGAAAATATATAATATATTAATTTCTGATATTTTAACAATTGGTTTTTCCTTTTTGTCGTCTGTGTAGTGAAATCATATCATGAATACTACATATAAAAGGAATTTATGTAAATTACCGAATATAGATACGCAACAGTTCATTAAAAAAGCAAAATCGTGAAGGAAAGCATCGTACATAAACAAGATTTTTATCGTACGTAAACAGTATGGCACGAAGACAAAATGATTAAATTTGCATGCAGTTTGGAGTTTACTGGGGTGTCAAATGAGTAGAAACAGCTGTCACCTCTGGCAGCTAAAACGGCCCTTACCCGGTTAGACATGGAGTTGAATTGGGATTGGATGACAGAAATGGGAAACTCATTCCATGCTGCTTCAAATCTATGCCACACTTCATCAATCTTATTACATGCAGAAGGGGGGGGGCATTCTCTCAGCAACCTAAGACCAGATGTTTTCAATAGGTGACAGATATGGAGACCGTATAGGTCAAGGTAACAATCGAATGCCGTGTGTATCGAGAAAGTTCAGAACACAAAATGCAACATGCGGTTTTGCATTACCTTGTTGGTATAGTAGACCTGCGTGATAAGGCACAACCCCTGGACGTAAGATGTCAGATATGCATCGATCTGCTTTCAAATTACCATCGATCCGAACTAGAGATGTGCATGTTGTTTACCCAATGGTTGCTCAAACCACCACACCCCTATGCCGATATCGAATGCAAGCAAGCAAGCAACGAGCGCTCTTCTCGGAGCCTCAAAATATCGCACGCAGAATCGAGTCTCGTCAGAAAAAAAAACACTTCAGTTTTGTCATTCGGTGCACCAGAGGCACCGTCATTCTGTATGCTGCACTGTCAAGGGAAGCAGAAGTAATGGCCACTGGGCTGACAATCCACGCTGCTACAAACGTCGTCGCACCGTATGCGAATATGCCCATTTCCTGATTAATGGTCCGTGATGTGGTTGTACAGTTTTGCAAGGCCGACCTCCCAATGTGTCTCACTCGGGCGTTAGCTATGGGAAGTCGTGAAGATCCTGTATGCCGTTCGGTATGACCCTCAGCAGCCCTTTGATTCCATATTCGCATGACAGTGGTTGGATTTCGATCAGTGCTGCGGGTGATATCACGAACTATCATCCACACTCTCGGTAGGCAACGATACTACCCACCTGTATTGAATTCCTACACTTGCTGTTTGCAGTTATTCGAGGCATAACATGATATTCTGAGAAAACTCCGACCTTATAATATGCTTCCCGAATGAGAAATCGAATACACAACTTTTCTTTTATGTGGTGCTTCAGATGTCCTTTCTCTCTCTTTCAGCGTCTAAATGTGCTGAAATACTAATCATTTGCACATACCCCAACCTCTTCTTCAATTCAAGTGATTGTGACGTTCGTCAGATCATTCCTTCCTGGTGTTGCGATTTTAATGGCCAGCAGTGTAGTGCATGAACACTAGAACGTCCGTCGGTGTCGATTGAACACCAGAACCTGTTCAGTTTGTTCCCCTTTCAGCATTTTTGCAGGGATTTTGAAAATGTTTCGTGACTATTAATTATTTTCCATGGTGATTACACAGAAAAAACTTTTTGGTTCTTGGTTAATTATTGGAAACTTTTTACAATTAAATATACCTAGAACGTCCGCTGGTGTCGTTTCGATATACCAAGGTAATTTATAATTATAAATAGCTGTCATTCCAGAAAAGGTAGTTCACTAAGTAAATACCAGTAATAAAACAAACTTCCTGAAGTAATATCACACATTTATTTGACCTTGAATGCAGTATTGTTGGGTAAGTCACTTATACTAAGTATCGTTGTGTCTCGTTACATAGCATTTGCTTATCTGCTATTACGTTCAAATTACGCAAGTGCAAAAAATTTGAAAAATCAGGTAAGTACTGATATTAAAGGAATTACAAATTCGTTAAAAGTCAAAAAGTACGAAATTAGTGTAATGGAAATGCAACTAAAAATGCGTGTCTTTTGAATGAAAATGGTGTGCTGAAAATGTACAGGAAAAATTGAATATTACTGTATTCATTACAAATGAGGTATGTACAAAACATTATGCATAAAAACGATAAATAATAATGAAGAAACTCCCATTCTCACAAAAATTACGACTTTCTGACAATAAAGTTCGGGGAATAGTCCTGTAACATTAACGTAGATGAAATATTAATGAAAGTAATTTTATTGTCCTTCGAAATAGTCACCTCCCATAACTATGCACCACTGAGATCATGTCCTGGAAGAAGTCTTCTCTTGAGATGGAGTTCACGTTTCGTTGGGTGCTAGGAATATCGTCCATAATAATATTGTAAATATCGATAACACGTTTTCCTAAATTCTGGGTAACGATTTATAGCCCGGATTCGTGGTTAATCTTCATTTCACCAGCTGTTATGCGCACAGTTAATTGACGATCTTTAGTGATTAATTTCCTGACTTTCTCAATGTTTTCATCATTGATGGAGGTCCGCTACAGGGGTTGTCAAAAACACTTTCCCTGCTTTTCAAAAATGGGAGAACCACTCGTACACACATTTCAGGGACAGTGCTTGATCTTCATAAACACGTACTAGCATCGCGTAAGTATCTTTTGGTCTCTTGCCAAGCTTAAAACAAAACTTTAAATGGATCTTTTGTTCGTTCATTTTCCTGTTCTCAGTTAAGAACCAACGTATTAAACGAGTACTTTATAAATCAAGCCTTACACGGAACACAAATGAGTCTCAACTGAACAACGGTGGGGGCAGATGGTCAACACCTGCCGCTACGCAAGTGCAGCGTTTTATTTCGCCAGTGTTGACAGATCGGCCGTTCTGACTTCATTCATTGAACTTTATTGTCAGGGGTTGTACACGATTTTGCTTATTATACTAATATTTATAAATATTATTGTTTTATTCCTTTTTACAAGATTAAGTAATTTGCTTTGTTAGTTTTTTATGATACAAAGGTTGTGACGTCTCTCGCGTTCTTCTTCTAACATAACTCCTACGTTCTTTGACGGCCACGATTAATAGCAAAACTTTTCCAACCCAATACCAAGAAGAGAAACAGGGCGAAAATGCAAATAAGATATACTTTAAAAGGATAGAGGGTTTAGTGAGATAGGACGGCAATCTTAGAGATAACTTAGTGCGTGACAGTTCGGAATAAGTGTTAGACGACCTACTCACAAGGAAGAAGG
>BMAV01023665.1:104628-204393 GCA_019973955.1 Trichonephila inaurata madagascariensis
TAAAAGTGAGAGTGGGCATAAATTAAACAGTAATTATTAATGTTGGCCTAGTTATTGGAGTAAAATTTATTGTCACGAGTTTAAATTTAAATTGAATATTAAAATTTAATTCTAAGATGAGTAATGAAAATTAAAGTCAAGATAAATATTGGAAATTATAAAAGTTAAAATTTAAGATTAAAATTGCAATGAAAATTAAAGTCAAGATAAATATTGGAAATTATAAAAGTTAAAATGAGGATTTAAGATTAAAATTTAAATAAAGCGAAGAAATTTAGAAATAGAGATTTAGACACGTAATTTATTAAGGGCATTGAGAACCCTTAAGTAAATCACGTTTTTCTTCTTGGAGGGGGTTGTGACGTCTCTCGCGTCTTTCTGCTAACATAACTCCTATGTTCTTTGACGGCCACGATTAATGGCAAAACTTTTCCAACCCAATACCAAGAAGATAAACAAAGATATTATGCAAATGAGATATACTATAAAAGGATAGAAGCTTTGATGATAAGATATAGCGCGGCAAGCTTAGAGATAGTTTAGTGTGGAATTATTCTGATCGATAACCTGACAAGTTTAGAGATAGCTTAGTGTGAAATCTTGCAGATCAAGAGTTAGCAGTCCGATAGTTTTGGAAAGAATAGAAGACCTAGATAAAGAAGTTGGAATCATCGCATATAAAAGGAATTTATAGATATCGTTCTTTAGGTAAAGGAAGGAGATCTGCAAAAAGGTAATATTTGATATAAGTAATTAGATGAATCGGATTATTATTATAATTGAGATAAAGGATCTAGTTGCGTGATCTGACTTAAATACACGGTTTAATTTGGGCGTTAACTCTCACTTTAATTAAAATTGTCAAATTAGAATTTAAGTAATATAAGTTATTCTTAATAAAAGTTGTATTAAGAATTATTATGTCTCATCATTTTGATAATCCCACACCTCTAGCTTACGCGGAACCGGCACGACATGGTCATCACAGGATGGTTATGTCGCAATATATATATATATAAAGGATTGGGGTGACTCAATAATCGTATCGAGTGCGCGCCTGCTCCCGGGTTAAAACATGTTGAAGTCTTTTCGCTTTAAATATTAAAAATAATACAATTATTCTTCATCGGAATTTTATATTATTGTTCATTATTTAACATCAATTATAAATGCTAATTCTGTGAGGCTTAAAATTACAATTAGCTTAAAACTAATTATAATTGGAGCAATCATTTAAAAAAAAATCATTTTACATTTTTGTAAACATTGTCGCGCACTTGGCTTTACTCTCCTTACAATTCAGCTATTATATCAATAATGTTTTATTTTCTTATAAATGAACTCTTGCAAAGAGCGGGCACTTCAGCCGGTATACTTTTAATGTATCAGTGCTACACAGAGTATTTTATAACTAATTAATTAATACTAAATTAAGAACAAGTTTAATAAGTATTAACGACTTCCATGGGCTTGTCTTGGAAAGCAACGTTATTATAAGGAATGCTTATGATTAGAAATTGACTCTCTGAGTTCTTTTTCTATATTTAGCTGATATCTATATTTTGTTTTCTAAGCAGCCACCGCATTTTGCAATATGTTCAATTTAAAAATTATATATAGAGAAAGGAAAAATAACATAATAATTATCCTATTACTTAATTTTTTTTGCTTAAAAGTAACGTATACAAAATTTAATACTTATGTTATTTATTTGTATGGTTTATAATTAAGATCGCGTATTGTAGCTTTAGCGTCAAAGTGCATTATTATTGCATTCACTACATTATTAATGAATAAGGAGGGGGGGGGGCGATAAAAATTGCGATTGAAAAGGGGGGCGCCAGCATTGAAAGTTTGAGAAGCACTGCCCTAGTGGGATGTTAATCAATCAGCACTGCTAGGTTTTCGTGTAAATAAAAACAAAACATCAGCCATTCGACCGAAGAAGCATCGGTGGAGGAGGCTGCACATTAAATACACAGAAGCCTTAAAATCCTAACATGGGGAAGTGTGAAAATTAGTTAAAAGAGATATCAATTGAAATCTCTATACTCCTATGAGAGACAATTAGACATATATTACACCGGAATTAGACTCAACATTTCCAAGTGAATAGCAACAATGCATTGATAATTAATTTGAAAATGTTAATGAAATCAAATAACATATGCTTTATTGCATTAAAAGCAGTTTATTTTTAAATTAAAACTCAATTATTTTAAAACTAAATATACCTAGATTTATAAATATGCAACATAAAATAAATCGTCTGCTTATTTCGATGTAAAAAAAGTAGAATCTCTCCCCCCCCCCCCCTAATTTTGAAGTATATATAAACAAAAAGTAGTATTTTTAACTCTAAATTTAGCGAACTTTTTATGCGCCCCTTAGGAGAGTTCTTGCTGGGTTCTACGCTCCGAAGAATCAAATAACAAAAGATGCATTCAGAACGTGCTTTATCAGTGTGCATTGACCTAACAACAAGACGACATTTAAGAAGATACCGGTTTTAGAATTCCGTAATTCTGGCATATTTTGATTGATTACTTTCTTAGCTTATTATATATTCATAAAGGCAGATATTTTAAGCATATTTTTAAGACCATTTCATCGTCAGAGAAGGATTATTTAACATGAAGGAATAAGTTGAGTTCGCTTAAATGTATGTATAGCGCCTCTGTGTCATACGGGATATTGTGTGAAAGGTCAAAGGTCGAGAAAATTCGATATCTAAAGCAACATCATTCAGCACAGTAACAACTGAAAAGAAAGATAATAAGCATTGCAGCGCTCGCTTTTTATTAGGAGGAGGGTTAATTTATGCACAGGCTTTAAATTATCGTTCGGAAATCATTTATCGCTGTAGGGCTTTTGAAGATGAACCGCATATTTTTTCTTTTATCTAAAAGAAAAGGGAATATGAATACCTTTCTAAAATTTAAAAACAAATGTAGCAAATACGGTAGGTTTTAATTAAAAAGGACACACATATTCGCGGAAAAATGGAAATGGAGATGCTTGATAGAAGGAAAAAAAAGATTAAAAAAAGAAATCAAGGATTAGTTTTGGGGGGTATCGCGTAGTATAATCAAAAGGATTTTAGTAATTGTAGTTTTTATAAAACTTAAAATCTTACGGTTTGATTTTATTCTACTCTGGAGATCTTCTTAAATCGGTTATATTTTTAAATATTTTTTCTATTGTGTGCTTTATTTTATTTTTATAATTCGAAAAGTAAATAACAGAGTAACTTCATCTTGAAACTTTATCGTTCCCATATTTTCTCCTTTTCGTGAATTTCAATGAATATTGAGCTTCACTCGAAACTATCCCTCAATTTTTTTAAAAATATGCATCTTTTCCTTAAGTGAATGATAACAAAAAAAAAAAAAAAAAAAAACCCATCCACGAAGATTTTGAGTAGAGTTTAAAGGCAAAGCATTTGTGTAAAGATGCCCCGAGACATTTGAATATATGTATATTGCATTTTATTTCTTTAAAAAAATTTAACCTCTTAATTTTTTGGGGAAAAAAAATTAAATATCATTCAGTGTTTATTTTCTGCTGTCCCAAACTGGTCACTATAATCATTACCATTACTATTGATTGTCGTCCAACCGGTATAGTGGTTAGTGACGCAGACTGTGGTGCCGTAGGGACTGGGTTCGAATCCCGGAGAAGACATGGATGTTTGTAAATGTATAGTGCCTTTGCGGCGTGGGGTACTCTAAATAGCCTTCGAGCCGCAAGTCCTCTCGTGTGGTTGGTGGAAGGAGAAGAGAGGTGGGAGGCCTCTGACCCCCCAGAGTGTTCTCCCTCTAAATTGGGGTGGAACCGAGCCAAATCGTTCTGTCACCTGCATGGTGCTCAAAGCTACGGCTAACGACAGGCGTCACTTAGCCCTTTGCCATGATGAATTTCGTGGCCCTTGCCTATCAGGTGGCATTGATAACAACAACAACTATTGATTGAGACTAATCTGGTTAACTCTTCATTCAGATTTCTAAAATGAACAAATTACCGGTTAATAGATAGAAACTAGCATATCATTTTGCGCTTTAAATAATGATCTATATAAATTGGGTCGTAGTGGTGTGATGGTAAAGCTTCGAGAGTCGTGGTTCTTATTCAACGAGCATTGTTTGGATTAATAAATAGTTCTGCACTGAAATTCATCAGATTGTCCGAGCCCTCAAGTGGTATGATGTAAAAATTAGGAGAATGAGTAAATACTAGCTTATAGATATACTTCTAAACGCATTATATATGCAGTCTTTTACCATTAGCTCAGAATACAGGAAAAATACATTATCTCTTATACTTTTCATAACATCCTTAAAAAATATATGGACGTGGTTTCAAAAGGCCATGGACTCGAATTCGCAGTTGACGCTATTTTAATATTGTAATTGGTTCGAGTCTCTTTGTACTATATAGAGGGCCTAATCCAAGATAAATATGTCGAGGTTCAAGTTACTCCTTTTGGCGTGGTGTGGAAGCTAGGATATTAGGGTGTCAGCTTAGGTGTCTTCCTTTTCTTCCCACAGAGGTCCGCATCAAAAGCCTTTGTGTAGTTTTAAAGTATGTTAGTAAATAATCAAAAATAAAATGTTAAAAAAATAGATTTTTAAAAATTTATTTGTTAACTTTTAAGGTTACAAATTATATTATAACACTTTTTTCAATGCAAACAGAAATAAAAAACTGAGCAATAATTATATCTTTTAGAGGTACTAGCAACGAATGATCTTTCGAATGAAAAGTAAATATTTAACATATTGAGATATACTTTTAGATAGAGTTTTGGGTTGATGGACTCACATTATTATAATGTTACTCTTTCGAAGCAACACGAGGGCTATTGGGGATGAGCTTTCACTATTTGTAGATTTCTTGGAGTAATTGTTATAATAATTCAACTGTTGTATGATCTGTAAATGAAACGAAAGTTAGTGACTAAGTTTTTTTTGAAGATATGAGTCTGTTTTATAATCTAGAGAGATAGTCCCTTGTAAGAGTTCAGCTGCATTTTTTTCCATCTACATCAAGCAAAAACATCTTTTTTTTTAAAAAAAATAGTGGTGCTCTAAACCTACCATGGATCATATGATGCATATGATATTGCATATCATATGTTTTTTCAATCTGAAAACGTAGCTTGAATCTTCATTCACCTTTTAGAAAAAGGATTTACTCTCATGGAAATCATCATAAAACATATTCCACTATGAAAAGAATGAGAAAAACGTTGTACTTTTGGCGATGGAAAGAAAAATGTGTGTGTGTGTTTTTTTTTATAAAAGAGCAACTTTAAAAAGTATGAACATAAAATACCTTAAAAGAAAATATTTTTCGCAATGTTAACATAGAGACAAGTATAAAGATTAAAAATATTACCCTAAGTGGTGTCTTAATTCTTACGAGATGTAAAATAAAAAGAAAACATGAAGTTATGAAAACATACCAGGAAAAACTAATCCAAATTATTGCTTCTTCACGTTAAGAGAAAAGCCTTTCAGCCAAATAATCCAAAACTGATGTTTCTTAGCCAACAACTTCGTTTCAAGTCAATGAGACATCCTTCTTTCTGAAAAGATTTCTCTTAATCTAGTCTAGAGTCCGAAGGACGTCTTAATATTTAGGACATTTCAGCGCATAAAATCCGCTTTTCAGAAATTTCAATATGGAGTCTTTCTTAAGCCAAGCAAGAGAGAGAAAAAAAACTCGTGAGTAGTAGGCAACATATTAACAAGATGCTCATTGCCCGATTGTGAAACTCATAAAGGCAATTTTTTGGACACTTAAATTCTTTTCAAATATTTTTATATATTCAAATGACAATTATTACAAATAGTATACTATTACGCTTAGATCAGAACTAATTATTCGTAAAAGAGTCTTTAGAAATTATACGCATAGAAAGAATTAAAACTCCTCTATATATTTATATATATATATATATATAACGTATGTAAGCTGAGCTAATTTTTCAAACGAGATCATGAACATCATATGTAAATGCAGACTTGGTGTAGACTAATATGTTAAACTTTTAATAAGCAAAAATGAAATATTTTGATAAATTTCATATTTGTATTAAGAATAGGATTTATCGTGGAAAAAATACCGAATGAAATAAAAAAAATGGTAGCTATGGATTACAAGCATTATCTTTAAACAACTTAATTGCTTTAAAAACAAAATATTTATTATTCATTGTACGTATATTTTCCAAGTGTCTGGGACACTTAAACTAATGAGATTGAGATTTTGGTTTCTTTAATCAATAAAATTTCATATTCACTTTAAGTTTTTTAATTTAAGATTAGTTTAAATCGTATTTCTCACTTTATATATTCGCTCATTCAAATTTTCTTTTTAATAAAACTGTTTTAGATCCATCTCAATCATTTCCCATGACTGATATTCTCAAGAGCTTACCTTCTTTGGGCAAGTACGGGATTCACGACCACTGCGACATAGCCATCCTGTGATGACTATGTCTATTGGGATCCGCGTAAGCTAGAGGTGTGGGATTATCTAAATGATGAGACATATTGGATTCTTATCACAACTTTTATTAAGAATAACTTATATTACTTAATTCTAATTGACAACTTTCTTAAAGTGAGAGTTAACACCTAATTAAACCTTATATTCAAGTCAGATCGCGCAACTAGATCATTTATCTTAATTATAATAAATTAATTGATTCATCTAACTTCCTATACAAAATATTACCTTTTGCAGAGTCTCCTTCCTTCATCAATTGAGGAAATACCTATAACTTAATTTTATATGCAAAGATTCAGACTTCTTTATAATTTAATTTATATGAACGTATACTTCTTCTAGAGCTATAGGACATCTAACTCTTGATCCGAATGATTCCACACTAAGTTATCTCTAAACTTGCCCCTCCATCTCATCAAAGCTTCTATCCTTTTAAAGTATATCTCATTTACATATTTGATCCGTTTATCTTCTTGGTATTGGGTTGGAAAGGTTTTGCCATTAATCGTGGCCGTCAAAGAACTTAGGAGTTATGTTAGAAGAAGGACGCGAGAGACGTCACACCACAAGGTATTCTTGTAGTCTTTCTTCTCTTCTATGGAGTTTTAGTAAATATGGGGGACGCGTCCCCGGGCTGCCCTAGTAATCTTTCCTTATTTTCGACTTTCTTGTCCAAACAAATACTTATCATATCTTCTTTCTTCGCTTGACATCTGGATCAGATATATTTGTAACAACTGTTTGCGTGATATAATTAGTTACTGGTAATTTAACGTGTCCACCACAACATGGCAAAATGGGCTTAAGTCATTGTGATCCACCAATCAACGCAAAACAAGCAATGTTCTTAGCGATTGATTCTGTTAAGTATTTTGAAATCAGTCCTGGAAAATCAAATAAGATAAAATTGAAGTATGCATATTCAAGACAATATTTCTACGACCATGAGTGTTTCAACAATACCTTGTTAAATATACAGTCGGACCCCAATTTAACGAATCGGTTGGGATTGCATGTTCTGTTCGTTTCTTCGGGATTATTCGTTGGGGGTTATCGGGGTCCAGACAAAATCTAATTTTTTGGAACATTCCTTTTCAAAATACCGTGATAAGTAACTACACAAAAACTATCCATAGTTAGAAATTACACACTTTGAACTCAACAGCTAAAACTTGTAGAATAGTGAATCCTAACGCTCCAGAGTTCATTTGAAATGTTAAGATATGACTAATAGACAATCTTTTTTAATTCTGTCTCGAAAGAGTTCCTTTTCGACTTGATGCCGAGAAGAAGTTACCTGCTGCATGTTTCCAAAATTTCGAAGCAATGAGAAAATGTTCTGCATCAGAATCGATATGCATTGACTCCGACAAATCAACCATTTTATCAACTTCCAGCATCAAATGTAGAATAATCGTTTCAATTTTAAAATATCTCCTGCGTTGTGAAGTGGGATGAAATAAGAAAGGGGAATTTCCTGTCCTAATTAAAGTTTACACAATAGGTTATACTCATGACTCATCTGTATCTGTAGTCTAATAATGATCTGCACCCGTTCCCATCGAAATTTGCTACAGACAAGAAAAGTCTTTTTTTTCTGTTTTAAACAAAAAAAGTTTGTCATTTGAAGAAAAAAATCGAATTTTTTCTTAAACAAACTAATAAAAAAAAATTCGGCTGTTGAAATAATTCGTAAATTCGGGGTTTATATTATTCGTTAAATAGGGGTTTTTGCCTTCATATTAATCGGGAAAAGAAAAAAAATTCGTGAAATCACGAAATTCATTAAAAAGGGGTTCGTTAAATCAGATCTGACTGTATATATATATATGTATATATTAATAGAATTATACAAATTTACTTATTCTGGATCGGAAAAGCGCCTCGATGCATTTTTATGTTATTCAATAAACGAGTAAAAATGTTTTCAAAGCCTTTTGAATATTTTCCTCACAAAAGGGAATACAGATTTTTCTTAGTCGAAAGAAATTCAAATATTATGAGGTAGAAAACCACATTTAAATTCAGATCACTTTCAACGCCGCGTCATTTATGTCGCGAACTGTTGGAAATTCACCATTGCTATAAAGTTATCACCATGAGGAGACATGCTGCTGAAACCTTATCACAATTCTTTTGAATTTTTCAGTTTTAAGCTGAGACAGCATCAGGCGAGAAATCTACATCAATAGATTAAGCTTTAAGACTACTAAAAATCTTCAAACCATTGTATCTGAAGTTTTGGGAACTAAACTTTTCTGATTTTATGTAAAATAACGTCTTTACGTTTTTCATTTTTGTGGTTTTATCGATTATGTGTCATTTCATGTTGAAAGTTGACTTAATTTCTTTTCACTTTAAGATTCAAATGTTTTATTTATCTTCTTGGATTCTATTTTTCTGAAAACTTTACATTCACGTCCTAAATCTCAAAATGAAAAAAATAAGCCCTACTATTGAATAAACCAGACTATTTTCCTGATAGTATCTGTTTAAAAATTATTCCATAGGTATAACGAATCGGAGGTTTTATCCCCGAAATCTTAAGCAGTGTGCGGGAATTAAAGTAGGGGAAATGACAGTGATGTGGATAACTTTATTTTCTCTAATGAGAGTTTCAGTACATTTTCTTTAAATTCCACTTATTTTTTTATTGCAAGACAACAGAAAAAAAAGCGATCTAAAATTATAATTTAATCAACAAACACTATTTGATTTATCGAGTAAACGTTCTCCCGTTTATAATATTTAACGATTTTGGTGCCTGAAATCTTAAAAATTGGGGGGAAAAAATACGCGAAGCATAATTTGTAAAATTATGAAATATTTTTCTATCATATTAAGTATGCATATATACAGTAATATTTCAATTGTGCAAATTGCCAAAAGTCCAAAGCGTGTTAATATTCAATAAAAGAAAAGGACAATTTTATTTTATCTTGGTCAGAAATTATTGTTGAGTAGTTGATTCGGTTTTTTCTTCGTATTTTTGTCATGTTTTATTCCAGAAAAAGAGTTTTTCAAGAAGTAAAACAAGTCTTGGATAAAATCACGAGATCCATCGCCAATAGCCCTCACGTTGCTTCACCGTACAATATCAATAAACAAGAAACGAATTTTGAATATTATGACCTAGTAATTTTGAGCCAATGCGTCTCAACAATTTTATAACATTTTTTTTTTTTTTTAAAAAAAATGTAATGCATAATTTTTAGTAAGAGCATAAAATATTTTTGAATTGATACCCCAATGATATATATTACAGGGATGTACACATAAAATTCAAATTTCTCCCTTACAGCAATTAAATTGTTTCTCAAAAAATGCGTTACAAATAATTTAAAGAACTAAAATCTGTGGACATTCTAAAGAAAAATTATGTGCAATTTTGGCTGGTATATTCTTTTATAATTGACTGTTAGTATTCTCTGAAAACTTCTCTTTTATATCTAAAAATACAAGCTGCCAGATTAATCTTGGATGTATTCTGAACAAGAAATGATCTGTTTAACCACGCTTCAATAGACGAACAAATTTAATCTATTTTATTTGATGCAGCTTGTACAAGTTAATCTTAAATAGAAATGAAATATTTCCGATTATTGATGCACGAGTTAAGACATTACTTTTTAATTAAGTATCTTAGTGTTTGGAGAATATTTTTTTTGAGATGCATCTCTGATTGTTATGAAAAGATACAACAACAACCGCACATGATATTTTTTGACTTTGCTGAGACAGATACTGTTTTTTTACAGCTCCCGAGTTTAGGGTATAATACCCTTCGAATGGCTTTAATATTTTTTTCCTACAATTAATACGGGTATCAAAAATTGAATAAAAAATAATTTTTCGAAAATACATCAGTGAAAAAATCTGTCGAAATAATGCACAGAATGAAACAGGCAAAGGATGCGTTTCGTGTATTATTACATACAGTTATTCTAAATTAAAGTTAAAATTACACAATGATTAAACACAATTATATATAAATAAAATCATTAATGTTAGAAGTTTCTATAAATTTTTTTTTAAAGTAATATGTAAGAATATAGCAAGGAAATATAGGTCTAAATAGAATACCCACTGTAATACAGTAAGAGACTTAGGACTAAGATTGCATGGTTAAACATAGCTTAAATTGCCAAATTTCCACCTTATTTCAGTTGGTTGAAACCAGAAAGAAAAATACAGTTAATTTATTTTTACTTTTTAAATTTATTATTTTTTCGTAAAAACTGAAATTAATTTCTAAAAATATAAAACCCCATAATCCTATAGAATAAAACAGTGATATACTTGGAAGTATGCAATAAACTTAAAAAAATAAAAATAATTTGTAAAACGAATTGCTAATAAGAACTAACAGTAAATATACTAACATCCATATAAACTTTCAAAACAATGGCGTTTACAAGATAGTAATTAAGAATATTATGTATGTATGATAAAATGTTTCATAAATCCAATTTTCTTAACAAAGATATCTGAATAAACTTTATAACTGGCATCACCAGAACTGTTTTTTTTTTTGGATTCATTATAAATAATAAGCATTTTAATTCATACATTTTTTTTCTCGTTACTGCAAGCATTTTTTTTAAATATATTACCGCAGTAAGTATAAGATGCTTTTGTGCTTAATTTCAAACCATTTGACCATCTATGTTAATAATATAACATTTTTTTTTGAATAAGTGTAAAACAAAATGCTTGAATTTATACACTCCAAAAATATTAATTTATGTTTAAAAAACATTGCATCAGTGAAAGTAAACTTAGAACTTTTGATACAGTTGTCAATAAACGCTATGAACCATTAAAATGTGTTCTTTGTATTGCTCTCTTTTTTTTCAGTCAATCCTCACTATATTTTTTTTATGACTAACTGAATTAATTGCATCTTAAAACTTTATTTACTAAACTGTATATATATGCTCTTAAAATTTATTATGTACTATACATCGAAAACACTCCCATATTATCGCAAATCAAATATGTAAATGTTATTCCGTATAAGAAAAAATAATTAGGGACAGTGTTTCTCTTTAGATACAAGACAAATTAAATGCTACAAAAGTTAGTGAACATGCAACATTTTCGCTTTCGGAAATCTTCCAGACAATTATTTCGAATTTTATTCAACCTATAGTGAAATTCATGATATAATAGCTTAAGCGATCAATTTCGTTAATGCAATTTTTTTTGGAAAAAAACAACACTGGAATATTTTCATTAAATTAATTCCATTGATTTATTGATTTGGGTATTTTAGTTAATTTGATTTATTCTCTAACGAACTGTGGTAAATTGCTGAACTCATTCAATTATTGCAGAGTTCTTAAAACGCGTTATTCTTTTATACGCATAAATAATATTGCCCTATTTACAGTTTTTAAATTTTCTCATTTGTCACGTATTTTAATGCTTTGGTGTATCAATATTCATAGTTTCCCTCTGTTTACAAAATTGTAATTATTGAAATTCTCTCTTATGGGAATACTAAACGTTCTATGTAAGATTTGCTTCCAAGACCCGAAATTTGAAATAAAGTTCCCGTAATTAGCGATTACTATACATATTGAATTATAATACTGTAACATATTCCATATTCCATTTAATATATTATTGTTGTTGTTGGCATCCATTCAGTTTTTATATTGTTTGTAACTTGGATCAGTTTTGAAACCATGAATCATTAATTCGTTTTCTTCATAATAAATTAAGTTAAGTTGTAGCATCAGACACGATGGAAGAGACGCACCATGCTGTGTCTCTTCCTAAAACCACATTCTTTTAAAATTTATCGCTTTTCTACTTATTTCAAAATTTATCTTTTTATATAAAATACTTTAGTTTACTTGAATTTTATGTCATTGCAATGTGAAGCAACAGGAAAGGTGTTAGCATTAGATATTACATTTCTGAACCATTATCAGATGGTGCCTTAACTCCCAACCACAAGAACTCATTTCTCGACTCCACTTAATGTTCAGTAGCCCCCATTAATTAACTGAACCTTTTTCGAATCAGAGTTTGAGCACTTTCCTCGATTTGAACTCATAACCTGAATCACTTGGCTGATGAAATGTTTCAAATATTTAATGATTGGATCGGTTGCGGAAGTACTTTAAGTTTTTAAAGAGGCGTGTGTTTAAAATGTTCATAACTTTCATTTTAAAAATCTGAGAAAAAACATTTTCTAAGTTATATTACGTTATTTTATTTTCATAGCTTTCTTTCTGATTTTTATGATGTTATTTTTGGCTTGGTAAGCTAACATACAAAGTGTTTCCAAAAATAATGATACAACAGGTAAAGAGGGGGAAGAAAAAGTTTTTTGAATGCGTTGGTAGCATTAGCTTTAAAATTGAAACTATAACTTTCAACTGTGCTCGTTTGCCTCTCCTGTGTTGAATCGGTTTCGAGTAGTACTTTTTAACAATGGTTGCGACGATTCAGAATGTCGAAAAATGGAAAGAGAGTTTCGTCATATGTTTTCTGAATGCAAAAGGTAACTAGCTGATATTCACAAAGAAATTGATTCCGTCTATGGAAACATCAGCAAAATGTAGCGCAATGGCCTAGTGATTTCTCTGGAGGTAGGACCGGAGTTCGTGATGAACACAGAACAAGTAAGTCTTCTGTTATCTTTGATGTCCTTATTCCAAGAACGGGAAAAGCTACTTGTACAAGAAAAAACATCTTTCAAAAAATAACTCAATGAAGATCAAGAGATCAAAAAGGAAGTTGAAATGTGGGATTTCGACAACAAGCAGTAAACTTTTATGATTGGGCATTATATAAACTTATACCCAGACTAAATTATTTGGATATCAGTGACAACTAAAGTGAAAAATAAAGTATGTATCAGAAAACTATTCGTATAATGGGTGTTTTATCAATTAAATGCTTTGAGAGATTATAAGACATTGTACATGTACTTTTCAAAAACACAAATAGCAAAAATATAGGTATTATAAACACATGAGAATTGGAGAAAAATTAACATGCCACTGTAAACTTTAAGAAAAAAAACCCGAATAAGAATCTTAATAAAAACAAACATATTTGACTGTCATGTATATTCAATGCAGGTCCAAAATGGGGTGAAAAAGTGAACATTTGTTTTCTCAGTATACAAAGTTACAGTATATTTCACAGTAGACGAAAAGAATAACATCCAATAAATATGTCTACTCTCTCTTAGCTCTGACATCGATTGGATGACTCAAAGGTTGAGGCATCAAATATTTTCCAGACAGAAGCTCTAGAGCAACCTCTTTTACTTTATGATTATTACTTAGCTTATAAGACAAAGTTAGGAGTATTGTATAAAGGGCAAGGGAGGATCAATAAAAGAAAGTAGTATAAAGTTTTCTAGTTTATAGCTTCAAAAATATGTGATGACAAAGAATCAATACACTCCCCATCTTATTTATTTTTTCCTATCATAAAATAGACTTTTATTTTGGTGCATCCATACATTCATTAATAAGATAAGTATTTTCACATTCAAACATTTCATTCAAAGGTATGAAAAATACACATATAAATATATAATACAAAGGAAGAATGAACAGCGATTACCAACGTACAGGTGTTTGAAATGTGCCTTTATGTTAGTTACAGAAAAAGCTATATATATATATATATATATATATATATATATATATATATGTTGTAAATTACAATTTTCCTTTAAAAGTTTGCCGAAATGTTTAGATGTATTCTTTTATAACCGAGTAGGATATAAATATTTTATCCAGTAGAAAAGTCATGAAAATGCAATTGCGAGAAATTACTCGACCGTGAGCAATTCAAGTTTATTCAAGCATTAAAGCGCATATTATATCAAGCAAGAAACTATTTGTTCTTTTTTTTTCAAACTTTCACTTAAATTATTTGATATATGTTTCAGTTTGTTGCGTACTAAAGAAAATTTAAATAAATAATTTCAATTTTTTCATTTAAGCACCTTACTTTTATTTTCAATTTTGAGAAATCAATTTGAACAATTAAACTCAAATTCTTATTTATTTATCATAAAATTTCGTTTGTTATTTATGAGCTCAAAAATTGTCTCAAATAATGAAGTTTCTTATATTTATCTGAAGGACATTGAAATCAATAATCTTTGTCCCTAAAATAAATATAAAGAATAGCATTTAGAGTGGGAAGTAATTTTTTTTTTTTTATTTTTTTATCTCTTAGAAATTATTTTAAGTGTCATTATTCTTTTGAAAGTTTTTTTGTTTTGCTTCACATTCTCTGTTTTCATTCAGTGTATTATTTATTTATAGTATCTGAATAAAATTTATATCTATTCCTGTTTTGACAATTTTTTTTTTGCATTTTGCATTTTGGTGACATTGGTATTGCCCAAAAGTTCACATGCGAAGTTTCAGTTAGACAAAACTGGCTTTTCTCTATCAACCTGGGTTATTTGAAAAGATTCTGGATGAATGCTGGTGGAAAAATACTTGCACATTATTTTTCCGCAAGAAAACTGGAGGTCAAACTCTAAAAAAAAGTAATTAAGATTTTTTTTTTATCAAAATGAATCAAAGAATTCCAGGAAGAAAAATTAAAAATTGATTACTCATCCCTTTACTCCCCAGACTTCTGAAGAAAGAAATAAAATGACGAAAAACATTTCTTTAGTACGAATAGGCTGTGTATTAATCACGAAAAAAAATGGAAAAAAATTATAAGATAGTGGAACACAACACAAAAAAGTGAAAATAATGACGGATTTTCAGAGTATTTTTAAAAAACATCATCCGCGCGCGCGCGTTTTTTCTGTAGATAATAAACTTCTGTGAGAAAAAAAAGATATCACAAGATATTACTTGTGAAGGGACACTTTTAAAAATATCAATTAGAAACCTACGCTTAAATCCTGAAATGAATTTAATGATTTATTTAAGCTTAATAGACAAAAATAATAATATAATTCATGCAAAAACAAACAAACTAATTTTATATATTTAAAATTAAATATAAGTATTTTTATTAAATTTTTACATTTTTGACAACATTTTAGAAATATTTTCAATTAACTTTTTTTTATTTCAGAGCATTAATTTTTGAGTTTTTAATTTATTTCTTGCAAAAATATCGAAGATTACATTACACAATCTAAAACTGTTTGAGGTATCTTTCATTATTGCTTAAAGGTTGGATGAACAAGTTATCTGGATTTTATGTATAGTATTAATTAAATTATTTAAAAAAAATTAAACCCCTTCTTTAGACGTGTAAATACGCGATTATTTAATGAAATTATGAAGTATTTTTAATTAGAAAAATACTTAAAATTTGGAGAATAACTTAAAAAATACCTTTCAGTTTTATGCTTCCTAAATAATGTAAAGGAATTTTTCCGTTTTCATTGGAAACTGGAATAGTTTTGTAGGTAATAACAAGGTATATTTATATTAATAAATATGTGAATAACCTTTTCCCCTTTAATCTATAAACACTTCCACACACACGTATGCACACAGAGAAAGAAAACTTGTACTCAAAAATGAGCAGGAATAGGTATCAGATTATTTGGTACACGCAATATGGCAATTCGTTATTTTATAATACCAAAAAAAAAAAAAAAAAAAAAAAAAAGAATCATTGGTGAATTTATTCCATTCTTCTATTCTAAAGTGTCAAAATGTTTATAGTTTTATCGATAAATTGTTCCTTTTATACCATATTTTTTTATTCTTATTATTTTAGTAAACATCAAAGCCACATTTAACACAGTTCTTATAGGAAGTTTTACAGTCTCTATATTAGATTTCCAACCTTAATTACCCTTCTCAATATGTTTAGATTTATGAAGTACAAGTTAGTACACGATTGTATTGTTCGGAAAAGTAAATAAAGGGTTGACTCAATTACGCCTTACGCAATATGAAGCTCTCTTAGGAAGACCTATCATCTAACGTGGAATTTTCTTTGTAGGTTCTATTAATGAATCTTTTAGAGGTTTCTTTGGATAGAAAATCTTCTGACAACACTATTGTTGAACATGTCTAGGTTGAGAAGCTAGTTAAATGTAAATTAATATCCATGAAAACACGTGAAATAGAAATTTGATTGTAAGTCTTTTGATAGGTACTCTTCAAATAAATATGGTAGAATATATATTCTCTTTTATTTCATTAACTTAATCACATACTTTTGCTTACGGCATTGATATTTTATGATTTTGCTTACATGTTAATTGAGTTTTATTGTCAATAAAAATCATCGATTCATCATATCTATTTGCATCAGTTTATGATACTGAAACAAAGTCAAACTCAATCCAGACAAAAATTTTGTTAGATAATTCAAAAAAAGCAAAGGCCTTTTTTACACGACTTTTTATGCAACATTTTTACTCTACGTAATTATTTGATATAGTTATACTTCCATATAAGCAAATTTAACGAAGTAAAACTTAATTTTAAAAGACTAGACAGTTTAATTGGTTAATTTTATTAGATAATAATAATAATAACTCCAAAATTTTTCAAGTTTTATGTTGTGATGAAACTGCTAACATTTTAGATTTAATTTATTCTCGTAACTCTCTCAATAGTATTAACAGGCGTTATAATTCTTCGTTTCCTGTGTATCTTGTAATAAATTCACATTGATGCAAGGCTTGGATGCTTAGGATACGTACAAATGAATTATTATTGAATTATATTTCTTGACGTATCGAATAAATAAATTTGGCACAATTTTTTAAATATAATTTTACTATTCATTTCTATATGTAAAAATGATTTTAGTCTTATTGACACTCTTTACTTTTTGCGACTGTTATAAATTTGAAAATTAAATAACATTTAAAAGTAATTTGTACTAACAATTTACAACTTGAAATTTTTTTTTTAAATTTCACATGTAAAATTTTCATTTACATATGTAAAATAATTTAACACATTTCCCTCCTTTACCATAATTTTCTCAATACTTTAAGAGAAAAATTGAGATTTTAACTAATAAAGAAATTAAAGAGATATTGACATTTTTAAGTCTGATTGAAAAAATGCGTTGAAAAGATGGTTAAGTTTTAATTATTACCTATACTAAATATTGGAATATTTTTATGTGATAAAATCTCAGTCTGAAGAGTGAAACAATTTCATAAACTTTCTATCTAATTTCTACATCTCTTCTGAGAGTTATGATTAGCATACATTTCGGCCGATATGAATACGGTAATGTTGAATCAAATAATATCCATCTTCCAGTGAAGACATTAATGTTCAACACCTCGCAGGCATTTCTCACTCTTCCCCCAAATATGTTGCGCATTGCTGTTAATTTCATGTCACGTTATCCAGCTAGCTGTAACATGGTGAAGAGTAATTGATGTCAAAACCTGAATAACAGCTCATCTTTGTATTGGGTTCACTGTCTTTAGATTGAAGTTTTAAGTGGAATCAGGGCTCTGTAATGAAACTTGTAATAATAACAGTTTCTAATTTCCCTAAAGGAAATTAGTTGCATTACATTATTGACTATCTAAATGTTCTACGAAGCGGTGAATGGAAACAGAGTTTATGGATATATGATACATTACATAATTAGCGATGCAGAGGATATGAATTTATACAGAAATAAAGATTTTAATCAATTCTGTATATATACTTTTACTCGACAAAATAATCATTTTCCATATTTAGTTTAATTTATTTATTGTTATTAACAAATAGTATGATTAATATGCTAAAATGAGCTATGAATATATTTCAAATATCAATATTTATTTGAAGAAAAATAGCAATGATATATATCGTAATGATTAAATAGTTTTATATTTCAAAAAATGTAATATTGTATTTAGATAAAAAAAAAAAAAAAAAAAAAAAACGAAGTTAAAATTTATGTCAATTAGTTTGAACTTTAAAGGAGTGGAATGGAATAAAGTATACTCAAAATAAATGTATTTTTTTAAAAAAAAACAACATCTTAAGAGTTTTAAAAATGTTTTTACTTTGAAAAAAGTAGGCTGTTAGGAAAAGTATATTTAAGAGTAGATATAAACAGAGATGGACTTTTTTTACTCCGCAGAATAAGTAACGTTGCAATGAAACCACATGTACAGATGTATCGAATCCTTTGAATCCACGATTATTTTTCGAAAATAAGAGAGCTTCTGCAGTGATACTACTTAACAAATAAACATAACTTAGCAATGAAACTACATATACAGATTGATCTCGGTTAAACATTTGATATTTTGCATTCATTTTTAAGAAATCTTAAAATTGACGAGTAAAACTCGCTCTCAAAATTCTGATTGTACAAGAATATTATTTTTTGGTTTGTTTGAAAGGAAAATGCTTTGAATTCTTTTTACTTAATAACTATTTTAAGAAGTCATAACAGTGCAATACTTCTTTAAAAAAAGCTCTGTGTAAACTTAGTCATTTCTATCAAAATAATAAAGTTATTTAATGTGCTAAAATGTGATTATAAAATTAATGACGTTAGGAGTATATCCTTTGACTGAATTTGATTATTTTTATCTGAAAATATGCAGCTGCTCATAGTACATGTTTTCAATAAATGTATCAGTATGTTATGGAAAATAGGAGATGTAAATGAGCATTCAAAAATGCTTTTCAAGAAATTAAAACATTGACAAGACCTATATATATTATGTGTAATAAATTTATTTTTCGTGTTATTAAAATTCCACTGTAATTCGGATTTTCCTTGAAAGGATGAAAGATGATGAAATACTTCATTCAATGTCAATACTTTCCCAAACGATTTTCATTTACATTATTTACATAAATGATCATTTGGAAGATAAAATATGACGAAATATTTATAAAATATAGATATTGATATTTATATCTTATCTTATTCTTCGCAAAATTAAGGGTAAATGTAACGTAGGTCTTAAGGTATCAGCCTAATAAAACCCTTTATTTAAATTTAGGTCTATAGGTAGAATTACTATACTACTTTAAAAAATTTTATTATTTTCAAACAACATTTTTTTCACATATTTTTGGATTTATTTCTCGCAATTCAATGCATGGGATCGATTATACGGGTGATAGTTAAATTTTTACATTTTTTTTCTCTCAGATACCATAAAAAAAGGTAAAAATAATCATTTTAGGAATTTTTAATTTTCATAATTTTACTTCATAATTGTTTTTAAAAATGACTCTTTATCTAAATCCATATTCCATGCACATAATTATCAAAAATATTACATAAAAACCATAGGAAGTTTCAGAATTTTATATTGATTACAAAAAAAGTCTTTGCGTTTTAAATAATGATCATCATGAAAAATAAAAAGCCGAGAAAAATGAGTTTAAACTTTTGAAGGTCAATAAAATAAATGAAGGAGCTAAAACATAATATTAATCCTTACATATATTATAAATCTGTTCATGTTAATCATTTTAAGAGCAAAATCTGTCCTGAATTATCATGTACAAGAAAAACAATTATGGGAAGCTTGTGTGCCAAATGTATCGAATGCCTTATAAAATTTTTTTCAAACTTGTAAAACTTAAATTTTAAGTTTATATTATGATTCATTCCAATTTTATTTAAATACAGTAAAAATACCATGCTGCTATGTATTTCTTTCCATTAAGTTTGTTAGAAGTGGATCGATTCACTTCTCTTCTAGTTAAAGTATAAAGCTTTAGACGCGCTCTCATAAGTAAACAAATTGAAACTGTTTGAATTTCGATGATAACTTCTGCATAAAATACAGACGTCACGTATTCTAGTTTCGGTTTAGCTTCCACATACTATTAAAAATGTTAAGTAATTCGCTAAATAATGTAGTTAAAACTACGAAATTTTAAACAAATATTAAGAAAAGTTACACAATCAAAATAATATAATAAAAATTTGATAGTCTAAGGTAATGTGTATTGTGTATTCTTAAGGAAAAGTAGTCTAAAAATTGCTTGTACAATTGTGGACATTTAAAACGCATACATATATACACACAATCGAACCTTCATATTACGAACCTCTATATTGCGAATTTTTCTATACAGCGAACTTTTTCCTGGAGCCAAGAACATTTCACGATTTTCTTCGTAAGATAACCTCTCATTAGTGAAGTGCATTTTCTACATACGAAACTTTTTCTCTTGTGATTCAATTTTTTTTCTCCCTATTTTTAAAGTATTTCTCGACATTTCAAATTATTCTCTTTTTTAAAACATTTTATGGTGGTCATAATTTTTGAACCGGTTTTATTAAGTGCCTAACTCGCCGAGAGTAATAGAATTCTGGACGTTTCATCCAAGAAGTGCATTCTTTACCCCCCTCCCCTTGTCCAGTTCATTGAAAACATCTTCGATATCCCCTTTCACCCTCATTGGAGTTGTCTCGTGTCCCTGTATCCTTGAACTAGTCTCTGTTCATTTGTAGTGTTGAACAACTGTACTGGTAACTTCGTTTCTAGCTGCTCAAAAATTTTAAAACATAAGTGCTTGAGCATAAAAAGAAAAAAATTAATTTTTCAGGAAGTGGATAAAGGTGTCAAGAAACTTTCATTGCAGTTTTTCTTTTTTTTATTTGATAGGTAATATTTATAAAATAAATATATATTAATTTACAAAAAGGTGAGAATAATTACTTTTTTTAATACATAGTGTTTATGAATTTAAAAGATTTTTATGTGTGATTTATAAAGAAAATTGAAAGATGAACCTCTGTATAGCGAATTTTCCATATAACGAACTTTTTTTCGGGATTTCGAGACTTCGTTATATAGAGGTTCGACTATATATGTATATATATTGTTCGTTTGTATAACATTAATTCAAAATAGTTTTATTGATTAATATCTTATTGTTTGTTTACGCATACAAACTTTGGTCCTAAGTGATTTTCAATCTTGGTTTATATTCTTCATTTTTCTTGCACTATTAGATATAAATTTTCTGCTGAAGGGAAGGTCAAGATCTTATAAAGCAAGTTTAAACCTGTTTCAATCTCCTAAGTCAGTGACAACCTTAGAAAACATAATAGTTTTCCATTTTGGTCAATTGACTTTTTCTTTATATATTGGTCTTGATTCTTTATTTCAGAATTTAAACTTCCTTTGAATTATAGGATATATAATATATCCACACATAACTTTGATTTGTTATATATATAATCTCAATGCACGAGTTTTTCTTTGTAAAGTTTTTAACTGGCAGAAATTGATATATATTATCTATAATCCGCAATTCCCCGCGCAATCTGCTTTTATAACTTCATTTTAATTTAAGACTATTTGTATATCTATCTGTTACCATTATTTTTTCAACACGTATAGCAATTGTCTGGCAGCTATTTAAAGTAATCAGTGAGATAGAAGGGAAATGGTGCTGATTTTATTTTTATATGCAAAACATTTGTGAACAGATTTAATACTTTTTTAGAATGAAGGTACAATATTTTAATAACTGAATTTATACGTTCAAGTGCTTTCTTCAACTTATATCATTAAGTTATGCTTAAATACACACAAATTTATCCTTTATGCATTGCTCTTTTATAAAAAAACAGACAAAGAAATCGCCTACTGCATTATCTTTTCTATATTAAAAATGCATATCGAATATGACTGTTATCGACTGTTATGATAATCAGTATCAACTGAGAAAATGGAAAACTGTAACTTTCGAAAGTTCAATTGAATATTCTTAGCTAGTGAATATATATTTTAATATTAGAGCTTAATTTTTTTGAATCTCGAATATTTCCTAAGCAAAAAGTATTCGTGCCTTTCTACCGAATGATCCGTTGATGATATGATTTATTTTAATATCTCTCTCCCTTGACAATGAGGCACATATGTATTCATGTAAGGCTATCATATAGCAAATATTCTTAAGTTATGGCACAACTACTACTATATTACGTCAGAGAGCTGTCGATGGTTCTGATTGCTGACTATAATAATCCCTTTATCTATGTCTATTCTGCTGATTCGTTTTTGATACGTATTTTATATATACAAAGATACTCTCTATGTGTACAGAGAGAGAGAGATTCGATTGCAAATACGATACTAATTTATTAACTATAAAGAAATGTGCGTCAGTTGTGCAAAATGTTCACTTTATACTTTTACATGTATCCTTCTTTTAATATGCTGTTAATTTTTATCAAATTATGAGTCATATTTGAGAAAAAGTAAAATAATTCCACTTTGGTTTCAGAAAAAAGTTTTCACTCTACAAAATGTAATGCAAAGCAAACAAGCAAACCCTTAAAGAATTTTATTTCAAAAAGCATTTTGGCATTCGTTCAGAAATTTTTTTTCTTATATTTTATAAAAGAAAACCGCTTATGATAATTAAATTTAGTGGAAGAGCCATAAATGTTTTGTCTCAAACACACAAAACAATTTTATGAAGGGTTATACACAAATATTTCTTTATAAACGACAGGAACAGGAAGACGGATATAAAATGATGCATTTTCATTTCAGTAAGTTTTTTTTCTTTTTGGAATTGGGATTACAAGCGATATTTTACAAATGGTACAGTTAATTCCATATTTAAATTAAAATGCTCTCGTAAAACCTTCAGATAGGGTTTCGGGAAAAACGTTTTATTAATTTATTTTTTCATTCTTTTATTCTAGTGTAAAAGTGATACTACTTAGTCTAAACATTTTATTTTAGGCTATTTTTTTTCTACTAAAAATTCATATTTTTAATGCTTTATTGAATTATTTGCTTTTAACAAGAAATCTTGAAAAAGAAAGTTATTCATAAAGATATTTCTAGAATAACAATTCAATACATTTGAGCTTTTTCCTTTAAATAAAAGTAGAATTATTATTGCAATGAAAGGAATCCTTTTGTTATATACAGTTTCTTCTTCTGATTTTATAGAATAGCTTGACTTTTAGTGAAACATTTTTTAAATATATAATTTAATGAAGTTTTTTTGAAGTTAATTCGATTCCATAAAATATTTTTTAAACCTCTAGCGTGTTGATCTGTCATTAAGTGCATTTTTTACTTAGTATATTACACATTTTATATTACTTTTATTAGTTTCTAATTCTTATAATATCATATTTTAATATTATTTAATTATAAGTAATAATATTAAGTGATTTCAGGTAAATAAAATTTTACATCTACATTTTACTAACTTCGGAATAATAACGTCTGTACGAAATCAGTTAGGCCGTAAAATAAACGTGACACAATGCAGTGGAATTTTTTGCACCATTGAATTGTAAAATTTACTGTTTTACACAATAGACTAAGTGAGAGTGAGTGTGAGAGAGAAAAAGAGAAAGAGAGAGTGATCACACACATTCACATACACACAGGAAGATAAACTTGATGGTGAAACAAGAAAAAAATATAGTTGCTTAAAGACAATTTTGTATTATGTTACTTATTGAGTTAAATTGTTTTGGTTAAGTCTTTAAAAGGGAAAGATCGTGAGAATAATGATATTTCATTTTCAATGATTTAAAAGTAATTACGTAAGCTATTACAATAAGATATTTAACCATTAGTGTATATTATTCATTAATATTTTTGTTTATTCACATAGTAAATAAAAATTGAGCTTCTTTAAATTTGGAAAAATGAAAATTATTTTTGTTGTAAATTTTCAACATTATAATTTTAGGTATTAAATATTATTAGACCATACACAGATATTAGTTTTATTTGTTGGTATTTAATCAATGTTTATTGCCGTAATATAAAAATGAAACATACCGTAATATAATAATCGTTATTAAGAGGTAATAATTTTTTAAGCATATCTAAATTCGTGGTGGCTCATGTGTTAAGATCACTATTCTCATGACCTTCGACTTTTGAAAAACTTGAAACTGATCCTAATTAATAACGAGAACTATTGCATGCAATTTTGACTCTAAACTTTTATGAGTAATGAGAGATTAAATCAGGATACGTTTATGTCATTTGATCAATGTTTGAAATCCCACCAATTGATCTTTACATTTTTCTAAGGCGACATTAATATAAAAGCAAACAAATTAAAATCATATAGAAAATCAGTTCATTTCAAATCTATTGTAAAAAAGTAATAATTAAATATATCTGCAACAAAAAAATCTAGTAAAAATGTAAAATTTTAACTTCAGTTTGCTTTTTACATTAATTTAGGAAGACTAATATCTGTATTTCGAAACAGCAGAACTCGAATTTAAAAGGGGAAAAAATGCTTAATACATATATTATAGTAAAAAAATACACAAACTTTTATCTTGAAAATTCTTTATGAAACAGATTAAAAAAAAACCTTTTCGGATCTCATAATAATGCTTGAATAATAAAGGAAGCATTACTAAAAATAATAATTTAGAGATATTTTTATATATAAATTATAAAGCCCTGCAAGTATTTTATAGCTTGCACTTTATTGAAAATTACTTACATTTTTATAGTTTATATTTATAACGCTTATTTTACTAAGAAAATAAGCTATAGTAAGCAAATAACTATCTTAACCACACTTAACAGTTTAATTACTGTATTGGCCTTAATTTTCTCAAGAAAAAAATATTATATAATCACGAATACAGTACTTTTAATAACTAATTAAAACCCTTTATTACATATTTTTAAAGTATATTTTTACTCGAGCTAATCTTTCAGCCATTATTATCTGTTCGTAAAAATTAAACTCAATTTTTTAAAAAAAATACTTCCTTTCGTTTTATTCATTAGATTTGTGCAGGAAACATTATCTTCCTGAAAGTTATAAAAGTCTTTTTTTAAAGGATATTTTAGCACTTTAACTTCCAGAAGATAGCTGAGAGAAAATGATAAAGATTTTGTGGAGAAAGAATATTGCTTATTTACTTTTATTTTCCCTTTCAGCGATGTTCATGTTACTTAGTATTTGTTAAGTAAGTCCTCCACTGATGTCTCCTTCTTTCCATTTGTCAAATGTTCTGATCTCAAAGAGCTCTGTATAAAAAATTTATTTTGGTGTCAACTTATTTTATATAGTAGTAAAAGAGAAATCCTAGAGCTGTGTGTTTGGTTTGATTTCAGATTACAATAGCTACGGGATCTTGAAGAAAATATGAATGGAATAACCGAAGACAGTTCTTTGTGGACCATTTTTCTTTCCTTTCTTTTCACAAAATCCTGCTTTTAGGAAATCCTTTAACTGAAATATTTTTAGATAAATATTGTTTCAGATATGTTCCGGTACTCTCTATTTTTCACATTATTAAATTTCAGATGAATAGCATTTTAAAAGCATTATGAAGTATGTTGTATAACTTGTTTAATTGCTTTGTATGTATGCGTTATTTTAATAGAAACTTTCATAACTAGGATATAAGTTGAACTTTAATTTTAATGTTTTTGCATTAGATGTCAAAAAACCACTGTTGTCCAAAGATTAAAGTCATGAGCTTCGTTACCAATGATATTTAAGTCAATCTATGAGTCCTACTTCTGTCATATCTTTGTCTTAGAGAACAATAATCATTGCTGCTTGTCGTGGAGAATTAATAAGGGTTGTTGCACATTAGATGGAAAAAGATAGTGGTTATTGCACACCAGAAGGGAAATGATAGAGGTTATTGCACGTTGTGGGGAATAATAGCGATTATTGCACGTCTTGAGGTATAGTGATTGCTGTGACTGAGCATCAAAATTTTCATTTGGTTGGTCATTTCGAGTGAAGTACTCGTTATCTAATTGTGATTAGAAATTAAAGTCTGTGGCTGGTAGATATGTAGGGTGACCCTTTGCCACTTATGTCTCTATAGGGCATTAATTCAATAAAAACAATAGATAATAAGGAAAAAATTGAATATCAGTTATAGAAAGATGGTTAAAAATAAGATAATAAGATCCTGTCTCGTTATCATGCAATCTTTTCAAGTTGTTTTTGTGGATTACTTTTTAAATGCTTAGAAAAAAAATTCTGAATAAAAAGTGTTTATTTTTTTAAACTTTAGGTTATAATTATTTGAAATGTTATTAATAATGCAGAAATATTTTAATCGAAAAATGACAACTTTTAAAAACATACAATTTTTCTTGAAATTTATTGAGCACTTACTAATTTTCTATACATTTTTGTGAATTTTATAATAATTTTTACACAGCTGAAATCTGGAGACCAAAAATAAGGTAAATCTACCATTAAGATATGTGACTACCTTCGGAGCACTTTTTTTGAAATATATAAATTTTCAACTAAATAAATTCCAGTTTCCTAAGAATTCCAGTTACACAAAATTCTAATAAATGTATTAAAATAATATTTATACAGTACGTGTATAACATATTTATATGTGTTAGAAATTAAAAGATATGAAATACTTTTGAAAGCTTTTTAAATATGCCAAATTTTATGCAAAAACATTTTTTTTTCAAAAATTAATGACTTTTTTTCCTAAAAAAGCAATAAACTACATAAATATAAACACAGAGATTAGATTTTTATTCATAATACAGATAGAACGAAGATAGAACATTTAAGATTCCAAAAACACTCTGTTTTTGGAATCTTAAATGTATGGGCTATAATATAAAAATATAAAAGAAATTTCTAAACTTTTCACCAAAACGGCGAATTTTGGGTAGTCACATAACTTAACGTTTGAAAAAAGTTGTTGAGACGTAAATCAGGTAACCAAGCTTTCATGAAAGATGAATCATGAAAGATGAATTCTATATATAATTATTTTTAGATGTATATAATTTAAACTTATTAAGCTGAATAAAATAAAATAAACAATGCGTGTTGAAATAAACAATTATCTTTAAAATGCTTTTTCCTTGAATTTTATGACAGTTTTTGCGCAACTAAACTCGGGGGATGTTGATGAAAAATAAGGTAAATCTGCTGTTAAAGTTTGAACAAAAGTTATTGAGACGTATTTAATGGGAAAAAAAAATCATAAAACCAAGTTTTGGGAAAAGATGAATTCTGAACTTTATATATAATTATTTTTTTAGGTATATTCAATTTGAACATATTAAGCTGAGTAAAATAAAATAGAAAATGTTGGTTGAAATGAACAATAATCATCAATTTTTTCCCCTCGAGTTTTATGATAGTTTTTTTGCAACTAAAATCTAGGCTATTACCCAAAAGTAGGGGAAATCTACAGTTAATGTCTATACAAAAGTTGTTGGGACGTACTTAATGGAAAAAATCAGAAAACCAAGCTTGGGTGAAAGATGAATTAGGAATTTTATGTATGATTTTTTTCAAATGTACATAATTTGAACAAATTAAGCTGAATAAAATTAAATAGATTATGAATGTTGAAATAAACAATAATTAAAATGTTATTTTTTCCAATACCATTAAAAACTGAGTGAAGGGAATACGTTGTAATTGAATAAAAATACTTTTTATGGGAAAAAAAACAGAAAGTAGTGTACAACAACAAGACAGAAAACAGGTGCTCATCAAGATGTGCTAATATTAATAATAGTGTTTACGAGTTCTCTTTCACTATCTTTAATATTGCTCTTTGATAAATGAGAATGGACAAATGGGAAAAAAATGACACGTTATTTTTCAGCGGAAAAATAGCACCAAGAAAATTATAATGCACAGTGAAAAGATCAATATAAGAGAAAAAAACTGAAACATATAAATTATATGATTTGTTTTGGCTTCCACGACGAGATGAACAGAGAGAAAGAGAGTGAGATAAATCTTGAAAACAATTTGTTAAAAGTTCATTATATAGACTCGAGTATTTTTACGATATATCAAGCAATTGTAGATTTCAAATAATAGATTTTGCTAATATTCATGTCTTATGAAGTCAATATTAAAAATCAGATTTTTTCCCTCTATATACTGTAAAAATACTAAATAAGGAAAACTGAGATGGAATCTAGAAGAGATAGACATTCTGTGAGAAAAATTTTGAATTTTGTCAGAAAATTGTTTCAAATGATGGATAAATATTTTGTTCAGAATTTCTTAATTATCTTTAATCATTAAAAAGGCTGAATTTTTTAAAGTTTTCTTTGTTGATTTCATAGTAATATGCATAGATGAGACAGCGTTAAGAAAAGAAAAGAAAGCGACGTAAAAATAACTTCAGTAGCAAATTTACTAAATAAAACTCAAAAATATCATTATATAAAGAAAATTTTTTCTTCTGTAAGTAGATTGTTATTAATACAGTAACAATTTTTAATGAGTGATTGTTCATTAACGTCGCATTTTGAAGAGACTTTTGACTTTGTAATTTTGAGCTCCAGTCAATTGACGAGAATGACACATAAACTTTCACCCACTTTGCAAGCTATGACACCAATAAAACGTTAGGGCTAGACAAATTTAACGTGTATCAGCCTCTCTAGACCCTATAGAGACTCTAGTAGCACCAGAATTTGAGTCTGCTGACCGACAAAAACACCGCCGGGGGTTTGTAACCATGAAAACTCGGATACCGCTGCCAAGTAGCAATTCTTAAAGTTTAAATGCCTTAAAAATAAATCTTAAAGATAGGTATTACATCATGCTCAAAGCGCATTATAGAAATATTCAGGCCAATGCAAATCTTGATTGAAAGAAATAATTTATTTAAAAAGGAAGAAATATACGTTTGCAATAAGAACATACATGTAAACCACGAGTAGAAAGTTCGTTAACATAATCATGGTAATAATGTGTTTTATCACCGTGTCTTTAAGCAAAAATGAAATGGCGTAATATATTTCTTTTCTCAAATGGGCTGCATTTTGGCAGCTAAGCCTATTCCATACAGGGCAAGTCCCCAAGGCACTTCATTTGTGACATCATCTCCGCTACCAAATTTGGATTCTTGAATTTATTCAAATGAAGCTCTCGTTGGATGTAAAATAATTAATTTTGCTGAGAGTACCAGAGCTGAATTGATAATCAAAAGACACTCCACATAACCTATGATTTTGGCATCCAGAAAATCTATCGACTCCAGCTGGGATGGACTTGAGCTTTCGAGGTGAGCCCACTACCTCTAAGCCACCCAAAATAACGTGAAAACACCAAATACTATGAAGACCAAATGTTAGGATCGGTAAACCAATGTAAATAAACTTACGATTACATTAGAAATTGCATTTCTCTCCATAGAAAGAAAACCACAGGAGAAAAATAAGGAACATATCTCTGTGGATTTGAGGAATATTAAGTTTCGGATGTTTTGCACTTTTTTCCCCATTCGAATGCAGTTCCTCCGCATATTTAAGCCATGTTATTCTGAATAAAAATATGCAAATTACATTTCCTTTTGTTCTATTGTTTGGGCTTATATCCATTTCCAGAGACGTTGCTAGTATGTAAACATTTCAGGAAAACAGTCAAAAGTCTTTAAAGCCCACTCACAACAAAAGACGTTCTAGATGATCCACGTTCTTCATTTTTGTTTCTATTGAATATCGTTTTTTTTCCTTTTAAAGCAAATACGCTTTTTGAATTCGAGTTTTAAAAGGGTAGAAAAGCTTCGAAAAATTCACATTATGCGAATTTTATACTTGAATGGACACTAAAAGGTAGCTGCCACCAAATGAATGCGCTTGGAGAATTTGTAGCGTTTTGAAGTATAAATTAAATAATAAGAAAAATAAAACGGTATCTATTTCACGTTTTATGATTATTCGAGAATCGTATACAAAGAATATCTCAATCAAAATTTTTCGCTCGAATGACATTTATTTAAAATTCTTTACCACTGTACAGAACGAGAATAGTTATTTTGTCAATTTAAGATTTTCACACTCATAATATTTATTGAATTATTCATCAGAAATATATACGCTTATAAGTTTCTTAAAAATTTTCTCTATTTAATTTGGGGCATTCAACTTGAACTTTGCGTTGCCTCCAAATGCCATTGTCTTATATTTAACGCGTGTTTGTAATAAAATTATTTTCCCTTTCACACAATTGTTGTGAAAGTGACTGATACCATAAGCATTATTCAGGTTTGGGCAAATATCAAGACCTTTCAAAGAATTCCTTGACATCATTTCAATAGATATTTCATTGACCAAGAATTAGGTGGAATATCAACCCAAAAGATCAACCAGAACGTATGAAAATAACTAATAAGGAGAAAAACATTCTCTATCAAGTCGGAATTTTTTCTGGAAAATATTTTTTTAGGAAAAAGAATTCAAAAGATAAGATGACGAGTTTTTCGTTTTGAATAAGAAACGTGTATAAAATATGCATTAAAGCTAAACATAATAGCTGTTGCACAGCCGGAGAAAAACACATATTTTATGCATTAATCTCGTGAATTGCGCTGAAAAAACAGTCAAATTTTTAAAAAAAATATTGGGTTGCTGGGAAATTTGAGTCACGAATCTCATCAATAATGGAGATTTTTAATAACATTACTTTTGTAATTTGTAAATAACATTACTTCTGTAATTTGTAAATAACATTTCTTTTTGTAAATAACATTACTGGGTTATTATTTTTCAGTATATACTATACAAGTTGAGATAAGAAAAGGTTAAGAAATACTTTTAATCATTTTGGTCAAACCTTTATTCGCGTGCAATACCTTTCAATATTCTAGACATGCACTTTTGATTCTCTGCACGGAAAGAATAGATAGATAAATTTTTTTTCTTGGAATAGATATATTTCTTTTATTTCTCTTCAAGCGACTTTTTAGGAGATGAATTTTTGAACACAAGCTTCTTTGATACCATAACTTCTTCAATTACTCGCACAAATAACTCTGTTATTCTAAATAATTATTAACTTCTTTACCGGATGAAAAGATCAATATTCAAAAATATGTATTTCTAAGAATAGGTTTTTTTTTTAAATAAAAAAACTTGTCATTTTTGACACAAAGTTATTACTATATCCTATATGAAAATGTATAGAGTCATTTAAAATCTGTAGTGTAAAAAGTAAGAGGTTTCCACTGAAAAAAAATACCAAAAGTTTTAATTATTTCATGTGAGTTTAACTTTGTGCAAATAATCTTCAAATTTATTATGCATGCAAAAAGCATCATTAGCATCAGAACGATAAAGAGAGAGGAAAAGAGCCCTTCGGAAATCTAAACATTCAAAAACGCGCACTTGGAAGGATTTAAAAGAAATTCCACTATTTTTTTTCTTTCAAGTGACATTTTTTTTCAAGACACATAAACACACTTCAACTGCTCTGTTTAATTCGAATTCGAATAATAAAATTTATGTCCTTGTACGAATAAACTGCTGGTAACGATCCGAAATCCGTAGTACTTAAGAAAGATTTAAGAACAAATAATTCCCCCCCCCCAATAATAGGATTTGTAGCTAAAAACAACAAAGAGCAATTATTTTCTACTAGTATGTATAGTTTGAACATTTAGAAATTTTTAATTGCATAATGAATTTTCATTAAGGGGAAAAATTGCATGTTAAAACTATTCTTTAAATATATTATGAATGAATTGTTGTTTTTAACTTTTAACGCCCCCACTAGAATCTAAAGGTGACAGACTACTTATTGATAAAAATCAAATTAAAATTCAATCATAACAATTTTAAGAAAATGAGCAAAAAAATGTTTTTGGATTTATGATTTGTAGCATGCTCCATAAATGGAACATTGACGGGTAAAACTTAGTTTTTCACGTGACTTTAAAAAAAATGTATGATTAATGATAATTAAATTCAAATTCGATTTTTGTGTACAATTTTTAAGAAGTAGAAAGTGGATTTCTGAACTTTAATCAGAACTAATACAAATTAAGCAGTAAACTTCTTTTTTTTTACCTTGGCAAAAAGAAAAAAAAGGGCTTTGGTAGTGTTTGCGATGCTTATGTGTTGAATAGTTGGATGCTATTACTACCACATTGTCTTTCCAACAGCAAATTCGCCCTTGTTCGTCACTTCAGTTATCGAAATTTTTTCATTTGCCATCACAAAATCCTTCAGGAAATGTGTTGGATGGTGGAGAAGGGGGCATTATAGAGGATATTTTGTAATCAAAGTATTTTTATCGAGTTCAAAAATATAAACGTTTAGACGTCAATGTTCCATTTTTAGACATTTCAAATTTTTTACCTAATATAAAAAATATAATATACAGGCAAAATGATCATTTTTAATTACCTTTATTTAATCATTAAAAATTTATTAAAATATTTGTTGAATTTTGACTTTTAGAAATTGAAAGAGAAAGAGTGAGAGAGAGAGAGAGAGAGAGAAAGAGAGAGATGAATTTATACAATTTTTTGGATCATTTTTTATTTTACTTTCATTACCTCAATACTAAAAAGATAATCCATAATTTCTTTCTACGCAATAATTTTTGTAGTGCAAAAATAAACTTGTGTGTTCCCCCAAATCTAAAATGGATGATTCATTTATGAAATTGGACTGTGAAAGATTAGAAGGTGGAAAAAATTCATTTAACACAAAAAAGACAAAAATTTCTATGAAAACTCAAATAAATCTTACTTTTTGTGAAAGAAAAATGCATTTGACCTTCAGATAATGATGTTAAGCAGTTTAATTAGGTGTTACAGCAACATCAAAACATAATATAATTTCATACGAAGTTTCTAAAGATTCCAATAATAAATCTAATATTCCAGAAGATCTTGACCAAAACATTAAATCAAGGGGAAAGAAAGTGGAGGTAAAGAATTTTCCCCTGAAGATCAAAGAAACAAATGTAGGGGTCCCTCGACGTCATTTCGGAGCCGAAATGTATAGGAAATAGCAAGAAACTGAAACTGTTATTAATACCTTTTGAGCATTCAGGCAGCTTATACTTTGAAGAAATCACCATCAGTTCGTTTCCAGATGGTCTGAATCGATTAGTTACAAGGACTAGAGTTACAAGAGTTACAAGGACTTTTTGTGCCATTCGGTTTTGCTTTAGTTTCTGATCACTCATATAACTTCATGTCAGGCACAAACCATTTCCGAAAAGATTTAGCGTAATGATATATGCTTCCTCTTAAAATACCATTAATTTTTATAGATAGTTCATTTAATGTATTTTGTATTGAACTGGTTCATATTTTTTAGATGTCTAGACACTTCCGCTAAGTGCATAAAAATGGGAAATGTAATTTTTTATAAGACTTAGCTTTCAAGCATTCTGGAAAGGATGGATTGAAGTAATAAAAAAGGAAAAGAAATTAATGAAGTGCAAATTAATCAGATAAAAACGCTTATCTCTACTCTTATAAATAAGTCAATATAAATGATAATATACTGAATTATTCTAGCATAAAAATATTTGATCAATAATCTGCAAAACTAACAAGTTAATAATGATTCTTCGATTAAAAAGAAAGATTATTGGATTTTTCAGAAATCTGATCTTATGCTCTTTACATAGATCGTTATAAATTTTTTTTATTATTAACCCTTTATCTACCGATGGTATTTATAAGTACCCTTCACTTTAAAGTTACATAGAATAACCATTTTTACGAATATTTTGTCTATACTTAGCAGAAATATTCTTTGAAATCCACTCTTCCAAGATATATGGCAGCACGGGTTCTATGATGAGTATTTTAGCGGGGAAGGTGAATAGTTTTATAGCAGAAATTGCATTTTCAGCGGATTACGAAGATATTCACTTTTGTCCCGAAAAAATAGTTAATGTCAAAATTTAAGTGTCTTATTTTTTTTGTATGTTGATGAAGATCTTAGAAAACGATTTGACTATTTATTTTAAGTGAACAGTGTATGTAATTAATTTTACAGTTGAATATATCTTTAAATAATTAATTAGCTCTAACGAATTAAATTTACCAAAGTTGAGTATTTTGTTTATGTATTGCCCTTCATTTTAAATGTAGTAATTCAAAAAAAATATTGCATGAAAGAAACTGCAGTAAATCATAATGCGGTAGATAAAAGGTTAAAATGATGTATTTTATTATGTGTTATCGAGGTAATGAAAGTAAGAACTTCATTTTTGCAAGAGGCTAAAATTTCAATATTTTGATTTTTTAAACGGCATTTTCCAAATTAACTTAAAGTTTTGATAATATTTTGAAACCAATCCCAAGAGTAAAAGAGCAGATTCTACTTTTTGTGTAAGTAGGAGAGATTTAAAAATTTCTTCACAAAACGTTCTAATAAGATGATCAGTCTAGTGGACGTAACTAGCAATGGAAATCAAGAGAAATGACTTTCAGGAAGGACAGACTTTGAATTTGGCAATAAACATACTATCCAAAATTTATAGCAAAGAGCCTTCGTCTTACTTTATAGTGCAACGTTAATAAACACTCACTCATTATCAAACATTTAAGGATCGGAGCGTGAAAAATTGGACTATTGATAATTTCAAGAAACGAAATAACTTATAATATTGTAAATAAATCAGTGAGTGAATACTTGTGAGCCATTTGAACTCAAATAGAAATCAGTCCAATAGATTGATAAGGGTCTCAAGTACCCCATAATACATTTTTACAATTCAATGTGGTGCCAAAAGCAAATACAAAAATGTCAGACATCACTAGAGTAGATAAAGTGGAATGCAGTATTCTGTTGGATGTTTTAATCATCAGTCTTATTTATCCATGTATTTCAATAAATCAGACTAAGGTTTTATTCGTTTCATTTTTTTTAAGATTCCAATGGGGCTGCAGATTGGTATTTACCATTGCAGACCTAGTACATTCCTCGGGAGCTGGTATCACTTTTTAGTGCGGCACCATATACGTGGAACACCACTACCCTCAATGTAATTTTGATGCCCAGTTTCCTCCCCAGAGGAAGGCATCTGAGCTCTGAGTATGCGAAATGGTACTAGGAATTTAATTTTGCCTAGAGCTCTCAAGCCGAATGGGTCCTCTCTATGGGTCTTTAACATGCCGCACAATCATTTTTCAATGTCAATTTCCTGCTGAATGAAAATCCATCGACATGGGCCGGGGTCGAACACGCAATCTTAGGCGTACAAGGCCAGCAACAAACCAACTACGCACCACCCAGCCGGCTGTTATCCGTTTCATTGAAATAGCCATTTATCTAATAGCTGCGGTTGCAGTAGTCTAGTGATTATAGCCGTGAGTGGTTGTGGCTGGAGATCTTTAAGTTGGGTTAAGTATACGAATCTTGATTTTCTGAAGACATGTCTTGATTGATTGATTTATTGAATATTAACGTCGCACTGTTCAGCTACACGAGGGCTTTTGGCGACGGACCACGTCATTTTGAACCATGGTCAAGTGACGTGGACGACACCTGAGCTGGCACCCCCTCTCCTAACTACCACACCACACCAACGGGAGGACGTTTCAGCTCTCGACAGATTTAACGTGCATCGCTGCCCTACACGGCGGGTCTTTAGTGGTACTGGGCTCGAACTCGTGACAAGGCATGCCACGATCCGATACCTATACCTCTCGGCTACCGCGGCCAAGACATGTCTTGAATGATTCCTGTTAAATATGGGTGCTGTCACTTGACGAAGAATCAGAATTACGAGGCTTATTGCCAGTTACCCCCGTACAGCTTCAAAATGTGACTCTAATAAAAAACAACCCATCCATTCATCATTTTAAACTCATCGAGGGGCTCCAAGTTTTCACGCTGGTGTTGTGAGAAAGTTAGGAAAGTGAAGCTCAGGGGTTGTCCTCATCATTGACTTGACTAATAACCTTCATATTGCGTTAACTTCATCAACTTAATTTTCATAATTAATAAGTTAAAATATTTTATTTACTATTTCTATATAAATCATAATGTAAATAAATGTATGCAAAAATGTATAAAGTAAAATTAAACGCAACTCAAAAACACTCGTGCAAAAATATCCCGAGAAATTATCTCTAAAAGAAATGCGAAATAATACTATATGAAAATTCCAATACAATGTTTCGTAAGTAAATGTTAAAAAATTGAGCAACCTAAAAAAAAAAAAAAATTTTTTTTTGTTTGTGATTCAAAGCAACAAACATTATTCCAAAAAATTACAAAGAATCTTCTAGTAGAAGCGACAGAGATATAACTCCAAATATTTTGATTTGCACCAGTAGAATTTTAAAAAATTCTTTGTGAGAAAAAAATAAGTACTACATGTTACCAAAAAGAAGTCCAGCTGTTTCACGAAACACGTGCTGAAGCTGCATTGGGTCCCAATGGAAACGATTTTTGATAACTGCTGAACGTCGTTTAGCACTCAACTGCTTCTGCCCCATTCACTTAGGATTTTTTATTGTCTAGAGTGCTAGTGACAATCTTGGTGGGGGGAGGTATGCAGAACAAGCCAGAGATTTCAATTAAGGTGTGTTACGTCTAAAGTCTTAGTGTCTTCTTTTTAGCTTAGAGTTGCTTAGAGTCAATGTTGGGTAATACATTAAATAACATTGTTTTAGACTTCAGAACGTGTTTCATTGACTAAGGCTCTGTAACTATAACAAGTAATAATAACAATAAAAAAAAATAAGTCAATTCCTACTAAGGTCAAAAAAAGAAAAAATTTATTTTAGTTACTTTTTATTAAATAACTACAATTAATATAAATATGTATATACATAGGACAGAATCACAATATTAAGTGGCAAAATAGAAAACGATTTCCCTTTCTATATAGGGTGTTGAACGACTATTTTTGCTTGCTTCTATTTATTCATTCATAAATCACATTCTCAGAAATTAGGCCATCCCAGGTAGGATTCGAACTCGCGACCTTTGGATTAGACGCTATCCATTGTGCTACAGGGACACAACAAGCGATTTTTCTTTTTATATAGGGTGTTGGACTATTATTTTCTATTTTTTACTATTTATTCATTAATTAAATTTAATTAATGAATTAATACTTGAACAAACCGTATTAACATCAAATGTCATCCAAAGTGTCACTACAAGTTTAAAAAATATATTTGAACTTGAGTGGATGAATAAAAAGTATTTTATTAACGATTGAAAATTTGTACAAGATATATATATATAGGAAGAAAATGAACTAATAGTAGAAATTGAAAAAAATAATTTTGGGTCCGAAGTGATTTAGAGAAGTAATGTAGTAGGGGAAAAGAAAAAAAACTGATTGTGCCGAGCTAAAACTCTTATTGTGGATTTGTGATGAAATGTCAGAGAATGTGAAAGAAAGAAAAATCAACACCGCATCATAAAGCAACACGAGGACTATTGACGACGCGGACCTCGTAATTTTGGACCTTGGTCAAGTGACGAGGACGACACCTGAGCTTGCACCTCCTCTCCTAACTACCATACCTCACCAACGGGAGGACATTGAAACTCACCAGATTTAACGTGCATCTTCCTCTCTACACGGAGGGTCTTCAGTGGTATCAGGATTCGTACCCACGACACTCTGACCACGAGTTCGTTGACCATAACCACTAGGCTTCAGTGGCCACGAAAAGTTAATGGAATACAATCAGAAACAAAACGAAACGTATGTACATTTACGAATAAGGTATTCAATTTAGATAAAAGCAAAAGGTTTCTTATTTATGCAAATATATGTGTTAATGCTTACAAATATTTCTTTTCTTTAATTTTATGCTGAATTTCTTTTTTTTCATCTAAAATTTCCTTTTCTCTTTATTAAAAAGTAGAGTTGTTTGAAAAGAGCAATATAATTGTGTATATGTAGACAAAATGATGTGTGCAATCATTATGATTAAAATATTTTTGAATTCCAAAATAAAGGCATTGGCAGCGTTAGGAATAAAAAAATAAAATATTAGAGGAAATAAAATCCTCAGAAGAAAGTGGTCGAGGATTTTTTTTTTCCAAATTAAAAAAATAATTAAAATATTCATTAAGTTTTAAATGCAATCAAAACGCATTATATAATATGTTTGGTTCTTTGAAAGCGCGTGATCATTGATCATTATTTTATGTTTGAATCGATATAATAAGCTTTACAAAAGAGCAAAACATCTACCCAGGAAATAATGTCTACTAGATGTTTTTCTTTAGAAGATGACATTTGCAACTGTCAAATGTTTTTTCTCTGAAAGATACATCAATCCAACTTGGAGGAGAAAAGTGATCTACAGTCAATCAAATAAATCAGTTTCTTCCTTGGGACATTTTGGAATATCACAGTACGGGAATAGAATATCTTAAACTGTCCTTCAACTTGAATACATGATCAAGTTGTCATGACGACACCTAGTAACCTAGAAGGGAAAATATTTCTCATGTCTTTTGAGATAATTTTTTTTTTCAGAAAACATGAAATTTTTTTAACTTTTTTTAAAAAAATAAATCCCGATTCTATGTAAAATTACAAATGCTTAAAAAAAAAATCAAGATATTTTTATTCCATAAAAAATTTGATAGTAAGAACCCAGATTTACCTAAGCTATAAATTTACAGTTTATTGTCATTTAATATTATGCACAATTTATTCAATGTTACATTATTTGCTTAGAAAATTTTAAAAAAGAAGGGGAAAAAATGGTATTTTTTTTCAAAAATAGATTAAAAAGTTACCTTAAATTACCTATTTATAGATAGCAAAAATATGCTTGAAAAAGTTATAAAAATAGCTTAATCTACTCCGTTTAAAAATCTTTCATTTTTAAAAACATCGAAATCGCTTGGCACAGAGACAAACAAGAAATCGTGGTATATAATATACAATGAAATGTTTAAAAATCTTTTTATTCAATCCTATATTTTTCCTATTTTATTTATTCTCTTTTTCCTTTCAATACTCCTCTCCAATTTTAATAGCAAGCGAAACTTGTTGTTTATATTATATTAAGTTAGTGATTGAAGCGGAATATCAAATCCAGAAATTGTATTTACCAGAAGCATATTTTGTTATTTTTCTGGCAAGGCGACAATAATTTTGTTTTCCGGCTTTTTTCAGAAATCCTGGTTTTATTATCTGCCCATGTTGTAACACAAGGGAGCTTCGAGTCTATTAAAGGAAATGATAAGTTTCTGGCCACCTAAAAGTCTAAGAAAGCAGTTTTTTTCTCTTGTGTTATTATAAATATTATTATAAGCACATATTTTTTCATTTTTCTGGCAAGATGTTAATAATTTTGGTTTATTTCTTGTGAAAAAAGAATTTTATTATCTGCACACATTCTATAATGCAAGAGCGATGGCTGCACTAGTCAAGTTGCAAATTCGTGGCTGACCTTATTTCTGTAATTTGGAATCCAGGGGCCTCTACAGATCTGCTTCATGAAAGGGGTGATTTGCGTTCAATTCATCAAAGCTCACATATTAGCTTGGCGTAGAGTAGGTTTGATTCTAATGAATGGGCATGGAAACAAATTAAAGACATGGGGTCTCAAATTTAAATATTAAAGTTTATTTTAAAGAAAAAAACACATAAAGCAAAAATAAAAAAAAACAAAAAAACAATTAATTTAACTAACAACACTCAGGACAGACTGCTTTCCTTCGTACCCAGACGTAGAATGAATTCTTTTTAAACACCAATGGGGGAAAAGGATTCTCCGTCTCCTTTCCAGCTGGTGTCTTTCGGCCACATCGTAAATACTTCGCATTCCACACCCCAAGGGGGGGGGTAACTATTCCCTGTAGCAGGTTGTTCACTTCGGACTTTTATAGTAGGGGTCTTCAACCCATGGCCACGAAGGGCCCACTGAAGTCATTTTAGTGGCCTCTTATTTGAATCTGAGGCAATTTCAGGCAATCTTTTTGGTCATTAAAAATTCCATTTTTTTTCTGTTATTCTTGACATCTAAAACATTTTATTGACATGCTTGATATGCATTTGAGGTGAAATTTTCTTAAAACGGCTAATTTTTAAAATTTTTTTATTGCATTTTAAATCATTTTAAATATAAAAAATCTGACTATGCATAGAAGTTTTCAAGAAAAAGGGTGGACTTTTATCTTTAACACGCAAAGTATTTTAATTTCACTTCCATTTCATGTTTTTGAAATCGATATACTTGTATTTATACAAATCTGTGACACCATCTCTTCCCTCCGAATCAGTTGTTGTCTAGTAAGAGAAACCTCCCTTTCTCATTTAAATTTCTCGATTACATTATTCTTTGACAGTCATGGGCACGGATCATTGTGAATTTATTGATGTAGCCCACAGATCATTGTAGATTTATTGGTGTAGCCCACAGATCATTGTGGATTTATTAATATGGTCCTCGAACATGAAGACCCCTAGTGTAGAGTTACTGAGAGTGCTAGTTATATTAACGTCGCACTATAAAGCAACACGAAGGCTATTGATGACGGACCTCGTAATTTTGAATCTCAATTAAGTGACGACGCCCTCTCCAAACTACCACACCAATGGGAGAACTTTGATCTGGACAGATTCAACATACATGAGCCCCCTCTGCACGTGGATGGAATGGTGTGGAAGTTCGAAGAGTAGGATGATGCTACTTAAAGTGATCTCGTTATTTGATCACAGTTTATAATTATGTCATCCGTCACCAATAGTTTCTATATTGCTTTGTGGTGTGGCGTTAATAATTAATCAATCAATATAACACAGGTGCATTATCTATTTATTTGAGAAAATGATAAGTTTCTGGGAACCTAAAATCTGAGAAAGCGATTTTTTTGTGGGTTGATAAAATGTCGTTGTCTAGTATTTTTCCGTGTGAGTTAAACTTATCCATTGAAGATTTTGTAAAAGTATTCGTATTTTGAAGATTGAAAATTTTTCGGTTTTGTCAACATCTTTAGGGACGTGATTTTGTGGAAAAATTTAATTACCAAAGCTGAATGTGTGTTTTGATCTTGTTAATAATTTCTTCAATTCTATACTAGGGGTATTAATTTAAAAATTGTATCTCTATTATTATTGTATCTTATTATGTATTACTATTGTATCTTTAGTATTAACATATACTGAAGGTAATTGCATAAAAACACAAAAAGATTCGAAATAATTCTATTGTAAATTTTAAAATTAGATATTTAATATTTTTTATGAGGGGTGGTAAATACGTAATATTAAAAAGTAATTTTACTGTTCCTACCTGCGTAACTTTTCTAAATAACGATAATTATACTTTTACATACTTTCTACAGTTGAATTAAGACTTTTACTTTTATAGTTAAACGGAAATACAAAAACTGAAACTTGAATTAAATTTATCCATTAATAAGCCTTAAGCAAAGAAGTATCATCGTATTTATAAATGCAAATAATCTTTTTCATTTATATATATATATATATAATTTTAATCTATCAAACAATATATACTCAAACATCTTTTTATATGCTTCATTTTTGAACAATTTTTTAAATGCGGTGTATAAAAATATAAATCAAAATGCATAGTATGAAATTTTTTTTTTAAAAAAATGTAATTTAATGAGGAAAACATCATATGGCTGTCAATAGAAAAAGAAAGTTTTTTTTTAAAAATCCAATATATAGCCCATTAAACATTATATATGTTTGGCCCAATATTCCCACAGTGTTCCGTGTGATAAATTGAAACCATCCGCAACCATCCTATAATACATTATCGCATACCAAAAATATTTTCATATCGTGTCACCACAACTTAATTACATACGTACAAATTGCGCCATCTCATCGCATTAGTTTATAGTTGTCCTACGATTACCAACATACCTCTTGATTGCTAGGACAAAATTAACTTTAAAGTGAATGAAAGGTACATTGATTATTTTTTCTTATTAGGACATTTATTTTTCGACATAATCTTATAAAACTAATCATCAGAAAAAACATTAAGTGAAAAGAAAAACATTTTCCCCTTGAGAAAATAAAATGGACATTTTAGATCCGATAGTAGAAAGTGAAGAATCCACAGCCCTAGGCAAATAATTTGAATTAGGGGAATCCACTCTAAGAGCCGAACAAAATCGTGCAAATGAAATATGCAAATCTGGTATTTGTGCTACAAACGACAGTGTGCAATCAAGGCATTCTATTCAAGAGATATTTTAATAAATAGAACAAAAAATGATCACGTATTTTGAATTCAAGGATTAACTGAAAAACGAATCCACACCGATTGATTAAAGAGAAAGTGTTTGAGAGGCCAATATTCAGCTCCATCGTGAGGATTTGATTTGCATTTTCTGTGGGAGACTTTATGCAGTCCCTATTCATCGTATAAATTTTCTTAAAATACTTTACAAACAATATAATTTATAACTACTAAAGTGGAGTTTCTGGAAATTTTTGTGTGCATTTTCTTTTATGCGGTCATTATCTTCAGCAATGAGATGAGCAATATTAATGAGAGTGTACAATAAACTGATTAAATCGGCCCTCATTAATACCGAACGTAGCTTAATTCTGGCAGCTATTTATAAAGAATAAAAGTTGATAATTGCAAATAAAAACCCGAGTTCTTGTTCTAAGTTTTTTCAGCCAATACATATCACGTAAATGAAGTACTTCTGTCTTGTGCAACTCTCTATTTCCAGTTTTACTTTGCCATATTTCAAAATACCTACTTTTGACTGTGCGGAGTGTTGAACGATGCCTCTTGTCTCATTTTTAGATTATTTTGCTTGATCTGGATTACAAGGATCCTTAATTAGTTCGTTTAGTGACGTTATTTTGTATTAAAAATTGTATGATTTGTTCATTAAAATAATAATTTTCCAAATTAGTATCTAAGAAAGCTTTAAAATAATAAGAATGTAGCGAATCTCAGTATTTTAAAACTGAAATATACGACAAATTTTTAAATGACAAAAAGTAGGTCAATAACTAAAAACGCATTCAATAAATGAAAATGTATTTCATCAATTGGAAAAAAATTGAAAAATAGATTTCCTGTTATACTCTTTCTAAGGTATTAGCAGTTGTTTTAAATTTTTTAAAAAAACGACATAGCTATTTCTAACGTTTTAATGATTCGGAGTTGTTTATAATATTAAATTATGAAGCTATTTTACAAGTGATCTATCATTTTTAGTGGAATACACTAATTGAGAGATAATTTAACATATTTTATAAAATGATTGGCTTTCAGTTCGGTTTTTGCATTCTTCTTGGAACATTGAATATTTTTAAATTAACTTTACACATACGAAATTGCATTAAGAATAGCATTAACTTTGATATCAAGGAATGATATATTTATTACATTATGCATTTTAGTCAATATTTTAGTATAAGCGACTGTTGCATAATCTGCCAGAATAATAACTAATTTCATACAGTTGAATTAATTTAATAAAGTTTTTAAAATAGAATATTAGTTAAAGAGAAGATTAAACATTTAACAGCATGTAAATTAATCAACCCTCGAGAAACTTACCTTCTTTAAAAGAGTATGATCCCCAAGTTTGCTTAACTCCTAGATAGGAAGAGGGATCACACAACTTTGGTCAAATGTTATTTTATTTACAAATTTGTGTAGAAAATGTCACCATTATTATCGTATCTAACCTTCGCTGTCCCTCAGCTTTTCGTTGTAGTCCGGATCGCAGTTATATGATCTTCCCGATCTCTGGTCCCGCTGCCATTCAGCCTATCGCAGGTCTCTCCCTTTTATCAACAGCTGGTGTGGTTGCCTCCTCCGAAATCCTGATCGCACAAAAGTCCCCAGTCACCTTCCGAACCGTCTCTTTAAATACCCTGGGCCTCAATAATTTCCGATGGGTTAGGGTCACGGGCCTGCACCCGGCAACTTCTGTCTTTTTCCCGACCACCATTGGTTCTTCCGGTACAAAACACTGTCACGACTGAGATCACCTACATAAACCATATGGATTATCTATAAATTGATCTGTCACTTCGTCACACTCCTTGGCATTTCTTCCTCACAAGAATCGACATTCCTTTTCATGCAAATGGATCCTGGCTACATGGGAGAGGGAATGAAAGAATGGACTACCGTCAGAACAGGTGTGTCAATTCTTATAGATCACTGGAAAGAAAAAAAAACATCTGGTGAATCTATTCACCACTGGATGTAGGAGAAAAAAAAGAGGGATAAAATCAAACAGTTCAAGAGTCTGCTCAACATCTGTTTTGCCTCAGGGCTTCAAAAATGACAAGAGGGACAGCAAAGGTTCGTCTCTCGAGGTGAAGCTTCAGGGCATTTAGCGAAAAGGTTTCTAAATAATCTCTCCTGTCCCTCATGGAGTTTGCTGTCATTAGAAAATACGGGTGACGCTCCCCCGGAATACACAGCGATCTTTCTTTTCACCCGTTCGCATTGTCGTTCCATTATTTCCTTTTTTGCATTTACTTGATCCCATATTTCTTGATCTTGTTGATCCCAGATGCATATTCTTTTTGTAAATTAACAATTTGTTTTATTAGCTTAAAAGATCCTGGTTCTAGAGGGTTAGATAAGGTAAAAAAAAAGGTTCTGTATTTACCAAACAAATGAAATAAATCTTCACAAATTAAGAACCGTGAGTTTAGTGAGAAACTCAAGAAAATTTGGAAGATTTTTTATAATTTAATCCAAATACTTTCCTTAAAATAAAAACGAATTATACATTAAGAAATAATTCATTGTACTTTACTAGAATTCATTACAAAAATCTACTTAAAACAAAAAATGAAGATCTATGATGTAGCCATTGTGTGTTATAAGAAAGACGTAATCTTAAATGAATTACAGATATTATGTTACATGATATTTTTTTCATTCTTTATCAGATAATATCGTAAATTTAGGTGTCAGTCACTAAAAAATATTAACCTCCAAACAAATTCAAATCGATATATGATTTGCAGATTTTTGATCCCGTTCGAACTTTCTAAGCTGTTAATATCATTTATGCGTGTGTGTCATACTAAGAATCCCTTGAATTCAATTTGAAACATTGTGATTTAATGCATAGTATTTTCTAATAATTATAAAATTGACCTTCGAAATTCCTGAGGCGTTTTCTAAGACGATAAAGAGGTTTAGAAATGAAGCAGTTTACCAGTAAGCACATAGAAGGTTTTCAATTCTGAGAACCGAGAAAAAATACATGCGGGTGTCTATTTTGATAATGTAAAAATAAGGAAACGTTATAACTAACAAGAGTAAGTAAGAGAACTAATTAATGTGAACTTGTTTCTTTTATAAAAAGGTTGCCTTTATTTGATTGTGACTAATTTAACTTCACCACATAGAATTGAATATCGGGGATAAACCCTGTAATTTTAAAAAAAGAGTTGTTTTATTCTACTAAGTTCTGTATCAACCTACGAAGTTATCTGAGACTAAGCTTCTTCAAAATATGTAATTTATAATCTCCAGGTGCCCTAACGATATTTTTCTATTTTCACTTTTTTGAATCCTTCTTTTCTTGATTTGTATTTACAGAATTTAGTCTAGATCAGGGGTTGGCAACCTACGGAACGCGTGCTTCATGTGGAACGTGGTACAATTCACAGTGGCACTCTACACACCTTTTGAGTTTGTCAAATTTTAAGTGGATGGAAATTGATAATTTTGAAAAGGGGATTGTTGAACTAACACATTCAAATTTACTGAAAGAAATATTTACAGAATTGCGAAAAAATTTGAAAGATAACTCTAACGATAAATCGACAGCTATTTTAGATTATTGGATGTCATTTCAGGAGAGATTTAATTGCTTGAAGAAAATTGAATGTACTCTGCTTTCCATTTTTAGTTCTACACATATCTGTGTGAACAAATCTTTTCTCACATTAAGTTTCAAAGTTTTTTAACAACTGGATGTTTTGAATCGTGTCAAATTGAGTAACAAATTCTACCCCTAATATTGCTTTATGAAGTAGAGCGGTGTAGGGACAAGATTCGCATATACATATACATATAAATTATTCAATTATATTCAACACACACACACACACAAATGCGTGAATGGCCCATTTCATTGTTTCCTATTCAGTAAGGGAGAAAATGCTCGGTGACTTATCGCAACTTGGAGGTTGCAGGTATAAGAGAAGTCGGAGAAGAAGCAGACATTGTTTTAAAAATAATTACTTTTATTTAGGATTTGGTCACTCCATAACTAATTCAATAACCTTGGGAGCAATCTTAATCTAACTCACGATATTATACAAAATAACTTATCTCTCAATCCGTTTGTAGATAGCTTGCCATCTTCTTCCTAAACTACAACTGCCTTGTTCAAATTAGTTTCTATGTTACTTCCTCTGCTCTGAACGGACGTTATAGTTGGAATACTAACTTTAGCACGAACGGCTCACTATTCACAATTCACGTTTCAAGTTTAACTTTTCACGATTAAACTAACACACCCACTGACAGGGTTTAAATAGTATTTACATTAGTATAAAATCAAGTAATCTCGGAAAGCGCTTTTTGAACTCAAACCACTATTATAGAATAGTTTCCCCAAGAGAATTAATTCAAGACCCGCGCATAGAACCTGTCACAGACTGTCTAATTAAAACATATTTTCCTGTTTAGAACCTATTTTGTAATAAGAATGTACAGTATAACGCAATTTTAGTGTATTTGAGTTATTTGTTTTTCTGGCCTTAAGAGTAAAGTCTCAACTCAATTAATAAAAAAATTGAGCAATACTTTTAGTACATTGTTGGGTCTAAAAAAATGATGTTTGTTCTAATGTTTGATCTACCTTTAGTAAACTTACTGTTCGTTAATAGAAATCTTACTTTACCAATTTTTAATACTATTGAAATCTCGTATACGGATGAATATTAATTTGTACTTTTAATTAAAATCTGTTTCAAACGTGGCTTGTGAATTGGGTTGCTGGACCCGTAGAACTTAATTATTTTACAAGATAAGAATTTTAACATTTTAGTTGAAAAGTCTTTCCCTCATAATTCAATATTTTAATTCTTAAGAACTATTTTAATTATTTAAGAACTATTTGATGCATTTATCATAGGAGGGAATCAAATGGAATTAGTCAGAAACGTAAAAAATTTCTTCTCATTGCTAGGAAATGTAAGAAATTAAGCTGAGCTCTTTCTATCAATGCAGTGTTATTTGGAGATCTCCAATCATTTCTTCGTCCCAAGCGGTTAATGCAATTCTGCGTAGCTGGAAGGGTTGGTAAGATGTGGTTTGTAGAGCATGATGATGAGGAGCAGCAACTATTTTAGTCCTTTTGATCTGAGTGTAATGGAACCTCTATGCGAATATCTGGAGCGAAAAGTCAAATCACATGTTTCACTGGCTTGAAGAGTCAGATATATTTTTCACGAAGAAGAATCTTCACTCTGACTATTTTTGATTTGAGACGGATTTACTTCTTAAAATTATAAAAAACTATACATTTTACTCCTGTTTCCTAAATTATAAATATTTTTGTTCAGAAAATCACATATAATTTCATATTTTCTCTTAAAGGTATTCTGTGTAATTCTCTTTTTTTTTCTGAATTAAATGAACCTTTCAAGCTTCCTTCGAATAAAAATATTTCGGATAAAAAATTTGCAATCAATATAATAGAAATAGAAATACAAAGATCAATGCATACCTTTAAAAATAGTAAAATATCTTTTTTTTTCGGGGGGGGGGGCGAGGCAATATGACTTTCCTTTAGTTCTCAAAAATTGTAATAATAATTTGGACGTGCACTGTATAAATATCAACACACACACACACACACATTATTTTTCTTAAAAAAGAATATTTATTTTTAACGCAATTAGTTATTAATTAAATTAAATTAGAAGTATTTCTCAAATAATAACTTTTTAAAGAAGAGTTGCAGCAATTATATTCATTAATTTTTAATTTTTAATTAGGCTACCGTTTCAAACTTTTGTTCAAAATACTATTTACATTGAGGTAAGAAACTTAGAAAATCGAGTGAGTTTTAACAAAGAATTCTAAAATTGCTAAATTTCATTCCAGATTACTTAAAACTGCTTCTAAATATTATATTTATTGCAAAAATAAATTCCTTAAGTTACAAATTGATTTTTTTTAAGCATAATTTTGTATTTGGAAATATTGAATGTGTAGTTATAGTAATTATAATACCATACATGAACATGATGTTTAGAGTTTAACTTACTTAAAATTTAACTTGCAAAGAGTTTATAAAAAACTGTATTATTGAGATGTTAAACATTGTTATTTAAATAGTTCATTTCGAATGTGAGTGTTATTTTTAAATTATAGCAATATTTTGTTTTGATAAAAAGAAAAGTTACAAAAATTTAATAATTAGTTAGTAGTAGAATAATTAAAATATCAAGACACATGTTTTGCTGAAATATTAAAATTTATGATTCTATAAAGAGAAAAAAGCGGAATTCGTGAAAGAGAGCCGAAGAACAAATTTTTAATAAGGAAGTTAGTTCTTTAAAAGTTCTTTTTACTCCGATGATATGTTTATTTTTGTAAAACTGTTGACGAAAATGTCTCAGAAAGGCGGAAGTTTTCAAGTATTTTTGCACCTCTACTACAGGGAGGGCACGGAAAGGGTAAAAAGAAATGTGAAATAACACAAGTCGATGAATTAGGAAGTTTGTATTTTGGTTAGCCTTTTTTTCTGGTCTTGTTTCACAAAAATATTAAATAGATGAAGATATGTTTTAAATTGAGTTTTTGCATTTGTTCAGAATTGTAAATTTGAGATAAGAAAGTTGTAATTTCTTAAAATGTTTGATATATTAAAATGAACAGCAAATATATCAAATATTAAAAATCAAAATTGGAACAAAATATTAAAAACTTTTAATGATTTTATTAAAATATTAAAATTCCTACTTTCACAATCAATGCTAATATAAAAAGGAGTCCTTTATATGTCCTCTTCTCAAAAGAGGTTTTGAACATAGTTAAATATTAAAATATTCTAATTTTTCACCTTTTCAGTTAAATCAAGACAGAAATAAAACCGTCTAAACTGGTCTTCATAGTAATTATACGATAGATTTAAAAGAAGATTTAATGAAGGGATTTGGTATGCACATTAATAGATATTGCTAAAGTGTCGAAATTATAGACTACATTTAGTTAGTATAGTTTAGTTAGTTTAATTTAGAAATTTACTGCATTTGTTAGTATCACTCTTAAAATATAACGAAATGCTCAGGATTTGCTAAATCTCTCACAATACAGTATCTTAAACTTACAAAGAAGAAAATTAAGGATAATTTCTAAATTAAATAATTTGATGAGGTTACTTCAGATGGAAACATTTTATAATATAATGCTCTGATTTGATTGGTTTTCTAAAGGGGTTCTTGGAATTACAATACAATGCCAAAATGTGAGTAAACATTCTGGTGTTCTATTAACAAAAATTGCCATGAGTGAGTGTTTATTTACGTCTCTCTATAAAGAAACTTGAGAGTTATTGGTAACGGACCTCGTCATCTTGAACCAGGCTCAAGAGACGAGGACGACTCTAGAGAAAGCATCCCCCTCTTCGAAATTCCACACCAAGCCAACAGAACAACCTTGAGCATCATCAGATTTGACGTACATCAGCCCCTCTTCACGGTGGGTCTTCAGTGGCACTAGAACTCAAACTTTTGATACACCGGCCACGAGTTCTCAAACATGATTACTATGCTGCTTCATCCACAAAAATGACCATAAAAAGAAGAATTGGAGAAACACAATTAACTGCTTGGCAACTTTCATTTCCTTATAAATGTAAAGTGTATAATTATTGCTCATTAATTATGAGTTAATTAATGAACAATAATAGCGCATTAATTATGTCCACTGATATTCAATTCAAAGCCAACTTTTGAATTTTATATTTAAAAGCTTTTTGAGAAAGAGCAATGAAAAGGAAAACATCCAGTAGTACATTGAAATTAATTAAACATAAAAAACAATCGATTTAAACAAGCTTGCACACATTTTTCAGAAAGTATCGCTTACAGAATAGTCCTCTCTGAACAAGAATAATTTTCGTATAATTAAGAATTAATTAATAAATATGATCTACAAGTTGCGTGTCATAATTTATCGAGTAACAGAAGATTAATTCATAAAAAATATTTCATATTATACAGAAAGAAATATACAATATAATTTTTTTATTTAAATATTAGATTATTTTTTTAAAAAATGCTTTAAATAATTTAGCTTTTGATTATGCAAAATAATTTAACTTTTGATTATGCAAAATAATTTAACTTTTGATTATGCAAAATAATAAACATTTCATCTAAGATAAAAAGTTATGTACAAGTGTTTTGGGTCCTAGAACTAAATTTTAAAATAACTATAATTATTACAAATTTCTCTCTCGAAATGTAAATAGATGAATATAATTGGGAAGCCAATTGAGACTTAAAATTTTTCAATGCAAATGATTTGGAAAGAATTTCTTGCAACATAAGAATTGTGAATTTAGGGACGAAATAAATTCTGTTGGAAGATAATCCATCCCTTAGGCCTATTCCTACCCATTTCATAACCACTGCGAGTCTTTTTTTAAACTCAAAATGGTTCCTTTTCTCTTCTATGTTCTGCAAAGTAATATTCATGCTTTCGATACATGAAAAAATTTACTATAGGAAATGCTTAGAGATATTAGAGTAACTTACGGATTTTATTGTTTTTGAAAGAATTTTTTTTGTCTCAAATCATTCGAAATGAGACGAAAATTTTAATTTAAAATGCAATAAATATTAAATAATTTCTTAAATATTTATTGTATATTAAACATTAATTTAATAATATTTTATAAATTGACAAAAATTCCCGAGATTTTTATTTAAAAGATCTGTATAATGAAAATTCTGAGTCAATGGAACTCAAAAGATCCTAGAAAAATTCATAAAATTAATTTCTAATAATGAAGTGTTTTTTAACCTTTAACTTCCCAATTTTTTAAATTTCTATAAAAAAATTATATCAGCTAGTTCTCAAGTAATAATAAAAGGGAAAAAAATATATAAAAAATTTAAGCTGTTTTAAATTGAATTTCAGTCATTTTTTTGTTTGTTGCATAAGTGCAACATTGCACAGTAGTGCTGTAAATTGCAAAAAAATTTTTATATAAGGATTTTATTATTCATCATAAAATGTTTAAATTTCTTACCTGGTAATTTATTTTGTCCATAAACAAGAGGAAGCTTAAAATATAATGGATACTTTTTATAGCAAAAACACAGCTCTTGAGGCATCAGAGATTTTTATAATTGTTGTGATTTCTGGAAAAAATGTTCTTCCATCTAGTGACAAAAGGAGCATGTACTTCGTTGCAGTAATCTTTTTTTCCCCTCAGATAAGTGATTTGTAGGTAATTAAAAAATATTGAGTCTCTGTTAAATTAAAATAAATCATATGTTGCAGAAATGCAACAGTGCGAAGTTAAGGGTTAATACATGTACAGCAGGAAAAAATATTCTGCTAAAATAATTATTTAGATACTATATCCATCGCAGAGACAAAACATGAAAATGGCTGAATAGTCAATGGAAATCTCACAGTTTTAAACCGGAGTTACTGTATTACACGAATTACTGTAAGTGGTAAAAACGTTGAGCATAAATTTCAGTTCAATTCTATTTGAAAACATATATCCGAAAGTCTTGAGTTTTCTCACATTCTAAGTGGCACTTCTTACGCAATTAAGAAAGTGACTATTGATAAAAACAAACCTAAGGAGAACCTTACAAGAAGAAACTAATTAAACTAACCTGGAAGAGAAAAATTAGGCCATCTTCAGACTGCAATTCTGGACAACTTCCACTTATCGTAAAGATTGTCACACGACTCAGAGCTTGTCTTATTTAAAAACGAGTGCCTCTCGGAAGACTAAAATTAACATAACCAAACGTAAAGGCTATTAGAAATCGTTTGCTGTATTCCGGTCCATTCACTCTTCTCAGAAAACTCCCCCAGGCAGAATTCGAAATTACTTCGTTTAGGTGTCTATCGATTGAGTTTGTGAAAAGGCCTCCATCTAATTGTTTGGCGAGTGAATTTCTTTGTTTATTCTTTCACACTATGTAAAGCTCTAGAATTCAAGGACCAGTTTCGTGAAACCTCAGCAAATTTTCCTTTTCATCCAGCTTCCATACCACTCTATTTCCTAAACATTCAAATGCATTTTAATTCTATAAAAAATCATATTAATGTAATAATTGTTTCTTGAAATTTCATAATACATTATGTTAGATATATAAATAAGGGTATTCAAGTTTCTTACGGATACTTATAAAACCTTTAATCAGAGGGATTAATTTATTTTATTTAATTGGATGATATTCATAGCTTCAAAAAATGTCTGATTATCTTACACATGGAAAGTAAGCCCCGCGAAAATCTTACAAAATATCCTATGAAGGACTAACCGTATACATATCGAAAAGATATCAACTTTAAGTAATTCTAACAAAGCGCATCAGTTAATCGAACAAATAATTCTTTTTACACACCAAATATAATTAATCTATCTTTTCTTAAAATTTTAACAATACTGCATACTTTTCTTGTGATATATAATATGTTATGGATTTTTTATATGCTCTAATTTGACATTGTACTTGTTAGAGAAAGTTGTTGTTGCTAATGCCACCTGTCTGATGGTATCAGATCGAGGCCAAGGGCTATGTGTACGTCTGACGTTAGACGTAACTTTGGGTACCAAACAGGTGACAATACAATTTGGATCGGTTCCATCCCAATTTTTGACCCCTCTTTCTCTTCCACCAACCTCATAAGAGGACTTGCGGCTCGACGGCTACTTAGAGTACCCTGATGGAGAAAGGAGTGCAAAACGCAATGCACAATGCATCTTTATGGCACATAAGTAATGCAGTTGAGTATAATTTTTCTTACGTTTTTTATATACGACTGGAAAAACCAAAATTATTTTAGTTTGCAAAATTAAAAAAAAATGATATATAAAATAATATATATAAAAAAGAGAGAGAGATTAAGTTCTTTTTCTATACAAAATGAAATTCTTATATTGTTGATAATATTAAATTTTTTTTGGTCTTTAATACATTTTGAAATATTTTCAAAACCTGATGCTCCATCAAGTTGCATCTTAATTCCTCTTAAAAATGTCATTTCTTTTGAATTTTGATCTTCTAATGCTTAAAATATTTGATTGTTAGCATGTAATTCATTCAATGATGACGTAATCAATTAAATTTGTGTTCAAGTTCTTAGAATATGACTGTAGTTTAACACTAAAAAGTTCAACGATTTTATCTTTTTTCTAAGTTTTATGTTTAAGAGGAAAAGGGAATCAAATACAATGTCAATTGAAACAATCCTTGCTTAATCAGTTTAGACTTTCATTTGGAATGTTCTATATAGAATGTAATCACAAAAGGCTTTCATTGAAACTCAGCAAAAAATTATTATTCACCGAAATTTTCAAAAATTTTGATTTGTCGTACATGATTAGTACGGGTAAATTTTTTATGTGAGTTATTTATATGAAATTTTTTTGTTTCCTTAAATAATAACGTATTTTAATTTACCTGAAAAGATTGCACTGTGAAAATATTTTCCCATTTGTTAAATATCTTAATTGGCCCTAATTTTAAGGATGTGATCTCTCGATAGTAGAAAACTTTTTAAAATTAAATACTTGAAAAGTTTTACTCATTTATCATTCAATTTGTTAATCATTTTTACTTCTTTTTACCACGTTATTTGCTGAATAATTTAAAATGTAATTTCGTGATGTAAAAATGTATGTCTCAAGTCTCCTGCATTAAAAAATATGCGTTATGATTCATTTGAAATAAAAGAAATTAGTTCAAGGGAGTGAGTGGGACGGACCAAAATGTCATTTTAAAAAAGTTCATGTTTTTCTCCTTTTTATTAAAGTTTTCTAAAGGCTCGCGCTGACATATCCCCCTTCCTACGCATAACAGAATGGCAACGTTTCATTACCTTAAACTGTCTTATATGTAACAATTGTTCGCAAAACACAAGCATAGTAATTTGATCAGAACCTTCAAATTGTTTCAATTTTACATATTTGAGTTGTGTGCGTTTTACAAATGCTCATAAAATTCGAATAAATTCGAGTGATTGGAACAGTCACGGAATCTGCCCATCTCGCTCAATTCAACGCCCTTCAAGCACACGGTATGTAGTAATGATACACAATAGCTCTGAAATGCAACTTTGGGTGATGGCATGTCGTTATAGATGTATTCTACTGCTGTTTAAAGCAAACATTTGCCGATTCGTTTAAAATTAATTCTGGTATTGATTCATTTAAGATTTGAGCCAATAAGAGCTTTCAAGAATGTGTGACGAATTTATATGATGAAATATTTCTAATTTTAAGTTATATTTTGCTATCAAACCAACATAAATACGAATTCATATTGGTATATACATACACATAACAGCGGCGTTATGTTTATTTTTAAAATATTGAAACTGAGAAAAAAGAAAAAAGGATTTGAAAAATATTTTTTCGATGCAAGAATAAAAAATTGTCTACGTTATTGATTGAAGACCAATATATATAAATTAATACATAAGACATTAACATTCTTTAAGAATAAGTTACGCAAAATATAAAAGAAAAATAATTTTGTGGCATGACTAAAATTATCTGTTACATTTATTTATTACATGTGTAAGATATTTTTCATTTTAATTCGTTATTAGAAGTTTACAACAAGCTGAGCATCAGAATATTTTGAATAAAAAATTAGTTCTTAATTATCTCAAAAACTGTTTTAAGATTCCGTATTATCTCATCATTTGTTTTTGCGTAATGAAGTCGTAATAATATCTTTGAAATTTTGAATATATTTTAAGTATTGTTTTGTTATATATAATTAATTGTGAATAATTCATGTATAATGTACAAAAACAATTGAAGTAGGTATGTTTCGTTAAAAATATTTTTTTCCTGATGAGGTATATTATCGAGATTATTTTTTAATAAATAATTTTTAATCAAGGTAGGTTTTTGAAGCAATCTACCATGATTGTTTTTGTGCTTACCTATGCGTTAACCTTCGCTTTAGTGAATGATTTAATTATTTTTGCATAAATTATACCTGGGAAAAAAAAAGGTCGCATCTCAGATTTTACGCTCTTTTGAACAAAATTTCTCTTTTTAACCCATTTGGCTCACCCCCTCCCCTTTAATGCCCACCTTTTTCCCTCCTGAATGTAAAATGATTGCATGTATAAATAATCCTTTTTTATGCATAAATTTCATGTAAGAGTTTCTTAGTAATTTCATAGTTAATTACAAAGAAAATAATCGCATCTAATTGTAAGACTGATATTTAAAATTCTTTCATGGATAAAAATTAAAAATAATCTTTAAAAAACAATTCTGTTTTTTGAAAAAATTAATCATGACAAACTAGAGGTGAAATTGCTACCATTTTTGCATAATGCATTTATTGTCTTACACATCACAGAAGAAATCAATTATATTTAATCATTTTCTCTTGAATAGTAAATCTTTGTGCAGTTGCTTTATTACTTTTATTTAACACGAAATGTTCAGCAAACGTGAAATAATTTGATCATTGTTTTAATCAATTGATCTTCTCTGATGTTAGAATTTAGTAGATTTCTGAGTCCTATATCCGCGTAAACGGCGAACAAAAGTTACAACTGGTGAATTCCATGAATGAAAGCGAATACTTATATTGTGCGCCTACAGAATAGTAAAAAGAAAGCCTCTTTAAGCTAGTAGGCAATTTAGGGTGTACAGGATCCCATCGGCTTTAACCCAGGCATCGCATCGAACTAAGCTTGGTCATTCCATGCTGCTTCGTCCATCGTAATGGGTGGAAGGTGGGAGGGAGATTTCAGAAACACATGACGAGATGTTTGAAATAGAGGAGAGAATGTGTTGGTCAGGGACTTTCCCTGATATCGAAGTAGGTCAGAATACAACCGACAACGCGCGGTCTTGTGTTATCTTGTTTCAAAAGGATGTCTCGGAGACTTTGAAGATAGGGTACACAGCCACAGGCCTTAACCCTTTAGCTAAAATGCAATTTTCTGTGGTAAAGTACTTGATAAATGTAATGTTCTCATTCTCTAGAAACATTATTTAGTCACAAAAAAATATCTAATCGTGGTTTTTTTTCCCTGGGGAGTGGCTAGACGTTATAGCCCCTGCTTATTTAGGACATTTAACTTACTTTTCAGGACAGAAATATAATAAATCATATTATAATGGACTTTTTATGAAAAATTAATATTTATGTAATAACTATTTCAATAACAATTAAATACAAAGTATAAGTGTAATTTAATAATGTAGAATAATTGTACAACATACAATACTTACTTAGAAAATATATAGAATACTTAGAATATACATTGAACTTCGTATTTATCCACATTTTATATTTTATTTAATTTTAGTGTGAAAAGCTAGAAATAAAGCAATATTTTTAAGAATTTAAATTAGTTACTTCTCAAACTTGATGAGCTATTTACTGTGGAACTTAATAATATGCAAATGTTTTCTCAGAGCAGGAAAGCTGTAATGAAAGATTTTCGAACCCGAGAATATTGTAACCACATATTGTAAACAAAGTTTGTTTATATTTCCCACCCCAACATTCTCACGTAATTCTACGTGCTCTCTCGAGTACAGGAAAAGCGAAAATTTCTAGGTCATTTTTCTGTTCTAGGTGGGAAGTGGATAGAGCCTCTATCCACATATTAAAGGTTTCCAAAAACCTAAGTAAAACCTTTTTTTTTAATTGTACAATTTCTTAATTCATTCAGATGAGGGAAAATTATACTTAAGACATGTCGAAATTTTTTTAAACTCTCAGAAATTTTATTTATAGTAATCAAAATACAATTTGTAGATTTACACCGAGAAAAACTGTTTTTAACTACCCATCAGAGGACATGAGATGCAAAAAAAGTTATCGTGCTGCCCTCCGTATTAATTTGTATGCGTTTTAGCTTCAATTAACGCATATAAATAAACTAAACATCCTGCACCCGCTTGGAGAAATTTTTTTAAATATGCGGCTAGACGTATTAGCCACTGCCCGCTAAAGGGTTAAGATATGAAAAATGTAACGCTAGCTGTTCGGAATACTGAACAAGATGTGTTCATTTCGTGTACCTAATGGTTGCCCATATCGTCCCACTAGGTGCACAGACCGTATGAACGATACCGACTGCAAGCGGATGACTCGCGTTCTCCTCGGTGCCTCCAATTGCGAATACGTCCATCATGATTCTGACCGCAGAGCCGGGACTCATCTGACTCTTTGCCATTCTTATATCCTGTTTTGTTGCTGGGTTCTCGCTCTAATGTCGACGCGTGTCTTAATGCTGTAGTGTCAAAAGAAACCACATTAATGGTCGCCGTGCTGACGGTTTGAGCTACTCAAAATATCATTGCACTGTTCGTGTGGATACTTGTGCTGCAAACAAGTCCACTTCCTGATACTAACCGATGAGACGATATGTCTATCTTCTCGGGTGTTAGTGTACTGTAGCCTAGTGGTGAAGGTAACAAACTCGTCACCGGTGTCTCATGAGTTCGAGACTAGTACCGCTGAAGATCCACCATGCAGAGGGGGCCGATGCATGTTAAATATGTCGAGGCTCAAATGGTGTGATGTGGTAGTTAGGAGAATGAGGTGCCAGCTCAGGTGGTGTCCTCGTCACTAGACCATGGTTCCAAATGACGAGGCCCATCGCCAAAAGCCCTCTAGTAGCTGAATAATGCGATGCTCACTCGGATGTTAGTGGCTGTTGAGATCCTCCATGACATTCAGTCTAACCCTCTTGGCCCTTTCGATTCCATATCTGATGGAAAGTCGTTGGATTTTGACGAGTAGTAATATCGCGGAACGATAAATTGCACTCTCTATAGGCCACGATCCTACCACTACTAATTTACACACTACTAATTTAGTTAGCCACATCGACACTCGCTGGTAGCTGTTTCTCTTATATATGCGAGTAATAACATAATCTTCTCACAAATAATAAGCATTAAAATGAAGTTTCCGAATGAGAAATCCACTGCGTAACTTTTTTAATGCAGCATATTGAGAAGTCGTTTCTCCCTGCTGCATCATTCGATTGCGCTGAATTGCTACTAATTTGTATACCTCAGCATTTTCTTCCTTTCCCGGGATTTGACACTTGTATCGTTCCTCATTTATAGTATTACAGTCTAAATGTCTAGCAGTGTATTAGTAGGATCATTACATCAACAATAACGAAAATTAAAATAAAATTCCTCATTACATTGCTATAATTAACAGAGATTTACAAGCAAGATAAAGTAGAAAATGTATCAATAAAGAAAACGAAACATTTTCGTTTATTTCTCTTTTTAATTAAAATGAGATAATAAGTAGAAGCAGAGTTACTTGTATGTATGCATCTTTTATATAAGAGAAAGCAATCATTTCTGAATAATAATATATTTGTAACAATTCTTTTGGACCTTCAGCGTAACAGAATTCATATTTTTTTCACTTTTTACCTTATCAACTTATGCTTGTGATCTAATAATATACACACTTCACAAACAACTTGGTTTCTTAAGCTGTCTTTCAAGGTCTTATTTATTTAAATAAATATATGATTTACAACCCCAAAGTGCACACAAACGATGTTTCAATATTTCTCTGGCGTTTGCTATCTTTGGTAAGTATGGGTGACGGTCCTTCGGGATACTCTAACGACTTTTCCCTATTTTTGATCTCCATTTTTGTCTCTAGTGCAGTGCTTCTCAAACTTTCAATATTTGCAACCCAGTGTTCAATCATAATTTTCATTGCGCCCCCTCACCCCTCCATACAATAACAATGTATTGAATTCAATTTCACTATACTTCGACGCTAAACCTACAATACGACTTGAACCTCTTAAGTGCTGTTGGCGTATATAAACGTCTTGCTTCGCCAGTGCTTTCATTGCCCCGGACGTATATATATGTCTTTCCAAAGTACGATCGTTTCTGTGTACTGCTATGCATAAAATTATTCCAAAGGCTTTAGAATGCAATAAAAGGACATTGACAATGTTTGCGAAGGATTTATTTATTTCAGAGGATTTGTTTATTTTTATTCCTTATTCCGTCCCTCTCCCTAATACGCCTCTCATACGTTCGCCTACGTGTTAAAGTTTCATTGGGGAGCGAATCGTGTAATTTTTAATTGGCATCTAAGGGTTTAATTATAAACCGTACAAATTATCAAGATAAGTGTTAATTTTTGCAAATAATTTTATATATGGCAAGCCTATAGGGTCACTGGTAATTATTAAACTTTTTCTTAACTAAGTGTTGTTAAATTAATCACAAAATACAATTTGTAGTACTAATATATTTTTATTGTATCAGATCAGTGTGAATGTGTATTTTATTTTTTATTATATCATAATGTATTTTATTTGTTTTCTTTCAGTAAATTTTAATAACTTTTTTAAATAATCTTTTGTTTTCCACAGTTTAATAGGCTCGCGTCCCCCTCATAGAGTTATCACACCCCCCTAAGTGGGCGCGCCCCGCAGTTTGAGAAGCGCTGCTCTAGTGAATCTGTTGCTATTTGCAAACATCGCAAGTCAATTATTATCAGTATTTAATTTTTAGGAAAACTTAACTCAATAAATCGAAAGAGGAATAATAAATGCGAACTAATGTTGAGAATGATGCAAGATGTTACACATTTGTAACTTTAAAAAAATAAACCACGGAAGGCATTATTTTAAAAAAGTTTCTCTTAAAAAATTCTTTCGAGCAATTAGAAAATAGACTAACTTATTTCGAAAGAATTGATTGCTTGGTTTGAATTATTAGAAATTATAGTAGATTTATTTTACTATCACTAGAAGCTGCACAAATACTTTTGACGAATGATCACATCATTTTCATCCACTGTAAAGTGACGAGAATGCTTATTATTTATTGCCGTTATTATAAATATATTACGGGACTGTTAAAAAATTGGATTTTTAAAAATTAAAAGCCCTTAGTATTTTTATTTTTTTTATGCATGATTTCGATAATCAACAAAAATGGGAAATTATGGTTGAATATTAAATATTTTTGATTCTAAGAAAATATTGGTGGCCGTGGTTGCCTAGAGCAGTGTTCCCCAACTTTTTTATCGCCACAGACCGTTCAACGTTGGATAATTTTACAGCGGCCCGCTTAGAGGGAGGACGTTAATTGTTTATATTTTAGACTGTTTTGATTTAATAGTTTTAATTCAATTGTATTTAATAGTGACTTCAGAATAAAATATAGCTACACCAAAAAATGAATATAAAGTGATTTGACAAGGAATATAAAGTGATTTTCATACAAAGTAGCCCAAGAAAAATATACCGCAGTAAATAAAATGGAAATAATTTAATGTTTCTTGTGCGGACCAGTAATATTTGATCCACGACCTGGGTTTGGAGACCACTGGCCTAGAGGCTATAGTCACAAACTGGTGCTATGGCCGACAAACGGGCGCTATGGGTTCGAGTCCTGGTACCTCTGAAGACTCACCATGTAAAGGGAGTCGATGCACATAAAATCTCTTGAGTTCAAAGTCCTCTCCAGGGCTTTGAACCGAAAAAAATATCGGTTAGTTTCGGTTCGATATATCTTCAGGCATTTTGTTACAGTAACCAACTTATCAATAGTTTCTAATTTAACGTCAAACATATAATTATCATTATTATACATGTACATTGCTTCTCGATTTCCTGTTTTGATGTTCACTTGCACTTTTCTATTTCAGCTTCGCAGGAAACTACTTGTAGAAGACAGATTTAATTCAGTTGAATGAACTAGAGGATTTTTTAAGAAAAATATCAGTCTCTGAGTTATATTTTTCGCATCTCAGCATGCGATCCTCCACGGATGTTTGTATAGACTGCTTAGATAAACAAACCAGAATCATAAACCTAGTTGTTAAATGCGATTTTGATAAAGGATAACAATGCCAATGCTCGCCGCTCTCTGCTCCTTCTCGTATCTTACACACATGCTGGTTAATTGTATCAATTCACAATTACAAATTAAAACAATTAAACAAAAAATAAAATCTTCTAAATTTTGATGAATTACATTTTTTATGACAGAATTAAATTTTTAGTGCAAATAAAAAAAAATATTTTTTTTTATTTCTTATAGGCTGCGGATTAGAGTTTTACCATTGCAGACCTAGTACATTCCCCGGAAGCTGGTATCTCGTTTTAGTGCGGCACCCTATAGGCGGATACCAATCACCACAAGTAATTTTGACGTTCAGTTTCCTGCCTAGAGGGAGGCACCTGAGCTCAGACAATGCGAACCTGTACTAGGATTTAATTTTGCCAAGATCATCCAAGCCAAAAAGACACTCTAGGGATCTTTTACATGCCGTATAATCATACGACATGGCCACTGTCGATTTTCTGCATCATGGAAATCCACTGACATGGCCCGGGTCGAACTTGTAACCTTAGGTGCAGGAGGCCAGCGAGAAACCAACCACGCCCCCCAGCCGGCACAAGGAAATAAAATATATATATATATATCCATATCATAAAAGCTATTCATTCGGAACTGAACCGAAAACCGTTATGGCCTCTCATTGGCGTGGTGTGATGATTTGGAGAGGGGGATGCCGGCTCAGGTGTCGTCCTCGTCATATGACCAAGACTCAAAATTTCGAGACCTGTCGCCAATGGCTTTCGTGTGTTGCTTTATAGGACGACATTAAGGTTACTCCCACTGAGAAAAAGATTAAGGGTAGGCTAGTAGACTAATCGCTTGTGATCGGTAGGAGATGTGTTCGATGGGGGCGAGTGATTAGGGTCGTGAATTCGATGCCGGCATTCTGTCTGTTGTCCTAGGTCCAGTTCTAAAACCACAAAAGATCCGCTTTGTAGGGGATGATTCATGTTAAAAATTTTGAAGCTTAAAGTCTTCACATTGCTGTGTTTTCAAAGTTTGGAGAGTGGATTACAAGCGCAGGTGTCATCCTCGTCCCTCGACTGTGGCTCAAAATTGTGAGGCTCATCGCCATTAGCTTTCATGTAGTGAGTGAATATTAAGGTCGCACTGTTCAGCTACACGAGGACTTTCGGCGACGGACCACGTCCTTTTGAACCAAGGTCAAGTGGCGTGGACGACCCCTGCCCTCCTCTCCTTACTACGGGAGGACGTTTGAGCTCTCGACAGATTTAGCGTGCATCTCTGCCCTACACGACGGGTCTTTATTGGTACTCGTGACAAAGCCAGCCACGATCCGATACCACGGCCACGTAGCTTCGCTTCCAAGTGGGACGTTAATAAACAATAAATGAATCAAGTCAGTTTAAATAGGTCGCTAATGAAACGAAATCCAAATAGGAAGTAATACTAAGGATTTACGATTAAAACTGAGCCATGTACAATTTTCTAATATTCCAAAAATCATTCGGTATTTTATTTTGCATTCGAAGGTAGAATGAACGCAAAAATGGGCTTTACTTTTATGAAAATAAATAAAATGTCTTTTCGAAATTTTTTTTTTCGTAACTTTCGATTTGAATGAATCTATCCGAATTCAATCGAAATAATGTGAAGGGATTTTATTTCGAGCCTATTTTAGTATTTGCAGAACTCTTCCAATGCTAAGTTTGAAATTTGTCTTTCAAGGAGAAGAAGCGTTCACAAAATCATCCTAACTATATAATACAAGAAAAAATAGAAATCCAAGTTGAACATATATAAGTTGAGTGGAGGTCCCGTTTAATGAATCATTCTTCGAAAGTTAGTTCTACTTTATTCATCACTGATTGAATGAATAATTGAAGATTTCTCCGACAGATCACCCCCTCTTCTCACTAGTTTTACTTCCCGATAGATGTCTCTAGTGTCGATCAGTGGCGGTCGAAGGCAAAGCCTGGCTAAATATGCTGCAGCGGAATACCAGAACCTAGCTCTACTAGAAGCGCATCACAGCTACGCTGTATCTGTCAATGATCGGAACTGAACATTTATTTCAATGCTAACCATAATTGATTGCAAAGTCTGAAGAGAGGCAAAAATTGCACTGTGCATTTGGGTGCACAGATAACATTTTTTTTTTCATTGCGCACAATTTTTTTTATATGGATATTAAGAGAAATTTAAAATTTGCACTTGATAGCATGAAAAAAAATTGAAGAAAAATATAGGCAATGAGTAAAATATTTCTTAAGACTGTTCTGAAAAATTTGTAACAGAAAAAGAACTGTTTTTACAGAACAAGAAAGAACGCAAATGGTTTTTGCGCACGCTCCAAAGCGGCAAAGAAACTTCTATTTAAACGACATGCAAGGTAAGTTGGTCTATTTTCATTTTCATTACGTAATTTTTTTAATTAACATTATTTTTAATGTCTTAGTGAAGTGATTCAACGATTCTAAGATATATTATTGGCCTACATTACATGTTTAAATGTCTAATATAGTTTACTTTTTAACTAAGAAAATAAAATAACTGAATTATCTTTTATATAATTCTTCATTAATTACGCATTTAAGGTATCATTAATTAAGATTCCTAAAAGGAAATAAATTTTAAAAATAAAGAGTTATTAATTTGATGCAACAAGTTTAAAATTTTAGGATAGAAATAATTTAACGGTAGAAATAATTTATTTCGACTTTTTCCTTTAATCGAAAAATAATTAGTGATTTATAGTACATATGTAGAAAATCCTACTTTGAAAATATAAAAAAATTGAATTAAAAAAAAAAGAGAGAGACTTAATGCTTAAAATTAAATTTTTGGACATAGGGTCCCAAACGAAAATGAAGGCTCTCAAATCTTGAAAAAATGTCTTTTGCTTTTAAATAATACATAACGATATATCAGAGTGAAATACATATAGTTAATTATTTGATCCTATTTATTTAAGCGCATAAAAATCCGACAAGAAAAGAAAAAGTGAAAATGCGCAGAAAGCAATAATATGGAATTCTTCAAAATTTCTTTTTATATCAAGAATTTGAAAACTTAAGAAAGAGATATTAAATTCTGGAAAACACTTTTTTTTTTTAAAGAAAAAAAAGGGGGGGGGGGGCGAATATTTGATATTTAGAAAGAAAACTTATGTCTGGAATCCTATGAAAAAACAAACAAACTTGGAAGTTTAATTCAAATGTTCATATTTTTTCAACAAGACTATACTGCTTTTCAAAATCTACCAACCTTATCGTCCTTTTAATGATATGATTTCTTTATGATATTCAAGCATATTTTAATGAAGGAAAAAAATCCGAGAATTTAAATTGTGGCGGTCGGAGTTTTGACCAACCAGCCACCCGCCTGGTAGCCGTACAACCTGACCGTTACCCGAGAAGTACCTTGCGGCCGTTTTGGAGCTGGTTTATTGTAGGTGCTACGATAATCTTCACTTTCCCATTATCTAATTTTTAATGAGCTGTGCTCGCATTAGTGGCATAAAAAAGTTATTGCGCTGCATCACAGATTATGGCATTGAAATTTTATTTCAGGAAGAAAGATGAAACACATTTGGGAAATCGGAATGCTTTGGTAAGAATCTGGAGTTGCGCAAGTAATAAAATGCGTCTATATATATTGGAATTAATTACACAGATTCCATTCTATAAAACTAACTTTTAAAAATGTCTATCATGTTGAAATAACTTTTTATTTGATTCATATATCTTTATATCAAATGAAAGATATTTTTCCATAGAATTCGTGTGCTTACTATTTTAAATTACGAATAATTAAGTGTAAAAATAAAACTTAGTCTCACGGTTTATATTTTCAAAATTGAAGTTAAATACATGTATTTAAGATACGGAAGTAGCTTTTATGCACATAATTAAATATTTGATATAACTATTAATTTTTTTAATGAAGCAAATATTTTTTTTTTAAAAAAAGTGCGTGTAAAACTTGAAATAGTAATCTTAAACTTTTTATCTTAACTAGTCTTAACATTTTCAAGAATTTTAATTTATTTTATCCATTATGAGAAAGAATGTTAGATGCGATTATTTGAAATAAATGAAATCGCATTTCTTGAAACACATTGATGAAAGTAACAATTGATTTTCTAACTTCAAGATTTAATGTGAGGTACAACTTTATATATATATATATCATGTTTTAATTTCATAATCAAGTGTTTTTACCAAGGCTAAAATTTTTAACCGGAGATTAATCTGTTCAAATGTGAATTTAATTTGTTGAGAATAAAATTATATTTAGCAGATTATAGATATATTATGCATTCATCTCTTAATGAAAGAATGGATAGCATTAAATTTTCAAATTGTGTGTTTAAACGTCTTATTCATTCTAAAAATCAAATTTTTAAAATTTTCATTTTAGCGTAACTTGTTCGCTATCATTATAGGTGTTATGAACTGTTCTATATGCGAAGATGTTTAAGCTATGGTTAAGAAGGCATGTTAAAATATGATATTAATGTTTTTTTTTCGTAATGTATGGGAAGATGTTTTTATAGAGCTCAGCACCAATAGTGCAATTATACTCCAATTTAAGTAAGCACAAGTTAAATAATTTCTGTTCTGCACCTTATGTAACTGTCAAACTAATCAAGTGATACTGCTGTTTAAAAAATTATTTAACGACTTCCTCTCTTTAAACTCAAATAATAAAATCATTTCTGAAAAAATAATCAATCCAACAAAAATCACAAGAATTAAGATTTTTTAAACTTATAGATAACTGTGCTAATAATTAAATAAAAGTAATCAATTTATTAATTAAATTATCTTAAAAATAATCAAAAATTACACGAATCTTTTGAATGAAAGATTTAGTTAAAAGCATTTTAAAAATAATCGATTTCTTAAAAAAACTGATTTATATATTTCTTTGCTCATTTAACATTAAATTTTATTCACCTATATTTCAAATTAAGTATCAAAATATATCCTAATGGGTTTTATTTTATAAAGCTGTTTTTTTGCGATAGTTCATTTTTTTAAAAGAAATGAAATATACTTGAATTAAAGTACCTTATCTTATAATTTTCCCTTTAAAATAATACTATACATCCTATGCATATCTTAAAGTGGAGTGTGCCATGAATTGATACGGTTATTAGCGATTGTTTTTCTTTTGATTTTAGAAAAGAGGAATTCTTAAAAACTCAGTTTGAATATTTGTGTTACGAAGATCTTACTATTTGGAAGTCTATTCATATTTCAATAAATCTAAAATTGTAGAAATATTACATTAATGATAAACATGGAAGTCTCGTTTTTTTATGTTCTGGCTATTCTACAATACAATGGTTGTAAGGAGATTCGGAAGAATCTAAAGTGTTTTGATAAATTCATTGCAAACATTTAATTTGTGTTTTTATTCTATTGTAGAGGAGAAAAAAAGAATCGATTTTTATTGTTATAAAATATTGGTATTTGTATATGCAACAATTTTATTAATAATTATTGGTTGAAAATAACTACACGCTGGTACTATGTGTTTATGCATTGCTATTAACATACTTTGATGTAGAAAAAATAATAATATAATTGTTTACTGAGAATTAATTTGCATAATGAAGAGTGAGTTTTATTTCCATCACACACACACACACACACACACACAGTAGCAAATAAAAAATCTGCAGTAGAGATTTTTAAATACTTAATAATAAAAATTTAAAAAAAAGGATAAAAAATATAAATGGTTCTGCAATAGTCACAATTGCTGGAAGTTTTTATTTTAATTAAATACATTTCTTCAACTATGATCTTAATTTTTAAAATTATGTTTTGTTTCATGAGAATATTCTAATTTTTTAGCGCTAGGAAAAATTAAACTGCAAATATAATTGTAACTTTTTCAAAATAGATTTTCTTTGATAAATTTTAAAACAAGAATTTCTGTCACTTTTGAAAACAAAATTTAAATAAAAATAAAAAAAATTAAAAGATAAATTAAATAAAAATTTAAAGATAATAGTATAAAAAATTAAAAGTCAATAAAAATTAATAAATAATTAAAGGAAATCAGTTAAGAATAAAATTATTTGGAGCACACAAACGTGTTATGAAGATCTATAAAAAAAAAGAAAAACATTTTTTAGAAGTTCTTTTTAATAAAGAAATAAGCTAATCAACGGTTTCGTAAGTGTGCCACAATAAATACTTAGAAATCTGATTTGTTAAATCTAATGTTTTCAAAAGAAATATTTTATTTTAACTTATAATTTATTATTAAAATTAAACATGAATGGATATAACTTTTATTTTAATAATTACTGTAGATATAATACTTAAGAACTAGAAAAGTGTATTGAAAGAAAGGTATTTAAATTTTATTAGTATTTTGTTAAATTAATAATATTTTTTCCCTTCTGTTTGGATGGTTGATTAGAAACTACAAAAAGTGTCACAAGCTAAATACGGTGTAATGAATTTTGAGCATTTCTTTATTTTTATAACAGTATATAAATTTTTTTTATAATGCTTTATTTTTATAATACATTTCTTTATTTCTGGTAATTTTCTAGAAGTAGTTAAACCCCTAAAATTTTTTCTGTTATAGTTTCTTAGTAGGAATGAATTATATTGTCTAGCGTGCATATCGCACAATGTTTTCATAATTGCTTTATGAATATTTAAATATATGATAAAATAAGCTACTTTAATATGCAACATGTGAAATAAATCTAATAGAAAAGAAAGAATTATTATTCTGAATAAAAATACAAGAGATTTTGTAATAAAAAAGTACCTTTCTGTTCGCTTATGTAAACTTTAAGTTGTAGTAAAAAAATGATCCCTAAAATGGGTAGTTGATAACGGAGGCCTTATTTTAGTTGAACATAAATTTTTTTGGTTATAAGCATTTTAGAATTCATTGTACCTACCCACACACACACAGTTTCAAATTTTTTTAAAAAAAATATTTTAAGCAAATATGTTTAATAACAACATGATAGATATTAACAGTGAAAGAATATTAATGTTCTTTTAAAAATGTTTGACAAACAAAGAATTCAGTCCTTACATTTTAATTAAGTTAACTTATTATGTAATTTTTTTCAAACGTACTTAAGAGATAAACATTAGTACATGATCCAAATGGATACAAAATTAAGTAAAAAAATCTGGAGGTACTAATTTTGTACGAAAAAATTTATAATTTACGCCTATGATGTATTGGTTACACTTAACGCAATTAATGAATCAGGTTTTTGAAAGAAAAAGGTTCCATTTTTCATGTTAAATAGTTTGAAACTGGATCAAAATAGGTAATTTCGATTATGATATTATTATTTTGATATAATTATTATTTTGATTAGGATCTTGAAATTCTTGTCATAAGCAATTACTATGCTTCCCTTTTTTAAGTTTAAAATAAAACTTCAGCAAATTATACCATATTACATCACATAGTGAGATTATTTTTCTTTTATTTTTAAATAATTCGATCGAAATTAGGTTAATGCTTTAAAAGAATGCTTAAAAACATTCCAGGTTTAGTAATCTTATCAAATTTCTTATCCATTTTAAAATTATTGTAGAAAATAGAGAAAAGAATTTCCACATATCTACAAATCATTAAAAAATTAACGATTTGCCTCTAATAACAAACGATTTATCAAAGACATGCCTTATAAATTGTAATTCCCTTTATATTCAGTTTATCAATTTATATTCAGAAAAAAAGAAAGGACACTTATAATTAAAAAAAGTCATAATTATAAATATTATTTAATAAAACTTAGTAATAGTGAATATATAAAAGTCGATATATAATGTAATTGTATAAATATAAAACAAGAATAGAATCAAAATACTTTCATTGTAAAAATATTGACAGAAACTATTTGAGTGTGTCTTTTCTTAATACGTTGTTATTCTAGAAAAATAAATCCACGAACCTAATTTTATTGGAGCAAATAAGGGAAATATTATCTTAAGGCTTTTAATAAAGGATTCAATTGCTTCCAGTATTAGGGAAGGGCATGCATATAAATGAACTTTAAGAATATATTTTACTCATTAAATCATAATATATCAGTAATCTTATCTCAATTTTTGCTAGTACCTTAAGTTTTCTAAGATATTCAACCTGCACATCTTATCTTTCTTAATTTGAAATTATGATTGTTTGTATTTTGCGTGATTCTTATAATATAATAATTTTTTTTCTTACCAAAATTTCTTGATCGTAGCGTAACAGCTAATACCTCAAAGAATCATTATTTTTTTTAAATATGAAAAAAAAAAGTTTTATTACAATTTGTGCAATTTCCAAATGATTATTGATAAATGCATTTCAGGAGTAGAAAGTTATTTAATCTGCAAAAGCTACGTTCTAGCTGAGGGGATTTACTTGCATTAATAAATCCGATAATTTTCTTTTATCTATAGATATTTTTGTATCTTATATCTGTAAATGCCATTGATTGGTTAAGATACTAACAAGTACTGAGAATATCAATTAAAAATAAAATAATAATATAATTTTGGCCTCAAATATATTTATATATACAGTCGGACCACTGTTTAACGAATTCAACAGGACCGAGCATTTTATTCGTTATATCGGTGTAAGAAAATACAAATTTTTTGCCTTTACCTTTTGGAAATTATACAATAAGCAACTACGAAAAAAATCTTCATAGTTTGAAATTACACACTTTTTAATTAGCAGCTAAAAATGCTATTAGACAATTATTATCCACCAGTCAATTGTAAATACTGATTAATAGATGTTTAAAAATCTTGCATTGTATTTTTTTAAACGGCTGATCTAACCGTTGGATGCAGAAAGGTCTTTCACATTATGCTTTTCTGCAAGCTGAGCTTTTTCATAAATCAGAGGTCCACTAATGGCTATTTTTTTAGCATGAACGATGTTGAACCATTCCAATAAATCAGATTCAAGAACAGAAAAAGGGATGCTTTTCGATGACTCTTATTTTCGACGACTTTTCACCGCATTCTCCAGATGCATTTTCCATTTTTACTCTCTGCTTAATAATTGTAGCTAATGTCGACGTTGCAATTTTATGACGTTCTGTTAAAGCATTTTTTGGCCCAATGTTACTGTTAAATTCGGGTATGTTAATCTTTTTACTCAAAGAAAAACGTTGATGCTTGCGACACTATGCAATGCTTCAGAAATTTTCAAAAACAAAGACTTTTACAAAATTATACAGATAATAATCAACCTCAATCTTCTCAAGAAATAGAGCAAGCTCTTAAAATATCCATTGCGATGAGATAAGAAAGACATTTTCTGTCTTATGCAAAACTTACGCTCAAAACGACCCTTTCTCATTCAAATTAGCTGCTTATAAAAAATGTCTTTTGGTTCCAGACCAACAGGATATGTCATTTGAAAAGAAATCAAACAGTTTTTTCTAATCCAAACTAATAAAATAACTTTTTTTGGCTGCTGAAATAATTCGTTAATTCGGGGTTTATTATTCGTTAAATAGAGATTTTGGATCTTCATTTCAATCGGAGATAAAGAAGAAATTCGTTAAATAGGGATTCGTTAAATTGGGATCCAACTGTGTATATTAAAATATATTAATGACTTACACTTGACACTTCAAATTTAAATGAATGCAGAAAAGTAATTTGGGGTGCAAAATAAACTTTTTAACTTTATACTAAATAAAGGATTCAATTACTTAATTCTGTTTATAAATTTAAATGAAGTATAAATAATAAAAAAATAAAATAAAGTTAATTCTGCAATTATTTATAAAGAATTATAATGAAACTGTTGATCCTTTTCTTACGAAAAAGAAATCCAATGATGATGTTACAAAATCATATATAATCAGAGAATCCGACTCTGTGCATTCAGAACATCTGTGTTACTCATTATCTTAATTACATAAGGAAATTATAATCTCTCTCATAAACTTAAAAAAAAGAACTCTTATCAAAAATTCTCGACCCACCCTATCTTTTAAGGTACTTTGCCTCTGAAAAATTCCCTTCGTTTTAGCGAGAAAGGTTATCTTAACTATTAGCAGTCTCCTAATTAATTCATGTAGCTTCAGAAAATATCGTTAGAAAATGAAGATTGGATAAAAGAAGATACGTGTTCGCCAGTTTGAAAAGGGAAGAAATTTTCGTGGTTTGAGTAACCAGGCACATATGCGATTCTAACGGGTTTTACCACTGGGGATCTTCAAATACGTTCACATAATTACTTGAAAGATTCTTTTTATTCTTCTGAGAAGTATTCCAGCGCGCGTGATTTTCGAATGAATTCGTGAGACTGTGGAATTGACTTCTAAGTAGTTGCGATGGGACGGTATAGCGCGGTCGTAAAATAAACGAATTATTTATAAGACTAATGATTATGAATCAAATAGGCAACATTGCTTAATAAAATTTAATGGAGGAATGCTTATTTTAAGTATCAGTTACTTCTCACTTTGTGTGTAGAGAACATTACTTAAAAACTAAAAATAAATAAAAATTATTTGGAATGTAAGCCTACATATTATATAAAAAAGGCATGTTTTAACTCTTTGATGCGCTCAATTTTTGACTAAAATAATGCACTAGAGCAGGATCGTCGATCGTGGAAACATTTTAGCCTGAAGTTAGTAATTATAGACGGAAATATTCAACATTGGCTCAAGTACGTACACTTAATCTTCTACTGACCAGAACAACAAAAACTAACTAGAGACAAAAATGTTTTATTTTTTATGTATTTTGAATTGTCTCATAATAAATGTATTATTTGATATTATTATATTTGTGCTTATTATTATTATGTTTGTATTTTGCGTTTTGCTTTAAACGCAGTTTTAAAAGTGTTACTTTTTTTTACTTTAGTTCTGTAAGTACATATATTCCGTATTTATTATTAATTTATAATAAATATTGTAGACGTTTATTTACCTCACTACACCTACGACACTGGGCATTGGCGCACACAAGAAATTTTCAGTAGGGGAGGCATGGTTGAGGGTCGAAAGTCTACCATTATAGTATATCACAATACGCAGCCAAACATATATTCTTTTTAATTTTGTAGAGATTGTCGGGAACAAAAAACAGTAAAAAATAAATTGCTGAATAAATACTGAGCATTAAGTAATAAAAAATATATTTATAACAATAAAGTTTTACGTACTGTATATATAGAATTCAAATCAATCGGTAAAAAAAAGAAATCAAGGGCTGTGGGGGACGGTCAAGACCAGAGCCCCCCACCCTCATTGTTTGCGCCACTGACATTGGGTGGACCGCAACAGCTTGAAAAAATTGGAAGTAGACCGCACCCGGGAAAGTCTGCCCACCTTTGCACTAGAGGGAAATAATTACAAATGTTTTAGATAGACCTCACAAAACTATAATTATTAAACAAAAGCTGGTACATATTAATAATACTAAATACTTTTTCAAATTAAGGGTGTCCAAAGTTTTAAAAAATAGGTGGTACATATTATGTACCACCACGCTTCAAGCAGTATGATAGTTCTGGAAACATGATTTTTTCCTCCTAAGGCACAATGGTAGCTTTAGTTAGTTATTTTATAGTTGGAAAATAAATAAATACACTTCTTCATCTTATATCGTTATTCATCCTATATATTAAAACGTTTTCAGTTTTTCCTAATCTAATGTTGTAAGCTTAATTTTAGTTTAGTCCTAATTTACCTAATGTTAGTTTTAATGTTAAATATTATATTCTGTACATTATTTTATTTTACCTAGTTTTTATTTAGTCAACATATATTATAATATATTAGTTGTACTTATATTTTTTCCTGAACACGAGCTGTAGCTCATTCAGGACATTTGTGTAATTTTGTATGTACTATAATTTAATAATAATAATAATAATAATATATTTTAAGCAATTCAACTTACAATAAATCTATCTGGCACAATGTACATGTTCATTATTGCGAAAAAACAAGCGGAATGCATTTTGTATTTGTAAAGAAGTTGGCCTTCAATAGCGTGGTGGTGCATTTTTTTAACTTTCATATTTTCATACTAGTAATGCACATGTGAGTTACTAATTATTGTAATATTGACTTATTTAGGTATATAATATATATACTTAACTGATTTGTATCAAATATCACAAGAACCGCTTTCATTTACATTTCAAAATACACAATATAGTAACTTCCAAAAAATACCACCCAACAAACTCACAGCTGATCAAAGAATGAACAACTGCATAAACCCATTGTACACAATTAGCTTTTGATATTTGTTGGAAACTTGGTTAACTGCTAGGAGTTGTCCTCTGTGGTGGTCCAGAGAATGTACCATCCATTTCTGAGGTATTCAAACAAGTGGTACGTTTTATGTACCACCTCACAATAAGCAAATAAGAATGGGTGGTACCACCAAGCATGAAAAAGTTAAAACACAGATGCATTAATACAAATACTTAAAAAAATGTAAGCGAAAAAACATTTCTTTGCACGTTTATTAATGCAAAATACATTTCAGCAAATTCACTTTAATATTTCTTCTGCACCACTTAATTTTTGAATACATTCCAAACCTCCCAATTGTAATAAATATATGTTTAGAAATAAAAAGAATACATTTATATTTAGAGATAAACATATACATCGTTACACAAAGCGTGCAGATTTCTAGAGAAAAAGATTTCGACTGTGCTCTACGTTGAATCCATTATAGTAATATTTCATTTGAACTTATTCTAGGGCTAACTGATCGATATATTGAAACACTAAGAAAGATAAATACGGTGTTAATGCTCAACTCTTACGAAAGTTTGAAAATTCACGAATAGTCGCAGAAGCAAGGGAAGAAATATATTGAAAGCCGATGATGAAAGAACAGCTGTGAAATTTTTGCAAAGTGAAAGCGTCGTTCAGTGCACGATATCACTATCACGTGATAGCACAACGATAGGAAATGCTGCCACCAATCTCAGAACATTTAGAATCTCGCAGCTTGTAAAATATAGTTCGAAAATTGTTGTTAAATGGATTTGAAATCAAATATTTAAAAGCACAATTCTCTAATATACGTTCAATAATGGCACGGAAAGTTTCGAGCAACACAATGTTCTCGTAATGATTCATGAAAAATAAATCCAAGATAGGAGAACCAACAAAATAATTTGAGGAAACAAGTTTAATGAAATATGCAATGATATTAAGATAAATATTATAGTATATTTGAGATAAATTAATTGAAATTTACATACTTTTAAACATATATAAAATTTAACAGAAATTACCCGCTACTACCTTTTATTCCTATTCAGTTGAAATTTTACATTTTTCAATCTGTTATTTTTTTTTCAGAACAAGATAATTAAAAAAAACGAAGGCAAATTGAAATAACAGAATGGGAGACAGTGGTAATTTTTTCAAAATGTTAAAAAATTTAAATAAATCGTAAAAGAAAAACATATGTTACTTGCATTGCTTGATAAACTTTTAATTTCGAGCCTCAGTACCTATATAATCAGAAATTTGTGCTTATAAAATAAAATCTCAGATGGGAATATTAGCAAAATTTACATTTTTGACTCGTAGTTGTAGACTTGAATTTTAATGCATCATTCCAGCTTAAAAAATTTGTCTGAAATTTTACGGAAAATAATCTCTGAATTTTGCCCAGGACAATAATAAACTTAAAACTTATTATAAGAAACAGAACATAAATGGTGGACTGAAAACAATACTAATATGATAAGCAAACAAAAAATGAAATTACATGGAAATAAATTTTGTAGTTAAATAAATTGAAGTTTTCATTACATGATTGAATTTTCTTAAATTTCTTATAGTATTACTCAGGTAAATGGCATTTAAAAAATAAAAATTATTTTCTAAAAGTGAGTAAATGAGAAGACACAGATTACCTATTAAGAGGATTATTCAGTACTTTTTTCAAATTTTTAAAAATAAAAATAGATGTGTTAAAAATGAAAAATTTTTTTAGTTAAAGAATAAAAATGTTTGATATGATACAAAAAGTGGGAAAAAATTTAAAACCTAATTACTTCAACATTTTTTACGTAATAAAGGATTAAAAACATGCAGGATTTTGACTCTATGGAAGATTATGACATCTTTCTACGATTATTATTTTTTCATTTGCGTAGTAAAGATATACATAACACACATATTCTTAAAAGATTAATGTTTATTTACTTTTTGTAGAAAGCATAGATCATTCTCTTGAATGAGATTTTTGTCTAAAAACCAACGTTATAAGCAATTACGAGGTGGGAAAGTTAAATGAAGAAATAGTGGCATGTGTGTGTGTGTGTGTATCAGGGAATTATTACAAATTATTTGGTACTTATTCGGTTCACTCATATTTATATATCTTTAGACAATAATTTTTTATTCTGGAAAACGATGGTAAATGGTATAGAATATCATATGTCTGTTCTTATAGCAATGTTTCCTTTTCCCCTTTGATCGCATTCCTAGTTTGAATATGGCTATTTCCCAAATCGAATTTTATTCTAGAAATACAAAAATTGCACAGAGAAGACATAAATAGGAACTGAGAAAGTCTATAGGATAGAAATTGCTTTCCAGAAACATTACTGAAGGAGTACTTCTTTGATGCACCATTTAAATGTTGTATCTTCAGAGCCTTCAGTCTTTTTACATTTTCCCTCAATTTTGCCAAAATTTGAAGGTGATACTATTGACTAAATTCAATCCGATGAGAACATTTTTATTAGGTTTTTTTGCAGTATTACTCCCAGTTGTTGTCTAGAGATAGATTCTAATTATGTTTGTCATTCTCCTCTTTCTCTAATCCAAGTTTGCAACCATTGACCTGTTGGCCAGTCGTACCTTGTTAAAAACTGAGAACAGAGTACATCAGAATGCATAAGGGAGATATGTATTTCAATACACGTTATATGTATACATATATAAGCAGAAAAGCATCAGGACAGTACAGGATAATCACATCATTAACTAGCAAAGTCTTAGATTATGACTGCAGGGTTGAACTAAGTTGTAAGGTGCGTATATATAACTATTAGTAATTGAAATAATGTGTATTAAATATGATACGCTTGAATTACCCCAAATCCTTACATCTCTGACCCATAAAACTTTTTATTTTTGTGAAATTGGTCCATAGTGGCATAATATTATTTAGATAACCCAGTAAAATATATCGAATTAAATACAGATTAAATGTAATGTGCCAAAATTATTCTAAGCACTCATAACTCAGTCCCCCCCCCGGAAATGAAAACTTTTTATCTCATGAGAAAAGTCTATGATGATACCAATATTGTTAGAAAACACATTATTATGAGATAATTCATTAAAATTTTATCTGACTATTCTATATTATGTTTGTAAATTATGTCTGTTGGAAATTGTGAGTTATATATTGCAATTTGAATGGGTTTATTACAGTTTAAAGGTTAATTTTCATGCAGAATTTCTGTTAAGACTTTGAAATAAATTCAGTGGAACATTTTAAAAATATCTTATTATTTCAGTAGAACGAAAATTCTAAAATTATATTATTACTATATGTATTTTTAATAATTAAATATATATAATAATATATTATTATTTTTTCCTTAAAATAAAATTTTATTCTTTTAAATTTGACACTGAGGTAAGTTTTGCAGGAAGTGTTAGAAGCAGTTATTTGAGTTGATTAATTTTTTTAATTCAAATTACATTAGAATTACAATACTGAGTTTTGTTCATACTTAGCAAAATTTCCTAGATACCTCTCGTGAAAACTTTGAAATCTAAAACTATTTAATGCGGAGTAATGCACCCTATTTCATACGTCGAATTTTGGAGAATATGAATTTGTATTTGCTAGATAATGAGCTTTTCACACGCAAAACTGATTATCTAGTTACTACGTTTGTTGTTATTTGTGTGTGACTTAAAATAAGATTTTATTACTTTATTCCTGATTTTGTGTATGAGGGGGGAGGAGTATTATGGATATATTTTGAAGTAATAAACTGTACCAAAAACATACGCACAATATAGAAATTAATAAAATGTAAAAACAATAAGAATGCAAATTGATCTTTGTGAACACGATACATGTAAAATTTTATACAATATCATTTAATATTATTGTATTGTATCTGCTTGTATTGTATTTTTAAATCATTTTTTGTAATAATATTTATGAAATTCAGTTGTAGCCGCTGTAAATATAATTTACAAAATTCTAAGGTGGAAATAAAATCTTAATATTGTTAATTTTAATAAATACTAACTGACTGTGAATGCTGAGGATAGATTACTACCACACATATTTATAGAACTAATATTTATACAAATGTAGAATTGATTTTATCAATACGCACTCAGAGCAAAAAGCTCTAAATGTGTGTACTATTTTTAAAGATTTCTAATCAAGAAAATTTTTTTAGAGAATTGGTCCATAAATTCTAATTAAAAATAATTAGTAAGGATTAAATTTTCTCAGCAGTTCCTATCCAAAAACGTGACCAGAGAAAATGAAAAGAGTTACACAACTTTTTCGATGGACTGTATATATATATTACCAAAATTTGCTTGAGAATAAATTTCTTATACTCACCTTTTACAGGAATATTTTCTAGCTGAAATAATGACCAAATAAAGCTTAGAGCAAAAATCGATGGATCTACTTCTAGCAGAAAGATTATTAATGATAAGACATGTTTTCCGCCAAAAATTATTGGAGATTTCTGGGTATCTATAAATGGCTCTATTTTCTTCCTCTTGTTAAATTCTGTAAGATGGATCTTTCTCATGTGAGAAAAGTAATCTCTCGATTTTTTTTACACACGTGTTTTTTTACTAAATAAAACCTTTTACACAAAACAGATTAAATCCTGATTGGTATTCAAAACCAGTTGAACTCTTCCAATTGGTTTATTCTAGTATTGGTTGTATTTGGTAATAAACACACACACAGGCTTTGAATCTATTCAATCTTTCCTGAATGAGTAAAATTAATTTAAATATTTCAATTTCCCCATTGTAATAATTCTTAAGTTCTTGGTATTATCTGATTAAATATATTCTGTGATATTATTACGGGTTGGGTGAATGGATACATAACTTATTGAATCCTAATGTTTAAATTATAAGAATCAAAATGCTAGATTTTTTTCTCCATAATTTCACTAAAAGAAATTCCCCGATAACAGAAATATCTGATTGGTAATAAATTAACTCAATTATTATATTTTGATTTTACACTTAGGAAAGAATTACGCAATTTCTTCTCGAAGTTCCGACGTCATTTCAAAAAACACGATTCATATAAATATTGCAATTTATAAGTTACATGCATTAAATCAAAATTTTCTTTTCTTTGATGAAATATGTTTCATTCGCGATTGGTATGAGTTACATGGAACTGCATCACTTTATAATATTTAGAATCATGCTATTCTTGATGATGAAGAAATCACATTAGAGTATTAAATTATACATAGAAAATAATATTTTTCAAAGTATCAGATATGCCACTATTTCCCGTCATTTCATATTATTTACAGAATTTCGAAAAACATACTTAAAAAAGAATCTTATAAGTATTTCTTTTTGTAAGCGAAGAGGGAAATGTCAATAAAGTACGTTTTATGCAAATTTATGTTATTCAATTCTTAAGAGAAAATTTTATATTCAAGTCAGTTGAACAGTTTTGGCTGTAGATTTCTTACTTAATGGGTAAAGAAGAATTTGCCTTACGTAATCATAAAGATATGTAAATTTTAATTCTTCTTTGCGTGTATTTGAGTGAAAGTTTAATTTTCTATTCTGCACTTTAGAAACATTTATCACAATTCGATACTAGACACTTTTTTTTTTTTTGAAAATAAGGTAGCAATACAATTCTTCTTGACTTTCTATTTCAAATGTTTGCTTAACAATCAGTTTGAAATCTGTGTACTGTTTTATTGTATATCTAATTAAGAACAAAATAGTAAACACTTATTAGAATTCATTTTACTGGTACTTACTTCAGTAGGCGTACTTTATATTTTCATTGATCAAATGCATGCCATTGGAAGGTTTCTATACCGTTTCATCTCAAAATATTGCCTTCAAATTAAATAAAAATATGATGTTCAGTAATATTTTATTCCTTATATCATTATTTTTCAAATTCATAGCGAAAATTTTTTTTTAATTTTTGAGCCTTTACATAAACTTTACATAATTATGCATAAATCTGAAAATTACGAATTAAGTTTGATAAACAGTTTTGTTCCTTTTGCGCATTTTAGTGACATTGATCGACAAAATATATGACAATACAAAAATCCCAAAACATGAAATTTTTAAAAAAATTTATAAATATTTGGAAATTTAAAGGCAATTAGAACATGAATCGCACGAGCAGATATTAATTCACTTAACTTAAAATGTAATTTTGAAAAAGGGTTTGTAGAAAATTTAAAAAGAATGAATATTTTTTTCCCTTAAAGTAAAAAAAAAAAAAAAAAAATTATAAATTTTTTCTTGTGTTAGATTTACAGATGCAAAAGTCATGGTAAAAATTAGATAAAACATGCTACGAGTCAAAATAAACTGAGTTACTCAGAGATAACCTGATTTTTTTCCTTTTTAAATATTCCTTGAGTTCTTTTTCGTTGAAAACTCCGGGGCGTAGAATATGATTTCGAACGAGACGGTATCTACACAACTTTACATGCGAGACTATTGATTTCAACGAAAGGCAAAACGTTACGCATAATCCTGACTAAAATCTTTTACTACAGATTCTTTCTAGATGATTCTAGCAGAAATTCTCTTCTGATATGTTGTACCTGTTTGAATTTGAATAATGTGAAGTTTTCCATTAGAAAATGTATATTAATAGATAAAGTAACATAATTATTCGAAAAAAATATAGATATTATTAGATAAAATTATAGGCAGCATTTTAGACAATTATTAGATTAATATACATATTCCTGTGTAGATACCGCTAATTTGTACATTAACCGCTAATTATCTTGAAGTTTATATGAAACTTCTGGAGATTTCCATAAAATTCCTTTATATTATATAAAAAGAAAATATATCCGACTAAATACAGTTTTTAATGCAGTGAATCGGATCTTTAGAGTATTAGACCAACAGGGAATCGAATCTTTAGAGTATTAGACCAATACTAAATTATCGATAGTTAAAAGATATAATGAACTTAGAAATGTAACAAAAATGTGTTTTCCTATGTGTGTGGATTATATATATAAATACTGCAAAAATGTAACAAAGATACAAAAAACTGAGAAAAATTATTTTCTTGAATTATATATATTAACCTAAGTTGTGTTTTGAAGTTAATTCGCAACTTCCGAACTTTTTTGAATTTTCATCTTATTAGAATTTTTTATTTTTTAAAAGGAAATATGTCAGTTTAAATACAATTTATCATGCAGTTGTTCAAACCTTTATGGGATTAGACTGATATTAAATTCCAAATACTTAAAAATATGTGACAAATTCGGGAATGCATAGTTTGAAACTTCAGTATTGAGTGAACTCTGAAGGCTTCGTTATACTTATTATAAAATAGAAACAGCTTACTTTACCTTTTTTTAAAACGTATTTTTATTACATTTAACTTTTCATTTTCAAATTATTCGAAATTTGGTTATACCGAATTCAAAGAATCAATTTTTAGTATTAATTTAGTTCTGAACCTTCATTTGCTATAAAACAATGCACAAAAAATTGAAGATTTTTTTTTCTAATTTCTATGTCTCTATTTTTACAATAAGCTTCAGCAAAACATTAAATCAATATTTCTCAAACTTTCAATGTTTGCGTTCCAATTTTTAATCATAATTTTTATCGTGCCTCCCGTCTACAATAACAATGTATTGAATGTAATAAAAATGTACTTTGACCCTAAAGCTGCAATACGAATTTAATTATAAACGACAAAAATTGTCAAGATAAAAATTAAATTTTGTATACGACAAGCACATGGAAGGCACTACTAATTATTAAAGTTGTTTTTAATGTATTGTTAAATTAGTTATCAAAAACATTGGGCAGTACTGATACATTTATTTAACTACTGATATATATTTAATCAGTGCAAATGTGTATTTAATTTTTATTATATCAGAATGTACTTTAATTTGCTTCCTTTCAGTAAATTAATACTTATTTTAAATATTTTGTTTTCGACTTTTCAGTATGCTCGCGCCCCCCACAAAGGGATATCAAGTCCCCCTAAGGGGGTGCGCCCCACAGTTTGAGAAACGCTGCATTAAATACATCTCTTTTCTATAGAACAATTTGATTATATATATCATTAATTAAGGATTTAAATCCGATATTTTTCAATTCCTACTATTAACTCACACTCTCTCTATATATATTTATTTATTTATCTTGGTGGAATTTTCAATTGTTAATAAAATACATTTTAAAGCGCTCAATTGAGTTGAAATTTTATATACATGATTATTTTGGATGACAGTACAATAATTTAATTATAATTAATAAAAATTAATTGATTAAAACTAATTATTTAAAGGATTACAAATACACAGCCACGTTGGCCTCATTTTTGGCGACTTAGCGACCCTTTTGGCGACTTGTGTCAAAACTTGAATGGTTTTTTTTTTCACGTTTTAAAGCATTCAGTTGAACTGAAATTTTAAATACACGATTGTTTTGGATGACAATACGATACTTTAATGATAATTAATAAAAATTAATTACCACTTAATGTTGTGATTCTGTCATATGCATATACATATTTATATTAATTGTAACTATTTAATAAAAAGTAGCTAAAATAAAATTTTTCTTTGTTGATCTATGTAGGTATTGACTTAAATTTTTTTTTTTATATTACTTGTTATAATTTGAACGCTCACGCATGCACGCACAAATACCCTCCCTCCTTTTTAATTTTTAAAAATCAGTTATCTTATGCATTTATTTTCTGATCGAATGACTAAAAAAATGTACATTCATATTAAAAAAAAATGTTATCTCACAAAAACAAAAAAAAACAAAAGAAAACTCGGTTTTTATTCCAAATGTACTTACGTTATTTAAGAGAGGAATTTAATAAATTTTATGTATGTAGAAGAGCAGACCCAGAGTTGTTTATTTTCGTTTCCCCCTATACTTTTATTAAAAAGATACTTAAAACCTCTGGTGTTGGCTTTCTCTCTTTTTCGACCACTACTGATATCAATGTAATGATGAATGATGATATTATTAGTACTTCGCCAAAACACCAGGAACTAGATATATGCAAGGGACCCTAACGTTTTGTTTCTTTCAATCAATGTAATGCGCGATGAAAATATTTGATGGATTTCCCCACTGAGTGATTTTTGCTTTGTATCTTATTCCTTTTTGTTTTTTTATATGACGATTCTAGCAATATACTTTCTCTGTTTATTACGGTGTTTACTAAAATGAACCGTAAAACTATCGCTCATTCCACGATTGCTTTCATGTCAACCTGTACTTAGATAATTTCCATTGCGAGCATCCTGCAATTACAATTTTTTTTATCGAAAAAGAAAGATATAATTACGATAAAAACACACGCACCAGTATAGGAAAGTTTGAATGAGTTTTTTCTACATGGAAATCAATTTTTATGTAGTTAGTAAATTACAGAATATTGTATGCTATTATATTGTATTTATCACCCTGGAAATTCGACGTCACCTGTTATTGCTAAAAAACAATTTCTGTTCTACCAATTGCGAGGGTGTTAGTACAGAAAAAACAAATAAATTCATAATAACGGAAAGACACATAGGTCTTTTTTCGTGGGAAAGCATTTTTTTTTTCTTTGCCGAATTCGTGGTATCAACAAAATAATGAATGTTTTGAAACATCATTTTTTTTCTGGATCTTCCCTCAATAGGCTCTTATTCACTCCTCCTCATATTCATTTTCAAGAAGGTGTGTCCCCACAGTCAGTTGTTTATGACTTAAAAAGTTACATGAGTTGTTTTCATGTCAAAGGAAAAGCAATTATGTGTTTTCTATAAATAAAAATATTTAATGAAAAGGAGAGGAATAAACAGAACACTATATACGAGTTTATTTTGTCTTTTTTAATTGCTTAGAAACATATACTGTACACAGAACGTATCAAATAGCAGAGTAATGTCCATAAAATTAATGATGATGGTTACAAATTATGTACCTTATTACATATAATAATATTTAATTTCGTATGATTTTGTATACTGAAATTTTCGTTTATGTTACGAAAAAAAAATGTTTTTCATTATTTATTGCCTTCAAATAAATATTATTCAATTTTTATGTTTGCTTACATTATAGTATTTGGAAATAATTAGATAGTAATATACACATAGGTTATCCAAAATGCTTCATTTCGTAGTAAAGTAAATACATCTAATGTAGGTCAGTGATAAAAACATAATTGCATTTTGTGTGTTGTTTTGAAAACAAGTTATTGACAAATAATTTTAACTTTCTTTACACATAACGTAAAATATAAATCAACGAAAGCACCAAGTTATTTTTATATACGCTTCGCCTTTTCTTCATAACACCAGAAAACATAAATGAGACAATGAGATTTTACAATATATACGAGTTTATTTTGTCTGTTTTAAAACTGTTTAGAAACATATTCTGTACGCATCAAATAACAGTGTAATGTCCTTAAAATTAATGATGATGTCAGCAAACTATGTGCCTTATTAGTATTTGATTTTGATGTATGTTTTTTTATATTGAAATTATCGTTTATGTCACGAAAAAAATGTTTTTTATTATTTATTGCCTTCAAATAAATATTATTCAATTTTTGTGTTTGTTTACATTATTGTATTTGGAAATAATTAGATAGTAATACACATAAATTATCTCCAAAATGTTTCATTTCGTAGTAAAGTAAATACATCTAATGCAGGTCAGTGATAAAAACATAATTGGATTTTCTGTGTTGTTTTGAAAACAAGTTATTGACAAATAATTTTAACTTTCTTTACATAACGCAATCAACGAAAGCACCAAGTTATTTTTATATTTGTTTCACTCTTTTTTAATAACACCCGAAAATATAAATGTGACAATGAGATTTTACAATGATTACTATTTTTAAGAGAATATTGACCAAACAAGTCTAAAATTTTATTTTGTGTAACTATTGAGCATTTCAAATTATGAGTAAAGCTATTTTCTACTTTTATTCGATGTAACTTAATTTTTAATTAGATCTCCTTTTTATTGCAAGATTACATATTTCTTTTGATCCGAAATATTATTTTGAAACATCTCGTCTATTTTTAACCTTTTATAAAAAAACTTCTGCTAATTTATTTAATATATAATTTATAGTCTGGTTAATATTTTACACATTATTTATAAAGCATGAACGTGAAAATTTTGTTTTAAGATATTGGTAACTAAAATAAGGAAAAAGATGTAATTTAATAAATTCTTATACAATAAAGACAGACACGATTATTATATTACTTTACATAACATCTTATGATGCAGGAATATATCAATTGCCTTTCAAACTTATGAACCATTACACGAAGGACAAATTTTGAACATAGTGCAATTTTCTTTTGGGATAATACAGTATATCTCTGAGAACGATTGACAAGAAACATAACAAAAGCATGAATTCCTTTGCATTTATTATTCTATAAATTTAGACCACTGCTGTAATAATTTATTATCTATTTATTTATAGACATTTTGTTTCTCACATAATTTTTTTACAATATTTTTTTATTTTCATTTGCAGAACTTAATATATAATAAAAAAATAATGAAAAAAATTCCCGCGTTATCATACATACAGTATTGAAATTAATTAAATTTACTTTTCATATAAGAACTTAAATAAAAATTCTTTATCAGATGGTATCTTCATCGTAAACAAATCTCCACATTTAACGAGGGATTGCTTGGTATTTTCACGTTTTGAAATAAAAACTCATTAAAAATGAGTATTAGAATCTCGAAGACAAGCGGATGGAAATGCAGATAAACTAAAAGTATAATGATTTTGTTTTCCTTTTGTTGCGCAGTAGTGTCTTTAGAATTTGAAAAGATGGCAGTTATTGATTCTATTTCGCTTCTATTTAATTTTTAATATGATGTTGTCTGGTAAAGTCTTATTATTTAAATGTATGCAAGGTACAACATACAAATCAGAATGTTCGTCACATGTTGAATCCAACTACATCCTGTCTTCTCATAAAATTCGAAAGAATCTTCATGTAATGCGTAGCGTGTCAGAAACATCAATAAATTCTGCATTTCTTTATGATATCGTCTAGGATTTGCATAAATGTATGCATTTATAACATTGCTGTCTAATGCGATTCTTTGTCTCCTGTATGAAAATGTTATTACTTCATTTGATGCATATTAAGTTATCCTTTCGAAGCTTCAAAGATTTTCTTGAGTACACATAAGTATATTCTATTATTGTGCATGTTGGGGAATTCAAATCAATTGAAAGTCAAAAATATATGGAAGTTTAAAGGGAATTGACTGTTTTGAATGAATGAAAACAATTTATTTCTGATTTTTTTGTCAGAGGAAAGTATGTTAAGAAAATTCACTGCGCTCACCTTTAGGCGTTGACGTAAATTTTAAGATTTAAGAAATGATGCAATAATTTCTTATGAAATTTACAGTGTTTTTAAAATTTTATTTGTAACATTTTGAGGAATAAGATTTTTGATATATTACTAGAATACATATAGGAATGTGGATTAAATAATTTGTCAAATTTCAGAGTTTATAGAAAAGTTTAACTCATTCAAGATATGTTAAGAACTGAAAAAGTTCCTTTAATTTATTAACAAGATTCTCAGTTTGAGAGGTGAATTATCAGATAATTTAAGCTTGGGTGTTAAAGTACCCTTTCTCAAAAAAATTTTTTGGGGGGAGGGGGACAGCTACAGTAAAAATAATTGATGTTTTGTATTGAGATTATATTATTAAACTGATTCTGTAAGTAAAAAGTTAGTTTGACCAGCCATTATTTTACAATTTTAAAAAATTGGGATTTTTTGAAGTTTTTTCTAACTCTTATAAAATACTCAATTTTTAAAATTTTTTAATCATTTTAATTTATTTATGTTTCTTAGGTTATTGCAAACAAAAGTTAGTATGGATTTCAAAATCTATCCCCTTGTTGATTTTTAATAATTATTTTTCTAGAAAAACCTAAAAAAAAACATGAAAATTTTTAAAATATCAACTTTAGCATTTTTTAGAAAAATAACTAGAGATCTCAGGCCTAAATCCATACTAACTTTTGTAGAACATATGTTTGGGTGCATATACAAAAAATTTCAAGGCTCCATCTTGAACAGAAAAAAAGCCTTAGGGATTAGAAAACACTTATACCTTCAAAATTGAAAGTGTGAGAAAAACACATTTAAAGTTTGTAAAGTCATAAAATAAAAACTTATAATGCCCGTAAAGCTCTAATTTTTTAATATGTTATTTTACAAAGTATGTTCTATATTAAAACACTATTTTAATTAAATATGATTGAAAATAATATTTTTAATTCAAAATGCATTTTTGCATAATATTGATAGCATTTGTTAAGACGGCAGTTTATTCAGATTTATTTCGACCTAATACTTTCACAAAAGTTTTGAAACATAAAGCATTTATGTACAAAATAATAATGATACTACCTTAAGCTAAAAATAGCTAGGTTTGTTCATAAAATTTAATTTTTTCCAGTTATAAATTGGGGCAACTTAGGAAGTTTTAGTTCTTGTCGTACGACTTTAAAATACAAAAATATAGTAGTAAAATATGTTCAGAATAATGTAGTTTGGTACATCAAGGAAATATTCAGTTTTATCTGCAATACTTTAATTCAGAATACTTGTATTTGGAAGTCTAATTGCAGTGTCAGCTGAGGACTGATTTTCAGATACATCATTTTCAGGAGTATTCCATTTCTTCGAAATATTGTTTCTCACAGCAACCTGAGAATGTTTTGGAACTGGCATTTTCTCAACAGGAAAAATTAATGAAAGCTTCTAAGTTATATAAACTATTTTTTAAAGCAAAAATAGGCCTTGAAGTTTTTTTTAATTAATTAGTTACTATAATTCAAAAATATCAAAACATAATCAAGCAGAAATGATTTTAGTAATGAAAATTGGAATTAATAAACATTTCAAACTAAAAGCTCAAAAATACTTTTAATTAATTCAATTTAAGAGTGGAAAAATGCTTTAAAATGAAACCGAAACCAAAACCATTGCTCATAAAACTTCAAATATCTTAAAAACTAATTTGCTAACATATCTGAAATTTAGTGGTCAGCTTCTAAATGATATGGGTTACTACAAAATGCAAAAAAAAATTTTCGGTAATTAAGAAATTTTTAGGGTACTGTGTAGTCTTAAGTAGAATAATTGAACAAATTTTTAAAAAAGGAAATAGTAAGATTAAGCAAAACACAATAGAATAATTGATCCGGTTTTTTTAAAAAAAAGAAATGGTAAAGTCAAGCAAAACACAGTACAATAATTTAACAATTTTTTTAAAAAAAGAAATGATAAAATTAAGCAAAAGGCAATTAAATAAATTTGCGAAGCTAGATATCATCGTTAAGAATAATCGGTACCCCCTATACAGACAATGTTAAATTAAGCGATTTTAGGAACCTATTTCTCAGAAACAAATATAAAAACTTCAAATTTTGTCTGTATATTAATTAGGCTTTTTATTTAAATAATGGTAAAATATTTAAAATATATTGTTTACCTTTTTCAAAAAAATTCATCGTAAAAGTATCGCTTTGAAATTTTTGAAAATTGTCATTTTTTTTACGATAACTGCTTTTCAGCAAAATTTTTTGGGAAAATCTCCAAAAAAGTAGCTCCATTATATATAGTTACACATTATTAGTGTGCACTAAAAATTGCAAATACATTCATTTTTTAGATTCTGTGAAAAAGGTACACGCAAATTGAAAACAATCATTTTGAGAAAATTGCATTTTTAATATACAAAGACACTTCATCACAAAAATAATAAATAACAACATGTATTTGCACTATTTAATTAAACATTAGTATCTTCTTAATTTTTTAAGCATAAAATAGGAAACAAAAATGTCTTAAAATGTTCAGAAAATACATATATAGTATTTTTCAGTTTTTGTTCAACGAGATTTTTTTTAGCATTTTGCATCAGTTTTCACAAATTATGTAACAATCTGTGAATAATTTTTAACTTCAACACATTACAAATATCAAATTTGACCTTATAACATCATAATTATAATGTAAACATGTATCAATATGTAAAAGTATTGATTTGGAAATATGTGATTTTACGACATTGCGAAAGGTTTTTATATGGATTTGTATGTTCACAATGCAAACACAATTTCTAAAAGTTTCAAAATTCAAAATTTTCTCTAAACTGTACAAGAGGTTTCTAAAAAAAAGTCAAAAATAAAACTGTTTTTATGTTTTTAAACATGATATTTGTGTATTTTTATGCATGCAACAAGCTTCTCGCAATGACAAAAAGCATCACACATTTGAGTTGTAAATAGTTACCTATTATTGAAAAACCTTTGAATATTAAAGCTTAAAAACTTGTCTGAACAATAAATAAACATTAATATTTGCAATTAAGTGAAATATTTAAAATATATTGCTTAGTTTTCTCAAAAACATGTAACATAAAAATATCACTATGAATTTTTAAAAAAATTGACATTTTTTTGTCACGATATATGGACTCCAGTCAAATATTTTGGGAAAATCCCCAAAAAACTCACATGAATATATATAGTTACATATCAGTAACATGAGAAAAAAAAATATCATGTAGATTCATACATTATATTCTTAGAAAAAGATGAATACAGTTTTAAAAACATCATTTTTGACAAAATTGAATTTTCACTATAAAGTGCCACTTTATCATAAAAATAATGAATTATAACATGTATTTGTCCCATTTTATTAAACATTAGTATCTTTTCAATTTGTTTTGCATAAAATAGTAAACAAAAAAGTCTTAAATTGCCCAGAACAGCATTTTTCAGTTTTTTTAACGAGAAAACGTCAAAATTTTCTCAAATTCTGTATCAATTTTTAAAGGATTTGTAGCTTTCATGTATTACAGATATAAAATTTGAACAAAAAGCATCATAAATATAATGTGAAAATGTATCAATATGGTTTTGGTGTGAATTTGAGATGGTATTTAAAAATACCTGATTATACAACGTTTCGTAATTTTTTGTTAGGTTTTCATAACATTATCATTAGGTCTTGTTGTTGCAGACAGTTTCTAAGTTTTAAATTTCAAAAGTTACTCTAAACTGGACAAATGATTTCTAAAACAGACAAAATAAAACTGTTTTTATGTTTTTAAACATGAAATTTGTGTATTTTTTTGTATGTAACAAGCTTCTCGCAAAGACAACAAACATCACATTTAATGTATCATCTCATATCTTTTTCTCAGAAACTATTAAACATAAAGACTCAAAATTTTTTATTTATATTGATTAGACATTATATTTATACTGAAATGAAATTTTTTTGAAATATAACAATTAGTTTTTTCAAAGACAAACTTTTAGTTCACTGAACAATTATTATGAATTTATTAAAAATTGTCATTTTTTTGTTATGATAACTGCTTTATATTTAAATGTTTTAAGAGTATTTCAAACATCTCACTTTAGTATACACAATTGCATTTAAGAAACATACACACAGTAAATTTACACAATTTTAAAAATATAAATTTTAAACATGCATACAGTAAATTTACACAATTTTAAAAATATAAATTTTAGAAAACAGAAGTTTTTATAAGAAAATCTTACCTTTGTACTATTTTTTAATTCAAATTTTTTATGAAGAAAGCTTAAATCAGCACATAGTTGTAAATTCAAATATTTTTAACTCTTTACTAAGCCTTAGCGAGTTTAAATAATCAGTAATAATAACTAATTAAAACTATATTTAAAGTGAAGTTCAGACTTAAATTTAGGTAAAATCACTAAATATTAAATATAACACTCAAATTAAAACCACGCTTCCAAATTTGGCTCCAAAATTTTTTGCATATCTAACGCAGTTAAATTTGCAGTGACTATACAGGTATCTAATGCATATAAATAAAAATAAATTGAGACTTTGCAACTTTGCCCCAGATTTAAAAAGACAATGTTTACATTTCTATCTGTCAAAATGGGCGTGGTACATAAGCTGATTATTTTTTAAAAGTCATTTTAAAGTACTTCTAATACATATAATGGCTTGTATGTTATATCATTGGAAAGGTCCCTATTTGGAGATTTTAGAAATATCAAAAACTCAAAATAGATTTTCAAAAGGTTATTACCCTTCTGCCCTTAATCGAAGATCGTCGAATTGAAAACTAAATCTTAAAAGTCACAACGATGTTTAGCAAATATACTGTTAGTTCGAAGAAATAAAATCCAACTTATTTCAGTTCTTTGTATATTTTTATAAATAATTCCAAGAGGATGAGCACAATTTACTGGAATAAGTAGAATTTATATAGAACGAAACAAAGTCAAACTTAAAAATGATGAAAACAAATCGGAAAATAAGAATTAACCTTACAATGATTTTATTTTAATTTTAAATTAATAGCAAAACTTAATCATCTTTCAAATTATATTATTATTTTTAGTCCTTGTAATATTTAAAAGGATCATGTATTATATTTTTGTTAAGTTTTTAATGAGGACTTTATTTATTTGTATATACTGTATACTTTATTAAATTACTACTAATCGTACAACTTTTTTTGTCTAAAGTTTAATGATATTCTTTGGAAGAATTCTTAGGATCATATTTTTTATTTCCAAGATATAATTATATTAAAATTTTAATACAGAATTTAAAATAGGATTTATATATATGTCTTTATGATGCAAATTTAACATTTAAAAATATTCCTTTGAAGAAAAATAGCGAAATACTATTATTGTATCAAATAATTAATTCAATCAGTACTTTTGGAAGTAAATTGCGTTTAAATTAAGTACATTGAAGAATTTTAAAATGAAAACGGCAATTTTTTTACACGAGAGTGTACTGTTTTGAATTTCTTAAATTAGATTCTTACATTAGATTCCCAAGGGATTCCGTCTTAATATATTTTTGAATAAAATGAACTAACTCAAGCATAGAAAGTAGATAGTTTTTAGAATTAAGCTTTATAATAAAATTTTACGTAAGAATTTGTAAGGCAAAAATGGGAATTATTCAGTCTTTGAATTTTGAATCGATAATTTTTCTCAGATCGACCGTTGTCAACGAACCATGCTTTCACTCTTCATCTCATTATAATCACGTGGCTTGTAGGGGCTTTATAATATATGGAAATTGCCAGGAAGTAAGTTACAAGAAGGATTTTGTTAAAATATTTTCTCAGCGAAAAATTTATAATGTCATACTGTTAAAACAGTTTTTATTCAATATATATATGAGGATCATGATATATTTTCTGTTTATGCATTAAGTAACTTAACTCGAATACAAGGAAAGTTATAAATCACAGGACCGTTAATGTCAATAACTTTAAAACAAAGTAAAAGAATTAATAATTAATCATACTTGAATTGAATAAACTTAAAATAAATTTGTTTTTATAAAAGTTACAGTATATTAAAAGCGTGAAAGAAATACTCCTTTTTAAAGTTTACCATATAGCTCATATTTAAAATATTAGTTGTATATAATTTTTAAAAAAAAACGCATAAAGGACAAAACTTTCAAAAAATTCAAATTTTTGTTGTTGTTATAGCCACTTTTACTAAATTTTCTGCCCTATGATTATTTATTTCATTTTAGCGTTTTTGATATCAAAGTTACATATATATTAAAGGCACAATTGCATGAACAAAATATCTATTTAGATAAGATTTATTTAAAATCTAAATTTTAAAATTTCTTGTTTATTTATTACTGGATAAAGTGTATTACAATTTTCTGCTCATAAATATATTTGAGAGCAAAATTTTTCTCAGACCACTTTGTCTTTTCTATAGCCCAATTGAGGTTCATAGCAAGGGCATAATAATATATTTTAAAAAAACATCAACCCAGTTAAAATAACAAGTAAAAACAAATTACCCTAAAATTAATTAAAAATCTTTTACATTCATGTCTGAACAGGACTTTGAGATATGTAATCATTAATATCACCCTATGTTGAGTTCATACATACTCGCATATAAGTAAGAGCGCGTGAAGGGGTAAAGAAGATTCATTTTAGAATCCCCAACAACACAAAAAGGTTCTATTCATAGTTCAGAGTCTGATTTTCAACTCACACACCTCCTTCCTCAAGAACGTTTTTTATTATACGAATCGCAGAGTAACAGAAATGGAGAAAAGAGATTAACCACGAAAGGGAAAAAGTTCAAATGCCGACTCCGATTTGTGGTTTAAAATTCTCCCATTAACTTCTTTTGACCAAATGACGATATTCCGTGACGTATGCTAATTAAACGTAGAGAGAAGACGGTAAAAAATAATAATCAATGAAACATCTGCGAGTTTTACCCCGGAAGTATTCTGTTGGGTCATATACAGTACTATGGATTGATAGTCTCAATAAATAACGAAAAAAGGTTTGGGTTAACACTGGTCTTCAGGAATTTGTTCTTTTGTCAAACAAGCGAGAACATCGAGACTGGAGACAATATTAAACTTCTCTTTTAATATTCCTCTTTCCCTCCCACTATTACAGAAGTGCGCACGATATATTTACTTAGAAAACAATCCAACCACTGATGAATTTTTTTTTGGCTGATATTTTTTTTCGCGTGTAATTTCATTACTAAGATAAACACTCACAGTTCAGCTGCCCACTTTGTAGTTTGGCACAGTTTCAAAGTATATCACAAGATTCTTCGGCATCAAGATTTCTCGCAATTTGTAAGAGGTATTACACATCATCCAGCTGTTAGGCTGACATCATCCAAATGTGCCTCTCCAACACAATTTCTTATAGTTTTTTAATTCAAAATTTTTTTTTCAGGAACTAAGATTCTTAATACTGAAAGTTTGGGGATATTTAAAATTAAATTTTCTTAGTAAATTTTAAGTTAAGCAATATTTAGGAAGCTAAAAGGAAAATAACGAGGAAAATATTCTCCTCGTGGTATAATTTTATGGAAGTTAGTATCAGTTAAATATTGTACCTTATGATGATGGCAAATATGACAGATATATGATAAGAAAAATAATTGAGAGAGAGCCTCAACAAATATATTAAGTAGATGAGAGTCAGGTATTAGGAAATAGTCGGATAATATGGAATACCAAGGTTTTGTGGCTTTGTTTGCAGCTGCTTATGCAAGGGGAAACCTTGAACTGCAGAAGAAAGACTCTCATAATGTTTGCAGTTAGAGTTGATGACTTATTATTGCTGAACGACTCGCTGCAGAACTATTTTTTACGATTTTCAAAAGTTTTTGGAGGAAAATTTTGAAACATTTTTACTTACTAGTATGCATGTGACTTGAGCATTGAAGTTAAGTATGTACACTTAAAGAATTATACTGTGGAATTTTAGCTGACCATGTTTTGTCCTTCAGTTTAAAGGTTCATTTTCCAAGATGGTGTGTCGAGTATTATGGAATACCTAGTACTTCACAATACCCGACGTAAAAGTATAGTTTTCCATATGACCTGACAAAATATATTGAATAAAAATGAAGTTAAAAATGAGTTTGGAGATTAATACGGATAGCTAAACAATAGTTAATAATAATATAAATAGTAATATAGCCTCATTTATAAAACTAAAGAACATTTTTTAAAAGTTAAATTCATTAGAATGGAAACAATACATAAACAACAGGTAGGAAAACTGGATTTTTTTCTACAGTAACGTACTAGTCAGATAAAAAAGTGTTAAAGGATAAACTAAAAGAAAAGTTCAAAAAGAAGGAACCAGAGATTTCAGAACAAAAGAATATTCAGACACTTTGTTAACAAATCAGACAGAACTTCTATGCATAGAAATGACTCCTGTGTTAGCAGCAATGAATCGTTCCATTTTGATAGACCATTTGTAATGGACTTTGACTTTTATAGCTAAAAATATCTACTTTTTATGAAATCTTAATTACTTTTTCAAAGTTTTAAACTAACTATTCCATATTACCCTCCATTTATCATTTTTTTTTGAAAAATAAACTTTTTAATAACATAAAAACTAATATTATTCATTTTGACAAATGATAATTCCTTACAATCGTTTATAGTATATATGCATAATTATTGTGGAGATTTTCTCACAAATCAGTCAAACTATTTTTAGAAATGTAAATGGTATTCCATATACCTGATTCTCATCTATAATATAAATATATGAAATATTTAACACATATATGTTGTATCTGAAATACTTTAAGTTGTAGAGTGAAGATCAAAAACTCTGTCTTAGAGTCAAATAATGTCTTACCTGAAATCATTGTTTCTGAAACTGTGGGGCGCGCCCCCCTAATGGGGCGTAATAACCCTAAAAGGGGGGTGCGAGCATATTAAAAAGTAGAAAACAAAAGATTGTTTAAAAAATTATTAATATACTAAAAGCAAACAAATAAAAAATGAAATACTACATTTACTCTTATAAATATATCAGTACTGCGCAATGAATTTTATAATCATTTTAAAGATACTGCGTTAAGAATAAGTTTAATAATTATCAGTGACCCCATGGGCTTGTCATATATAAAATTAAAAACAAAAATTAACACTTATCTTGATAATTTATACGGTTTATAATTAATCCCTTAAATGCCGGTTAAAAATTACGTGATTCGCTGCCCCATGCCACCTTTTAACACGTAAACGAGCGTATCTGGTGTATTGGGAAGAAGAATGTTAAGGTATCCGACTGCGTTCGGAAACGTGATTTTAAAAAAGCGCATAAATGGATAATTTTCATGATATTTAGTGTCACTTAGATTAGATTACATGTATAAAATAGTTTTAAGGACATTATGACAAAAAAATTATTTAAATACACTATTTTAGTAAAAACATATCTTAGAATAACCTTTTTTCAAAATGTTCTCCTTTTATAAAAAGTCCTTCTATAATAATAATATTTTGTGTGCTTACATAAAGTAAAGACTTCTCCAGATGGTCTAAACTGGGAGTTTTGAAAAATTCACATTGTTTTCAGAATTACCACCAATTGAAATAATAATCGGCGTTTTTTTTCTTAAAATTCCTCCCCTCTGTTGTAGTAAAATATGGATAAATCCACTTATAAGTTATATATTTCAAAAATTATAGTTCAGCCTCTGTACAGAGGTCTAAGCTATATACAGGAAAAATATTATTATAATAGAAGCATTTTTCATAAAAAGAGAATGTTTTGAAAATTGGTCATTCTATGTTCATTTTTTGTCAAAATATCGTACTTAAATCATTTTTTATTGTAATAATGTTCTTAAAACAATTTCGTATACTTTTTCTAATCTAAGTGACACTAAATATCATAAATGTTATCCATTTATATGCTTTTGCAAAATCACGGTTCCGAACGTAGTCGGATACCTTAAAGGAATAAAGAAACAAATAATCTGAAACGAGTAAATCCTTCGCAAAGACAATCAAGCTCTTTTAATTGCATTCCAAAGACTTCGGAATAAATGTATGGATAGCAGTGCACAGAAAATATCGCACTTTGGAAAGACGTATATATACGTCCGGGGAAATTAACACACTGGCTGAGTGAGGCGCTTATATACGCCGATGGCACTAAAGAGGTAAAAGTCGAACTGTAGGTTTATCTTCAAAATATAGTATTATTGAATTTAATACATCGTTATTGCATGGGGGGGGACGCGATGAAAATAATGATTGAATATTGGGTCGCGAATATTGAAAGTTTGAGAAGCACTGCCTTAAATATTTTGTTTATTAATGGACATATGATAAGAAGTTCTTTCATAGAAATTATAATTGGTTGAATTGTAATCTAGTTTACCGGTGATGTAAATAAGATCAATTTTCTTGCGTTGTGTAAATTATTAATAAAAGCACTAATTAAATCTTTATTTATACCAAGAAAATAATTTCAGCTTCAAGTTCTTTAAAGGAATTGAGAAAAGAAAACGAAGCAATGCCTACATGCAGTTTGGATAAAATATATTCTCATGACAGATCAACGTATTAATATTTTCCATTGCAAAAATTAGTTGTATTCTCATTGCAAAAAAATATGTATTGTATTATTGTTAGATTTGGGCACACACATACATGCATTTTTATTGATTAAATAGTTAGGAATTCAGTAGTAGATCACATTTGAAGCATTGCATAAAAATAAAAATTAATTCTTCTTTACCGAAAACATTTGTACTAAATTATAAAAATTACTTGTGTACTATGATTTAAAAATAAATATTTATAAGCTTTTCAATTAACAGTATTTTATTTTTGCGAAACTTAGTTGACACTTATACAAAACTTAGTTTTTGCACTTGATTAACTTTCCTAATTAACAAAAAAGGTTATCCAATAACCAGAAGGTTGAACTAATTGATAAAGCTATTGATTGGAGAATATTTTGACCCTTGAAGACAAATTTTTGATACTGATTTACTCTTGACAAATGTATCGTTACTTACGACCGCCCCTGTCATTACGACTGTAAAATCTTAGTTTCCAAGCCCTTCTTACTAGAGTCGGAGAGTTTGACAGCAAACGGCTTTAATATATTCGCAACAGTGACAGCTATCACATCGTTAACAGATCTTCGATGTTAGGTAACTTCTAACGATTCCGAGAGAAACAGTGAGGAAAGAGAGAAGTTGTCACTTAAAATTTAGTATAGTTAAATGGCTTAGAATAATGTAATTATAGCACAAGTAAAGAAAAAAAACTTACGTAATGGTATTTCATATTTATTGCAAAATTACTTGTATATTCACTTGTTCTTTGAAAGATATTTTTACTGTTTAATTATTCACTTGAGACAATATGTGCCGTGGGTAGCCTAGTGGTTAGAACATCGGACTCCAGACTGGAAGGCCTGGGTTCGATGCCCTGCCTTCAAATACCCTCTGAGTACACACGTAGTACGTGCTCATTAAATCAGTGGGTCCGAAAGTCTTGAGGGTTGAATCATGAGTGCAGGGGACTGGAGTTTATTTCCCTCCCCTTCAGTTCCATGTCTAAATTATGGAGGTGGAGATAGGTGGTGTTGCCATCTATCGTCCCTTAGGGGAATTTCGCCGAGCTAATTCGTACTGTCACCTGTATGGTGCTCAAGGTCAATGACAGGTGTACTTCTAGCCCCTTGCCACGATGAATTTCATGGGCCTCGATCTGACTACGTCAGACAGGTGAAATTAGCCACAGCAACAACAATAACTTGAGAGACAATTTATTAATAAGTATTCTGAATTATGTTATATCTCCTGTAGCACAGATTATTTATTTTTCAAAATAAAATTTTTAATGCATATATTAAGAAACAATTATTTTAGACAATTATTTTTATAAAAAGTGTAGCATTTTTTAAAATATATTGCAAATTAATATTTTTGTATATTATTCTTATCCAAACTGTATGCCTCCGTTAGACATGACATCAAAAGCCTTGTGAATTTAATTGCATGGTAACTCGAGCCTTATGTTGAAAATAAAGGTTGATTTAATTAAAATAATTATTACAGAAAGACAAAGAAAGTTTTAAACGATTGAAGAGAGAGAAGTAGTTTTTCTGGACTATTGTCCTTCCTGGGCTGCATAACTATTCAAACTATTCGAAACCAGTAAATGAAAAAAAAAAAAACATCAATTAAATTGGGAAATTAAACTCTTAAAATAGAGAAAATATAGTTCTTTTTAAGAGCTCACAGGACTCTTAAATTGCAAATTTTTAAATCTTTTGAAAAAATTATACATTAAAGCCTCAATGTTTCTTAGTATTTTGGTACCAAAATTGTGTTGATACTGTAAAAACTTCCGAAGTTATTGAGAAATAAGTAGTGAAATTTAAACGTAAAAACCCTATCTCTTTTTTATATTTAACTTCATTTTTCTCAAAACAAGAAATTTTAGCTTCCGCGTAGGATTTATCAGAAACTATTTATGATATAAATTTGAAATTTTATACACGTGTTAAAAATAAAGCTCTTCATAACTTATACATCAATTTTCCAAAAAAAAAATAATAGAATTTATTTTATTTGAGTTTTAATTTATTTTTTTCTTAAAATTTTAAAATTTTGTTATAATTATATTTAAAAATATTTTTTCTCCTCTAAATTTCTTAAAAGTTAGTATAACTTCAAAAGTGAATATTTTTATACCAAGTAAAATTAATTTTGTAAATTTGGATCAATTTTGTACTTTAGAATCCTGCGCGGCGTAAAATACTGATTTTCATATTTTTGAAAAATTGTCCAATTTCTATTTCTTTATAACTTTTTAAATTTGTTCTCATATTCTCTGAAAATTCGAAAAATATTGTAAATATATATGATTATCATGTGGTAAAAATTCCAAATTATTGTTTTGTTTTATTGCTAAGTTACATTAGTTTGAAGAAGAATGTATATTTCGAGTACACGGATATCTGTTAAGGATCCTGTGAGCCCTTAATATTTGTTGAGAAAATGTATAAGCTGGTTATAATATTGATGAGTTTACTCTAAAATATTTTAAAGTAAGCGAAGTTTAATATTTAATTCATTCAGTATACTTGCAACTTTTAATTGGAAGAATGAATATACAATAAATCAGTAAGAAAAATTACATTAATCTAGAATATTACTATTAAAGTACATGAATAAAAAACAATCGTTAGCATGAAGTATTAAATTTTTACTTTGCATTTATTTCAATCTTAATTATTCATCATTTTCTTCATATGGTAGAGCTTAAGCAAAATGATTGTATGGTTTAAATTATTCAATAAAGGTACGTGGTATTAAATTTTTTTAAAAAAATTTAAACTTCAGGAAAAGACATTAATTCCAAGTAAAACATTTTTTTTTCTGTGGAATATTTCATAACAAATACTAAATAGAAATTTTTATAATTATTTCAAATTTTAGAAGTATTTTACATATGTGTAAAGTACTACCTTTATTTGAAAAATATGTCAGTTAAGTTTTTGTACTTCATTTGCATATACACTGGTGTGCAAAACTTAAGCAACAGGTGGGTTTATTGCCATTACTTCACGAAAAATCATCTGAGAGACATGAAATTCTGAAATGAGGGAGAGTACGTAATAGATGACGAAAGCATCGGCGCTGAAAAAGGAATACAACGCATACGGTATGGAATCAAACAAAAACAAGCTTTATTGAACGCATAGTATCGTGACTCATGATTGTCTATCTAACAGGAAGAACAACAAGCAGATGTTCCTTAATATGGTATATGCCCTCCCCTTACTACAATGGTTGCTTTGCACCGTCTCCGCATACTCAGAACCAGCTGGTGCAACATTTCTTGAGGTAGGAGTGCCCATTCCTCAATCAACATCTGTTTGAGTTGTTGGTTGT